>OY978028.1:12132385-12579885 GCA_963854515.1 Pandemis heparana
AACGGATAGATAGCAAAATCGTCACACGATAATGCTTTTAAACAGAGTTAATTATACTCAAGTCTCCATACAGTGAGACGTGTAGGTACATAGCATTCCCACGGAATGTACGTACGTTCTCATCTCTTCGTAACTATTTTTTGGGAAAAGCTTTCCCGTGTTGCAATGAACTTATAATTATAAGGAAGAGAGATGTATATTTCTTTGCCTAAACCCCCTGTATTATATTAATCCTAATCACTTACCCTTTGGAGAAGCCGATGTTCTGTAGAAATTGCGTCGTACTTTTTCCTATCTCTATCCAGCCTTTTCTCTAATTGCAGTATTTCTCTTTTTGGCATGGTGCAATATAATATTTTCGATAACTGATACAATAAAAAGTATTTTTCCCGAAAGAAAAAACATCTTTTGTGTCGATTGCGCTCCAGCGCGAAATGACAGATGACATATGTGATTAGTATTGACAGGTGCTGTTTTTTGTTTATGGTGTCTTTATACGTCGCGTTCAAGTAGCAAGAAAGGACGGAACTACATAGTTATCTCGGACTAAGTACGAATATAATGTATGATGGAAATGTTTATCTTTAAATTACTTACTATTTATTAAATAGTCCTACAAAAAAGCCCGCGACAGTCATAGGCACATCTATATTTCATGTGTAGGTACAGGTGGCGGCAAATATGTAAAACAACATCATTTTCATACTGCGCATATCCCCTCCACGTTTTACTTATTTGCCGCCACCTGTAAGCCATTATCGCCAAAATAGTGAACCAAAAAACAATAGAATTTGATAGGTATTGTTTTTCTAACTTTATTTTTAAGTAACAAATCGATCCATATCAAATTAAATACTTTTATCGCTTTCGGTATTTATAAACGTCTTTTACACTAACTAACTACATCAGTTGGAAAAATATTTACGACGTTGACAAACCGAGCGCGCATGCGCGCAATACTTTTACTACCTATGGGTGCGGTCCGGCGGTAAATCAAATCACTTTACCTTATTTTTAATTTTCAGTAAAATTTTTGTTCTCAATACAAAACGTTTTGCAATAGTAAAGTTATTTTTAGAAATTATTAAGCCTTTTACTAGTTTACGTAATGTTTTGCAGAAATTACTTACTTTAACAAATTTTACTAAAGTTACCTGTAATTCCGTATCCCGTCTCACCCCCCCCCCCCCCCCCCGCTCCGCTCGGCACGCGCTCACCGCTCTGCCGCTGCTCGCGGCCGCCGCCATTTATTTTTCATAAGCGAGTCCAACTGCGTAGTCGCATCGCACGATTATTCGATCAAATTTCTAACTAAAGTGTGTTGTGTTGTAGTCTACAGAGCGTGAGCGTTTTCAAGTAAGTATGTTGCCTATCTAAAGAAATAATGTGTGTGTCTTGTCTTACTCGACTAACGTGGCGTCCGTTTGGTAAAATATCAAAATAGGTACCTAAGCGTCGGTCATCTCCTCTGCGATTACTGACTGTTCTTTGATTGATATATCATTCAATTTATGTATTATGCGTGATACCCATAAGATAATTAATTAAGAAAATTGTAATAACTGGCGGCGCATCGACCAATGTAAAATATCCAATTCATTCATGGCGGGCATGAAAACTTGCAAAAACTTGCAGCGGCATTGCAAAATACTTGCAATCTACTTAAATGGACCACGCATCGTACCTATTATTCGTATTGCCTGATATTGTACAAAATGGATAGCCATAACCTAAACCGAAAATAAAATAAGTACGTAGTGATAAATAAGTAATATTAGTATTATCAATATCAATATAAGTGCCGGCACGTAAGTCTAGCGATGACTTTGTATGTGCAGAAGTAAAACACGGTATTCGTGGGTGCGCAGTTCCCCTCCACGTGACTCGTCATCGTTAGACTTACGTGCCGGCACGTATACTAATCTACTAATACATTTACCTACATGTTTGCTTCGAGTTTGTTATTGTTAAATATTTGCCCGTGCCATTCGTAATTTCCCTTTCGTGCTGACCAAAAACTACTTACCTACTACATCTCGTTCCAAACTAATTTTCGGTGGAAGTTTGCATCATATAGTTTTTTAAATTTATCATTCTCTTATTTTAGAAGTTACGGGGGGTGGGGGGGACATTTTACCACTTTGGAAGTGTCTCTCGCGCAAACTATTTACGAATGCCAACTCGAAGCAAATGGGTAGTGAAGTAAGTAGGTACCTGAAGTGTATAAATTTCTCTTACCAAAGGTGATGGATCAGCTAACAAGTGACTTGTTAACCAATTGGGGTCTCGTCGAATATGTTCGAGCTTTTTGTGGTAAGTTTGCCTTTACAAACTTAGGTCACGAGCTGGACGCCAACGACAAGCGACGCGATCCGACAAGCGACCCGATTTTCGTGCTGCGCTTATCCCCTCCACGTTTTACTTATTTGCCGCCTACTGTATAAGGATTATTATTTGCTTAACAATACATTTCATCAACTATTCATGAGACAGAATAACTAAATATCGAGTCGGTTAGGTAAAGGTTATTTTTTTTTTATGACCAACCGATGTAAAAAGTGGCCGAAAAAAGTATGAAATAATAAACAATACCTATTAAATAATATTCGTAGAAATAAAAAATCGATGATTTGAAAATACTCATTGTAATCATTCCAGCTAATTAATGAATATTTGATGAAATGAAAAAATATAAAACGATTATAATTGTAATTTCAACAAACTAATTGTTTTTTTTTTCAGAGGTCAAAGTTGATGCTGGGACTTTGCGATTGCTGGCAGATGATGAAATAAGTCAGCTTATACCCATACCTGGAGACCGAGCTAGATTTAAAATAAATCTAGCTAATTGGAAAAAGGAAGTGAATCACCTTAATACACCAGAAATACCACCGGATGCCACACCAAATGTAAGTACTGCCTTTTTTAGAGTTCCATAGTCGACAAAGAACATTTACAGTTTTGCCATGTCTGTCTGTCTGTCTGTCTGTCTGTCTGTCTGCAGCTTAGCTCAGGAGACTTGCTATTAAAAAGCTGTAATTTGGCATGGATGTTATATCTGTCTATGTCAGTAACCAATCTAAATGACACTGCATACATTTTGTTTAGGAAAACCGGCCAAGCGCGAGTCGGACTCGCGCACTGAGGGTTCCGTAATTTTTTTTAGGTATCAATCAATTCAATAGCCAGTGTTAGCAGAGACCTGCTTCTAAGCAAAATGTATACAGTGTGGGATCATTGTAGATAGGTTACTGGTATAAGACAGATAGACACAAAAAATTATGATTTTCTTATTGGTTGTGTTATAAGAGCTACCTCCATACAAAATTTCAAGTTTCTAGTACTGCGGGAAGGTTTTGATTCCCCGGCAATGGCGTCAATTGTATGGAAACACCTTTTTAATGACTATCTTTCGATTGTGTTTGTTGTGAGTAGTTTTATTTTTCCACTGCTCCAAGGGGCATTAAAAATCTAAAATTTTGCTTAATTATATTTACTCACTGGGATCAGACAGGATTATTCTATTGTTGGTAAAGTTTAGATGTAATCATTAATTTAATTATGCGGGTGGTAGGGCCTTGTGCAAGGTCCGTCCGGATCGTTACCACCATCTTACTTGCTAATCCTGCCGCTAAGCAGCAGTGCTTGCACTGCTGTGTTCCGGTGTGGAGAGTAAGACAGCCGGGGAAATTACGGGCACAAGAGGCATTTCATCTAAGTCCTCTAGGTTGGCAACGCATCTGCAATCCCTCCGGGGTTGTGGGTGTCTATGGGCAGATGTGATCGCTTACCATCAGGTGATCCACTTGCTCGTTTGCCGTCCCATTCACATAAAAAAAAAAATACCATTACTTACTTTGTGTGTGTGTGTGTGTGTGTGTGTGTGTGTGTGTGTGTGGGTGTGTGGGTGTGGGTGTGTGCGTGGGTGTGTGCGTGGGTGTATGCGTGGGTGTGTGGGTGTGTGTGTGGGTGTGGGTGGGTGTGTATGTGTGGGTGTGGGTGTGGGTGTGGGTGTGTGTGTGTGTGTGTGTGTGTGTGTGTGTGTGTGTGTGTGTGTGTGTGTGTGTGTGTGTGTATTTTTAATACCGACAAACGGGCATGCGGTGCACCTGATGGTAAGTGATCACCGCCGCCCATAGACAACCACAGCACCATTGGGACTGCTAGCGCGCGCGCGCGTGTGCGTGTGCGTGTATATAGCACTCATTTTTAAAGTAGATACAATAAAATAATATACTTTTTATTCCATTCAGTTGCCAACATTATCAGTGGCATCAAGTGATTTGGACTCATTGAGCGATGATTGGGACAAATTTTTAGGGAATAGCCCTATATCTATTCCCTCTACAAGTGAGCGTAACCGGTCTCCACTAAGACAGCACCTGCCGAATGCTTCAACACCGAGTCTGCCTCCAGAAGGAGCTTGCCCTGAGGCCTCATCGAATTGGCAAATTAATGATAGCCGTGATTTGGAGCTGTCTGGATATGTAAGTGTTTTTTGAGTATCTTAATCAATTATAAATGTAATAAAAACTGTAGTGTAAAGTATAGTGACTGTACCTAATCTGATAAACGGGTTTGGTTTATTTTCTTCTTTTTAAAGCATTCAATTTTACTTGTTCTTATCCTTATCATCATCATCATCATCATTGTCATCCGAAAGACGTCCACTGCTGGACATAGGCCTCCCATATGTACAAGATTAAAAACTAATGAACCCAGGAATTATATCCTTACTAGCTGTTGCCAGCGACTTCGTCTGCAAAGAATTTGTTTATCGCTATCCCGCGGGAGCTACGCAATTTTCCGGGATAAAAAGTAGCCTATGTGCTATTCCAGACTTTTCTCTATCTATGTGCCGAATTTCATCCAGATCCGTTGGGCCGTTCTGGCGTGATTGAGTAACAAAAAACATCCATCCATCCATCCATCCATCCATCCATCCATCTATCCATCCATCCATCCATACTTTCGCATTTATAATATTAGTTAGATACTTAAATAGAATTACTTATTTCAGGTGTTGAAGACATTAAAATCCACTCTTGATGGAAAATCCATTTTGTCTCTGGGACGGCCTTCGGGAAGATTAAATGAGACACAGAGAAACTTATTAGTTAAATTACTAATTCAGCCCCTGTTTGAAAGCGATCAAAACAGACAGTTCACTAACAAAGAGTTGCTAGAATGGTCCTTGCAAATACAAGAGTTATTTCCACTTGAATCAGCTGCCCTGTATTATACTCCATACGTAGCTGCTCACGTTCGAGCCACTGCTCGCAACGCCTCTGGCAAGTTACTGAGATTTGTCTACAATAGAAGAAGACAGTTACGGGAGAAAGGTATAATACCAGCCTCCCCCCGAGCTCGATCATCATCCAAATCATCATCCACATCAGCCTCATCACAATTCTTAGAAAGCTTAGGTGATGAAGACATAGATTTAGAACAAGATACAGCTGATAAAATAACTTGGCTTAAAAATTCCCTTGAGCCTTGGCACTTGGTTGAAGAAAATTGGTTAGCTACAGCTAAATACAGATTGCGATGTAATTACGAGAAACCTGGCACACTACAAGAATATTTCGAAGAATATCCAGTTCTCAAACGTCCTACAGGATATCTTTTGCTCTTGAAGGATTTTGAAGTATTACATAAAGACAAAGTTGATGGTCTATACACAAACATAGTAAACCTGCGTAAAAATGTTATAGATCTAGCGAAACAAAAAGGAACAAACATAAGAGATAAAGACATCAAGCAGAATATTAACAATTATGTGTCTGCTGCAACAACAGGTAAGAACTTCTATTCGTACAAACTAAGTATACATAAATGTAGGCAAATTAATGGGTAAAAGTAGTCTTTACCTATTTAGTTCATTATTTTACCTTTGTTCATGGGGTTAGACTGTTGTCTCTTTGCTGCTAATGCTTTTGTTATTTTTGTTATATAACAACTTGTAGTTATAGAATTTTATGTAAGATTTAAACGAAATAAAGTATTTTCATTTCATTTCAATGCTGGATGCTGCTGATATTGTAATTTATTTAAATGTGTCTTTTCAGAACCGGAGTCATCTGATGCGTTGAATAACTGCTGTCTACTACTTCTACCTTATTTGACGTCTAGTGTGCCCTTGAAGGACAAGAAAAAGTCGCAGTGGAGACCTTCTAAGAGTGAAGTAAGAGACGGGTTTATTACACAGATTGGGTCAGACGCCGAACTAACAACTACTATTGCTAGCCGTATATCTAAGCTCGAAAAGTATGGCAAGACTCTACAACCGTTTGTAGTGTTCGTCGGTCGTACTATATCCGAAATTTCGCATTGTTACGTTGTGGCAGGAGACACTTATTACAAATTTGTCAAATTATTAAATGCCGTAGATGCTTGTTTCAAAATTATTCATGCCACAGGTGCTCAATACCAAGAAGAATCTTTTGTCATTTGGATGGTTATTCAAAAGGGATTTTACAAATTACATACAAGACATGACAAAGAATTAACAACTGTTAATAGCCTGTTTGTTGACTTGGGATTGTCAGGTAAAAAATAGGATTGTAACCACTTTGTTCCTAATTTAGTCAAAAATGTATACATGTGCCCAATGCAAGCTTAAATTCGATAATGTTAATAATCTGGCAAATCACCTCCGCTCACTTTGTTATGAATCAAGAGATATAACATCTTTTAGTTGTGGGGAAGATAATTGCTCTAGAAATTTTTGTGGCATAGCATCTCTGAGAAAACATTTACATAAGTGTCATCCTGATCAGTCACAGATAGATAGTCAATCGTGCGTAGCATCCACTTCACATAATATTGAAAATGTGCAATTAATAGAAAAATCTGACAATACTAAAATAACCCAACCCACCCCTAACCAAACAGATTTAATTCATCAGACTGCTTTATTTGTATCTTCTTTGTATGGTAACCCCATGATCCCTCGTTCGAATGTGCAATTGGTCATGCAAGCTTTGAAAGATTTTTTGATTGATTCAATGGAGAATGCTTTGCGGTCGCGGCTGTTACCAATATTAAACCAAATACCAATCAATGCCAGTGTAACTACTGAGATTAATGAAACATTATCTATGTTGAAAAACTTACTTACAGATTTTGATACTGAGCACAAACGGTTACAGTACTTTGCTAAGCTAGGGACATATATTGCTCCATTAGAGGTTGTTGTAGGTCAACACATGGAACAGAAACGTGCACGTATAGGAGGTCTTACTTACATACCTACCGATTGTACCATGCAGGTTATACCGTTAAGAAAAGTTTTGCAACATTTTTTTTCTGTGCCAGGTGTTCTTAAAGACACTTTAGACTATATTAATACTTTATCAAGCCCCACGTCAAGTGGCGTTTGTAACTTCGTTCAAGGTTCTGTATGGCTGGATATAAAACGACAAAATACCACAAACGAATCTAACGAATTGTTATTACCACTTCTGCTGTACTTTGATGATTTTGAAGTTGGTAATCCTCTAGGGAGCCATGCCGGTATCCACAAGCTTGGAGGTGTTTATGTATCTTGTCCATGTTTGCCTCCAAAATTATTCTCTAGATTAAAACATATTTTTGTACTAGCATTGTTTCATTCTTCAGATAGAGCAAGTTTTGGGAACAAAATTATATTTCACAACGTAATTAAAGAATTGAATTACTTATTTAAATCTGGAGTAACAGTTAGTACAGGTATCTTCAAAGGCACTATCAAATTTCGTGTGGGTGCTATGAGTGGTGATAATTTGGGTCTGAGTTCAGTGCTGGGTTTTGTTGAATGTTTTACCGCTAACCACCCATGTAGAATCTGTATCGCGAGTCGGGAACAAATTAAAAACATGACTACCGAAGACAATACGTTAATGAGAAATGAAATCAATTATGAAAGAATGTTAGAAATAGAAGGTACATATAACACTGGCATTAAAGAAAAATGCGTTTGGATTGCTCTTGATGGTTTTAATATGTTCGATAATGTTGTTGTCGATTTGTTACACGATATGCTTGAGGGCTGTTGTAAATATGTCATGAGTTTTATTATTTCATACTTTGTGAAAGAGATGAAAATAATTCATTTAAATACTATTAAACAGCGTATTGCAGCTTTCGATTTTGGTCCAGATCTCGGGTCCAAGCCTACTACTGCACTAAGTTTTGAGGGATCTACTTTAAAATTGAGAATGTCGGCATCAGAAACTCTTAACTTTGTTCGATATTTTGGACTCCTTGTGGGATATTATATACCTAGAGAAAATGAAGTCTGGAAATTGTACATTTTGTTGAGGACCATATTAGAAAGATTATTGTCACACAGGGTGTTCAGTGATACGTGTGAGCAATTGGCTGGATTAATAACTGAACTTAATCAGATGTACACTAATTTAAGCAAGCAGCCCTTAAAGCCTAAATTCCATTTTCTTATACATTACCCAACTATGTTAAAAAAATTTGGACCAATAGCTCATGTTTGGACTATGAGATTCGAGGCCAAGCACAGTGTTTCAAAAAAAATTGCTCGCGCTTCTTCAAGTAGAGTCAATATATGCAAAACAATAGCAATTAAAAATCAGCTTCAGCTAAACGAACTTTTCATTATGAAAGAACCAAGCACTGATTTCGAGCACGGTAAAAAAAAAAATGTTTGCCATCTTTTAGATCTAAAATGTAAATTTAACTTGCCGGACGATAGATTTGTAGCTTTTTCTGTTCCTTGGGTAAAAATAAATGGAGTCCAAATCAAACAATCAAATGTTGTTACTGTAGGTTTGTCAGAAGCAACTTTTTTACCTTCGTTTGCTGTTATTGATACAATTTATATGGATAGCAATAATATTATTTTATTTTCATGTTTGACATTGAATACTGTAAATTTTGACGAACACTATTTTGCTTATGAAGTATCAACCACTGATTTACCTTTATATATTTCATATGACGAATTGCTGGCTCCTATACCCAACGCTATTAATGTCATGCCTAACTTGAGAACCTATGTCACCTCTCGATGGTGTCTTGACTGAATTAAGGAGTGGATGCTACGTACGATTGATTAATTGAATACTTGCAACTTAAATATGTCATCAACTTTGTCTTATAATAAACACAGAAACCGGAACATAGTTACAAGGCATAGCAATCATTGAACTTGTTCCAGTTACTCGGTATTAATAACAATACTAGTAGGTACACTTTACAAACACAGTACACACACACACACATAAAATACATACACAGTAATTCACCCCGCCTATGCGGATAAGGATGCCCATAGGCGGTACATAAGTTGTACATAGTGATGGGCTGTTTCCGGGAATATTCCTAGTGACCTTCCCGATAACATTCCCGATAAAAGGAAATACCTATACCTAATATTTTCACAACCATTTTTTTTTGCATTTAATGAACCAAATTTAATAAAACGTTTCTCTAAAGGTAAATTCTCATTGTCCTCTGTGTTTTTCCTGTATTGTTATGATTATTCCCGTCGTAAATTTATTCAAAATGTGCATACTAAATTTAAGTAATAATCGCCCATTTTTTGATCCCCTAGCCTAATTATTAACAGCAGGGATAACGACTGCCGTCAACATTTCATATATATATACAGGGTGTATCAGATACCCCCTAACAATAATCCACTGGGGTATATATCCATAGCTATAGAAGCTAAAAAAAATATTTTGAAAATATTGGAGTATTTTTTTTTTAATATATTTTCAATAGGAATGGTGGTAGTATTAACTATAATCATTCCTATAGAAAATATAAAAAAAAAATTACTCCAATTTTTTTCAAAATATTTTTTTTAGCTTCTATAGCTATGGTTATACACCCCCAGTGGATTATTGTTAGGGGGTATCTGATACACCCTGTATACAGGTTCTCGGGTTACGTCTGTGTTTGAATCTGATGCCAGCTATTATCCCTGTGGTTAATTAAAACACAATATTATTATTAAAATCAGTTGTACTAATCAAAATTAACAATATTTATACTAGTGCTCTATTTAGATAAAAAGTTAGAATCATCATATCAGCCTTGATGTTCCCCACCCTTATAAAATATACGATTGATTAATAGGATTTTACTGGGAATATTTCCCAACGGGAATAGTCCCACAGCACATCACTAATTGTACAATTTCGTTTTTTTTTTCAAAAAGAGTTCCGGTCGGTCCGCCGTCTTTTCCACAATAGGGTGTAGTCGCCTTATTAAAGGTGCAGTTCCGAGCCAAGCGACACTGACGCCACTAACGCCGCGTTAGTGTCGCCCCTACAGAGCGATAGTACAATGTGACGCCGGGCGTCAAGCATCGCCGTGTTCATACAGGCCGTCATATAGTACATTGTACTATCGCTCTGTCGCGGCGACGCTAACGCGGCGTTAGTGGCGTCAGTGTCGCTTGGCTCGGAACTGCACCTTTATTCTTGACCATGGAGTATGGGAATATTAGTCTCTTTTAAAGGGCTAACTAGATCCGTACTGCCAAAAGTCGGCATTTTTTGAACCCACATTCGGTGGGGAGCAAATTTAGGCGCAATGTTATAGACGCGCGGGCATACGAAGCGGGTGTCCGCTACATCGTAGGCCTTGTATGGAAATCCATCTAGCGTTCCGCGTACCGGCGGCGCTGCTCATACTTTTTTCAATTGAGGGGACATCCGCTCCGTGTGGCCGCGCGTTCATAGCGTTTGCTTTTAATCAGGGCGTATCAGTATAAAGTCGGGCCCTGAGACATGGGTACTGCAAAAATAGGAAATAGGTAGGTAACGGAGGCAAAGGAGGTGAGGTAGCGTACTAATCAACGGGAATAGTCCCACAGCACATCACTAATTGTACAATTTCGTTTTTTTTTTCAAAAAGAGTTCCGGTCGGTCCGCCGTCTTTTCCACAATAGGGTGTAGTCGCCTTATTAAAGGTGCAGTTCCGAGCCAAGCGACACTGACGCCACTAACGCCGCGTTAGTGTCGCCCCTACAGAGCGATAGTACAATGTGACGCCGGGCGTCAAGCATCGCCGTGTTCATACAGGCCGTCATATAGTACATTGTACTATCGCTCTGTCGCGGCGACGCTAACGCGGCGTTAGTGGCGTCAGTGTCGCTTGGCTCGGAACTGCACCTTTATTCTTGACCATGGAGTATGGGAATATTAGTCTCTTTTAAAGGGCTAACTAGATCCATACTGCCAAAAGTCGGCATTTTTTGAACCCACATTCGGTGGGGAGCAAATTTAGGGGCAATGTTATAGACGCGCGGGCATACGAAGCGGGTGTCCGCTACATCTTAGGCCTTGTATGGAAATCCATCGCGCTGCTCATACTTTTTTCAATTGAGAGGACATCCGCTCCGTATGGCCGCGCGTTCACAGCGTTTGCTTTTAATCAGGGCGTATCAGTATAAAGTCGGGCCCTGAGACATGGGTACTGCAAAAATAGGTAGGTAACGGAGGCAAAGGAGGTGAGGTAGCGTACTAATCTGTTTTAAAATAGATTACTGTGGTAATTTAAACTCGTTATGTTGATAAATAATCATTCTTTTTTAACCCTTAATTTCGAAATGTATATTAACCCCCTTATTCATAAACGCACTATAGGCCTCTGTTAACTTAGTAATCGTTTGTCCTTATCTGTCACTTTGACATTTACCTTTCACAGATAAGGACAAACGATTACTAACTTAGCAGAGGCCTATAGTGCGTTTATGAATAAGGGGGTACATATATATTATGTTCATATTTTTGAAGTATCTTTTTGTTTTTTATTCAAGCCAAAAATTTGGAAGGATTTAAATCAGCAGAGGCTCGAATTCGATATTTTTTTCATATCTCTGCGGCTAAAAACAAACGTGGTTTATTGGAAACAATGATTTGCTGCTTGCAAATTTTAATGCTTGATTAACTATTGTATAACTGTCTTTGTCGTAAGCTAAATTTAAGAGGGTGCATCCCTACTGAGCGCTGGCAACGTCTCATTTTTGTTGATTTTTTGCGATTATTTCACAGAAATTGAATAAAAGTTTCAAAGCGGTTGATATGGATGTGATATGTAAAAAACTAAACGCCTGCGCTTCTAAAAACTTTCCTCTACATCATCAAACCTTCCATCGTCCTGCAATCTTGCTCGGCGGCGGGAATAACCCCGACCCACGGACTTGCGATCCTTGTACCGCTCACACATGATCAGAACCCGGGTCTTGTTAATAAGCATGTTCAAAACATTAATTTCCTTCCCATGTTCATTGAAATACATTTCGGAGTACATCTCTATCTCGGACGGAGTGAGGTGGAACTTCTTGGTTGCTTTGTCAAAAACAGTGCTGCCATCATCTGAGTCGGAATCTAATTCTGGATTCAGCTTAGGGGCAGCGTCGGTAAGGGCTCGATATTGTCATGTCAAAAACTCGTTTGATCGTGATGGACTTTTATTTTCTTATTAAACGAGATATAGTATTTTATCCCTTTAATACGAAAATAAAAGTCAATCACGATTTGGACACAATATTTCAATCTTTCATTCAATTTCTGTGAAATAATCGCAAAAAATCACCAAAAATGCGACGTTGCCAGCTCAATAGGGATGCACCCTCTTAAGGAGAAAACATGGAGGGAGTAACTAATTAAAAATAAATGTGTTTCTGTATCAAAAAATATAATTTCAAGTATGAGACCATTTATAATTAATATAATGATTAATTCAAAGAAAATTTCGATTGACCAAGTGTCATGCTCATGCCGAATTGGGAAACGAGCAGAAGATTTTGTAATGGCATATTTTGGGCTATTCCCAGTTGTTCACAGTCCTTTGCGGTGGATGTAAACTATACTCACGAGCAAAAATAACGTGTCGCTTTCCATACAAAGTTGTATGAAGAGTGACCCGTTGTGTTTGCTCGTGAGTTTGCTTAGTAAGAATTTTCTCGGCTAGAAAAATAATGTGAACATCTGGGAATAGTCCGATGTTGTACTAGCTTGTAAGTGCAAGTGTTAAACTGTACGTAACGTAAAACAAAATAAACTTTTTAATTAGAAATCTTCGTTTCAATCAAACTATATCCTACTACAGTATACATTTAGCATTCATTCATTTCAGTTAATTTCCGTGACTGATAACTTCATTCATTCAACTGCAACGGCTGTGTTTGCTTGCTCCAATTTACAAATCCTAAGTTATTATGATTTTGTTCATGAGATGTTATTAGCGAGTTCACAGTCCGTGTCATACGATAATGTTCCCAAATGTGTCGACTCGCACGTGTGGTACGGTTGGCTGTACTGGACCAGCATATTAAAACGAACGTCTATGTCTGGACTGTGAACATGTTAAACTGTAGTGAGTATTTCATGGTATTGTAATGATAACAGAAGAGTAGCGTTGCTATTATAAGGCATTCTATTAGGTATTATTGTTTTCTTTATGTGTACATAAGGAACTACTTGTGTAACATCAATGATTTCATATTAGATAAAACTAAACTTTAATGTGTATATAAGACACTACTTTTGTAACATCAATGATTTCATATTCGATAAAACTAAACTTTAATGTGTATATAAGAAACTACTTTTGTGATATTATGACATTGTTTGTAATAAAAACAGGAAAGTCGTGTAGTTATTACAAGTCATTCTATTAGGTATTATTGTTTTCTTTGGTGTTTTTTCTGAATATGTACGCCTGTATGACTGCCGGTAATTAGGTCAAAAGTTTGAAGAACCTTTATAATAATGTCTAATTTGTTAATAAAGTTAAACGCCATATATACTCGTACAAGCAAACTAACTACGAGTATATTAATAAATTATATTTTAAGGGCAAACCAAGTCAGACTGGGTCTGCCCATAAAATATAATTTATTATATTTAGTTATCTTTCTTGCTTGTACGTACGACGTTTAACTTTGTCAAATTATACATTATATTAAAGGGCTTCAAACTTCTGACTCAGTTATCGGCAATCATTCAACCACGGACATTTAGAAGAAATACTAAAGAAAATAATAATACCTAATAGAATGACTTGTAATAACTACACGACTTATCTGTTTTATTACAAACGATATCATAATATCACAAAAGTAGTTTCTTATAAACACAGTAAAGTTTAGTAATATCTAATATGAAATCATTGATATTACAAAAGTAGTTTCTTATATACACATTAAAGTTTAGTTTTATCTAATATGAAATCATTGATGTTACAAAAGTAGTTCCTTATGTACACATTACAGTTTAGTAATATCTAATATGAAATCATTGATATTACAAAAGTAATTTCTTATAAACACATTAAAGTTTAGTAATATCTAATATAAAATCATTGATATTACAAAAGTAGTTTCTTATATACACATTACAGTTTAGTAATATCTAATATGAAATAATTGATATTACAAAAGTAATTTCTTATAAACACATTAAAGTTTAGTAATATCTAATATTAAATCATTGATATTACAAAAGTAGTTTCTTATACGCACATTAAAATTTAGTAATATCTAATATGAAATCATTGAGATTACAAAACAAGTTTCTTATATACACATTAAAGTTTAGTTATATCTAATATGAAATCATTGATATTACAAAAGTAGTTTCTTATATACACATTAAAGTTTAGTCATATCTAATATTAAATCATTGATATTACAAAAGTAGTTTCTTATATACACATTAAAGTTTAGCAATATCTAGTAAGAAATCATTGAGATTACAAAATAAGTTCTTAAATATTCCATAAAATTTAGTAAAAACAAGTATGAAATTAAGGACATTACGAAAATATTTTGTAAAATTTACTGAAACCCAACTAAAAAATACCAGGTTATTTCTCGGAAATTACAAAACTTATTGTAAAATCCGTGACGTCATTACTTCGGTAATGACGTCACGGATATGTATAGCATACTAGAAATTACAAAACATTGATATAGGATATTACTAAATAACAATAACTAAAACCAATTTGTTGTTATTACAAAAAATTTGTTGTCGTGGGATTTATAAATATTTTAGTAATCATAACTAAGATTTTGTGATTATAAGCAAAGTTTTTTCTCCGTGTAGAGGAACATTAAGGGAGGAAAATGGTTTTAAGGATTTTAGGAATTTCCCACGGGATAAGGAAGAAAGGGAATTTATGTTAAGTTTTTTCGTCGATTTTTCGTTTTAATGGTCGTAGAAAACTGAAATTTGGCCTTCAGGTTTCTTGGGGAGTATAGGGGAGCACTACAAAAGGATTACACCAATTTCTGACGGAAACGAACGGGAAAAACGTAATTTTTTGTTATACACTGGTCGTAGAAAGTTGAAATTTGGCAAGTAGGTTGCTTGATAAGTGTAAGGAAGCATTAAAAGGCAATTTTCCAAAATTCGCACGGGAACGGGAAAAACGAGACTTTTCGTTTTACTGGTTGTAGAAAGCTGAAATTCAGCATGTAGGCTGCTTGATGAGTGTAGAGAAGCATTAAGAGGGGACTTTCCAAAATTCCCACGGGAACGGAAAAAACGGGATTTTTCGTTTTACTGGTCGTAGAAAGCTGAAATTTGGCAAGTAGGTTCCTTGGGGAGTATATAGGGAAGCTATAAGAGATAATTTCCCAAAATTCCCACGGGAACGGGAAAAAGGGGCTTTTCGTTTTACTGGTTGTAGAAAGCTGAATTTCGGCATGTAGGTTGCTTGAAGAGTGTACAGAGGAACATTAAGAGAGCATTTCCCGAAATTCTTACGGAAACGGGGTAAAACGGGATTGAAATAGTCCTGGTACACGCGAGCAAAGCCACGGGCAAAAAAATTGTCAATAAATGAGTCTACGCAGACGAAGTCGCGGGCAAAAGCTAGTATCTGATAAACAGTAAACTTTTTTAAAAACTTATAAAACAAACCTAACCTAACCTAATGTGAGCCACGTATAAAGGTTTTTATATTTTTAAAAAAGTTCACGGTTTATAAGATATTTAAATTTTGTCAAATGATCATTTTGTAAAATGATGCTTTTGTCAATAATTTTTAGGACAAATGGAAGGACACCAAAATTGAGTAGCAAGATTCCACCCGGACAAACATAATAAAAAGCAGGTTAATAAAAAAGGTTACTAAAAAGGTTAATAAAAAGCTTGCAAAAACAAACAAGTAATAAGTATTTACTAACATACATACATACATACATACATATCGTCACGCTTCTTTCCCACAGGGGTAGGCAGAGACTACTTTGTTCCACTAGCTACGATCCTGACATACCTCTTTCGCTTCATCCACATTCATCTATCTCTTCATACATGCTCGTCGGTTTCGGGTAGGTACTCTTGACCTGACCTTTTTCCAAAACGTCCCATGCAATGTAAAAAGGCGGACTATCCCTGAAAGGGATCTTTCCCAGTCAACATTTTAGTTGCACATCCTTAGTCTATGTTACACAAACTCTTGCACAAACACAAACCTTTCCCATCCCATCGGATATTCATTATAAAATCATGATCAGATATCGTATTTGGTATCAGATATCCGAACCGTTAATCCTGTACGGGACCCTCATATTCGCAGGGTCCCCCGGGACGAAAAACCTTTGACGTGGCAATTACGGTATTGGCACGTTAGGAGGCGCTATCGGGATAGGGTACGAGCTTATCAGGATAACCTTAGTTTGTTTCAATTAGGGTACGGTAGAAACTAAATTACAAAGGTACGTCTGTGGAACATTTGTATGGTAACCAGGTGTAGGAGTCATTATGAAATTTTCAGTGAAAAGGTAACTACAATATTTATATAAAACTAGCCGTTGCCAGCGACTTCGTCTGCAAAGGATTCGTTGATCGCTATCCCGCGGGAACTTCGCAATTTTCCGGGATAAAAAGTAGCCTAGTGCTATTCCAGACTTTTCTCTATCTATGTGCCGAATTTCATCCAGATCCGTTTGGCCGTTCTGGCGTGATTGAGTAACAAACAAACATCCATCCATCCATCCATACTTTCGCATTTATAATATTAGTTAGAAGTTACAATTAGCGTAAGCGACACTGTGGCTAAACACTCCTATACCTAATTGTTTGTATACTTACATTGGTAGATGTTCAAAGCGTATGGAATCAAGGTATTATTACGTTATGGTTATGGAGAATTATCATTATATTATGTTTTTGCTTTATACCTGAATCAAGTTTGAAGTGGTTGTCACCTATTCGCCCCGTACCTGTAAAATAGACAAAAATATTAGATTAACGCAAGATTTCCACAAACATAATAATGTGAACCAAAGAAAATTTCACAACACTAGCGAAAACATAATAATTCTCAAAAGGCATCAGAGGCCGCATTACTCTAATAAAACCCGCAAATTTTATTCCAAATTCGCATTTTAATTTGGCTAATTACATCCTTTGTGAAGTAACATATCGCTCTGGGCCCACTGTGCCATGGTTCTATCGCTAATTAGAACAAAAGGTCTTTGCTAACTGCCTTTTACTGCCTAAAATTGCTTTTAACTCGTTTTGTTCCCGACAGTTTCGCCAGAATTATGTTCATGTTAGACTAAATTGGATTAAGAAAAACGCTATGTGAAAATTAAAATAAAACCAGATTTACGCGTATTTTGCATGACTTATATGTAAAACATACGTCTTTTGAGGTTTCATATCAAAACGTATCATATTTTGCACAAGTTTTGGCTGTCTTACTCGTGTAGTAGTGGAGTAGCAAAGAAAAGTTTTTGTTTATTGAAACGGACCTTCGAAAAGTAACGGCGGATTCAATAATAGTTAATACAGTATATGTAAATAATTAGCACGCCTGCATGCAGGCTAGATACAAGGGACAAGAAGATTGTAACACGTTACTGATACTGTATTCTAGCAAATAAATGATTCTTATTCTTATTCTTATTCTTATTCTTAATGTCAAATAGAAATATTTGTTCATTTCACGGCATCACCGATTTCTCGAACTCTCGTTTTTATGACTATTATTTTGTCGCGAGAATGTTAACTAGCTTCTGCCCGTGACTTCGTCCGCGTAGAATTAGACTGAAGAATTTATTTTATAATAATCTCATATTTATTTTATAATAATCTCATAATTAACACTAACAGTCTAGCCATGCATGTTAACTATACAAAAAGAGAGATAGAACAGGTTAACAGACTAAACATTTATTGAGCTCGGCGTCACTATTGATTCCAAGTACCGGCTAGCCGATGCAAGAAATTTCGGCTCAGATGTAAAAAGAATTGATGTTAATAATAACCATCAAGTAAACAATTGTGGCAGAATACAACTGTTATATTCTGCAGTTGTTACGAGTAGGTCCTCTTGAAATTGACGATGGCGAGTGACCTTTATTTGTGGTATGTATACCCGTACCGCACATACGCGTCTAAGTGTGCGTGGCTTACAAAACGATTTTCGAGCGAGTTTTTTTTTTATATTTACTTCGTATTTATTTATTTGGTCTCACGCACACTTTAACACGTATGGCGGATAAGCAACACAAATAAAACTGTTATTAAATAAAATAAAACACCGGGTAGCACTCCGGGAGTGCCGGCAGTAGTGAAAACTACACACACACACACTCGCGCAAAAAAAAAGACAAAAATTACACGAGATTTGAACTGTGGTTGCCTGAGAGAACACACTATTATTCCACACCTTATACCACTAGGCCAAACGCACATATGTTAAATTAAGCGACGAAATCAACGTACACTGCAAAAATCGAACGCGACTCTAGCTTCATTCGTATTTCAAAATAGACTCTTACAGGTTCCTGATACTTATCCTGGTACTTAAACTCTCAGTCTTACGTCTGACCCGAGTTTAACATTTTTTACCCATTCCAAAAAGCGCTCAACGCCGTTAGCGGCAAGTTTTCAGTTCAGAAATAAATATCATGGCACAAATTACACCAAATTGATCCAGTCCCAAACTAAGCAAAGCATATTAAAAGAATAGACGCTTGAAGATTAGTAGTTGCTAATATATTGCTTTTGGCTGTACTCACACGTACACTCAGCTCGTTAATCTATTGTCAACATCACGTACACCTCAATTAGAGGGCAAATAGTTCGCGTTCGGTGTTACCAGCCTATATTATTGCGAATATAATATTTATGTGTGTGTGAGGTAGCTGTGCGTGTAAGAAGGTATTGGGCTTGAGTGTTCCGAAGATAGAGCTAAT
This sequence comes from Pandemis heparana, assembly GCA_963854515.1. Classification (NCBI taxonomy): domain Eukaryota; kingdom Metazoa; phylum Arthropoda; class Insecta; order Lepidoptera; family Tortricidae; genus Pandemis; species Pandemis heparana. Next base: position 12,151,575 of record OY978028.1, read on the forward strand.
TATTTCCATACATACCATCATGCTTCTCTCCCATAGGGGTAGATAGAACTGTGTTCCACTTGCTACGATCCTGACGTACCATTTTTGCGTCATCCACATTCATCGCTTCATACATGCTTGTTGGTTAGGGCAGGATTTGCTATTTGGTAGAGCTAATTAGACAACAAAATCTTAAGAATCATGTTATAGGCACCGACAAATGGGTTTTATCAATAATAAGCAAGATTTCTTCAATTAAACTTGGATTTAATTCGTGAAACAAAAACATGCACAATCGAATTTTAGTTCACACAATAAAACGCACAGATAGTGGCGACACTATATTAAGAAAATATAAAGGGGCGCAGGGAAATACTCACACAGCCAAATAAAATTTATTCCCAATACTCCCACTAAAATTTTATATTGGTAACTTTATAGGTACATTTAAACTTAACATTCTTTCCCTGCGCTATAATCATAACACAAAATAACAAACTATTCAACCAAAAAAAAACTTTTAGTTTTATCTTAACCAAACTAACAATTCTTTTTCAATACTTGAATTATTATTAACTTAACAAATTGACTACACAACTGATAGTAACTCATCCCTTAAACATTTGAACTTATGCGCAGGCAAAGCCTTAGTAAAAATATCAGCAAGCTGATCAGAACTTTTAACATATTTAATTTCAATAAATTTTTGTTTAACCTTTTCTCTGATAAAGTTAAATTTAATATCAATATGTTTTGTCTTTTTGTGATATACTGGATTATTTATAAGTTTAATTGCACTTTGATTATCCAGACATAAAATTGTGCAATTTTGATGAATATCAATTTCTTTGAAAAACTGTCTCAACCACAAAAGATTCTTTGCAGCTTCACATCCAGCTATAAATTCAGCCTCAGTCGTTGATAGGGCAACACAAGACTGTTTTTGACTAGCCCATGATATGGGTCCACTGTTTAACAAGAAAACATACCCAGATGTTGATTTTCTTGTGTCTAAATCCCCACCAAAATCTGAGTCTGAATACCCAAGTAAACTCTCTTTTCCTTGATACTTTATACACAAATCTTTAGTCTCAATAAGATATCGAATTATTCTCTTCAACTGAACAATATGACATGGACCCGGTTTATTAACATAACGACTTAGTAAATTGACACCATATGAAATGTCTGGCCTGGTAGCCATAGACAAAAACAACAAGGATCCTATAGCCTCCCTGTAAGGAAAATTAACTTTCTCATTTTCATCATTATTAATATTACTTATTTGAACATTTACATCAATTGGTGTATTACAGGAATGTGCTGTATTCATGTTAAATTTATTGATCATTTGCTCAATATACTGTTTCTGACTAATACATATGAAGTCATTAGTTTTCAAAATCTCCATGCCCACAAAACGAGATACATTCAACTCTTTTATTTGAAAATGCTGTTTCAAGTAATTTATGATCTCATTTAATACTATATTCGAATCAGACATAATCAAAGCATCGTCAACATACAGAATCAACCAAACTTTAACATCATTAAACTTGCCTACAAACACACAATTATCTGCTTGTGACTGAACAAAACCAAATTTCAACAAAAAACTCGTAAACATAGTGTTCCAACAACGAGCTGCTTGTTTCAAGCCGTAGAGGGACTTGTTCAATTTACATATTTTATTCGCAGGAGCTTTAACTCCATCAGGGATTTCCATGAAAATATCTTCTTCCAGCTCTCCATATAAGAAGGCTGTTTTAACATCAAATTGTTTTATATTCCAGTTATACTCAGCAGCAAGAGACAGCAATATTCTTATTGACTCATATCTAGTAGTAGGTGAAAAAATTTCACTATAGTCTAACCCTTCAATTTGTGTAAAACCACGGGCACAGAGTCTTGCCTTATATCTTTCAATTTCACCTTGCTGGTTCCTCTTTATATTAAACACCCATTTGGAAGTTATGGTCCTTTGATTTTCTCTTTCAACAAAGGACCAGGTATTATTACTTTCATGAGCTTCCAGTTCCTCTTGGATGGCTTCCAGCCATAACTTGCATTCCTCACTATGAATAGCCTCTTGATAAGTAACAGGAACGTTAAACTCCACCAGATTTGCCTCAAAACAATCATTTCTTCGTCGTCTCAGTGTGATATTTGACTGAGTCAAATCATCTAGATTAATTTCCTGTGAGGGTTCATATGTTTCATCATTCCTATCAATAGCAGTGTGTATACTGTCATCACTATTGCAACTCTCATCACTAGATTTTGTACTATCTGTCACCTCTGTAGAGTCTAGAGGTATCTCAACTTCACCCATATTTGGCATTACATCTTCTTCACCGCCAATAAATATCTGAGCAATATTCTTCTCAAATTCAGGAGTTTTATCTTCATTAAAAATCACATCTCTTGACACTGTTATGGACTTTGTCTTAGGATCATACATTTTATAATTAGTATGGTCATAGCCTACTAACATCATCTTGCGACTTTTGCTATCTAGTTTTCTTCTCAACTGATCTGGTACATGCACATAACCCTCACATCCGAATACTCTGATGTGATCTAACACTGGCTTTACACCACTCCATAGCTCCAGTGGTGTAATGCTTGGTGTTTGACTGGATGATGTACGATTTAACAAATAAACAGCACAGTTGACCGCTTCTGCCCATAGACATAGTGGTACATTACGGGCATACAGCATGGATCTCGCGCTTTCTACAATTGTCCGTATCTCTCTCTCAGCCCGCCCATTTTGAGCTGGCGAATATGGAGCAGTGAGCTCATGAGTTATGCCTTCAGCATCAAGATATTCCTTGAACTGTTTACCAGTATATTCTCCGCCATTGTCAGTATGTAACACACGCACACTGTGTTGAAATATGTTCTTGACTTTTGCATTATATGTTTTGAAACACTCAAGCACATCACTTTTGTTTTTAATAAAGTACACATATCGAAAGCTTGTAGCAGCGTCTTTAAAAATAACAAAATATCTCATACCTCGTACTGATGGCTCGCTGAGAGGTCCACAAACGTCACTATACACAATATCACCTGGGTTCATTGGTCCCCTATCAGATTTCTTGAAAGGTTGACGAGCATGCTTACCATAAGCACAACCTTCACACACAAACTTGTCACAGTCTGATAAGTCCACACCAATAATTACGTTATTTTTGCACATCTTCTCTATTTCTTTGACATTCAAATGTCCCAAGCGTTCATGCCATGTCTTAAGGCTTAATTTTTGAACAATGTTGCACACTGGATTCTGACTGGTTTTCACTCTCAGTTCATATAAGTTATTACTCTGTAATGATGCACACATCACCACATCATTACCCTTGTAGATCAATGCTTCATTGCCTGACTTCACAATCTTATATCCTTGCCTTGTCACTACACCTTCAGAGAACAAGTTTCGTCGCAACTTGGGTACATAAAGAACATTCTTTAAAATACTTTTCTCCCACTGCCCATTGACACATTTGCTGATTGAAATATCTCCATAACCAGCAACTTCAATGATTTCTTGATTTCCCAATTTTAATGGAGATCCAGTGTATTTATGTAATTCTACAAAATTTTCCTCTTTGTAGGACATGTGAGCAGAGGCACCGCTATCCAATATCCATTTATTACTTTCATCACTATCATTGCAATTAGTGTTTGTAATGTTGAAGGCTAACATATTCTTGTCACCTTGTCTTTGTTTCTGTTTTGGTGCTCTACAATCTCGAGAAAAATGTCCCCGTTTTCCACAATTGTAACAAACAAACCTGTGTTGTTTTTCACTTGAATATTTATTATCTGCCTTCGCTGGTGGAAACGACTTCTTCTTTATAGTTTGTTTAGACACTAATAACGCTGTCTCACTTTCCTCTTCATTCAAGCTGGCCTCTTCATCTAATAAGCGAGCTGTCAAGTTTACAATACTTTGATTTTTAGGATCAAGAGACATCCAGGCCTGACGAAGGGATCTGAATTTAGGAGGCAGAGTGCTCAGTATTTTTGTCATAATCGCCGTATCACTGATTTCTTCTCCACATTCTTTCAACTGTTTGGCTAAACTTTCCACTTTGGCAATATGCTGAGCAATGCTATCTCCAGTTGACATTTTGTATTGATAAAATCGTTCATGAATAATCATTTTGGTCAACTCCGACTTCTGTTCATAGATGGACTCGAGTCTAGTCATCATCTCAAACGCTGTTTCGCAATTTTCAATAAGAGCGATTTGATTCAAGTCCATGGCCGAAGTCATGACAAACATCGCCATTCCGTCATCTTTGTTCCATTGCGAATCACCTTGATCAGGTTTCGGCGTGTAAATATTCAACCCCTTTGCACGTAGGGCACATTTTACTTGAAATTTCCATTGTTTAAAATTCGATCCATCGAACTTTTCAAGTTTGCCGACCTCCATTTTTGTTATAGGTTAGGGCGCGGTGTGCAATTATCACATCCAAGAAAACTTTAATCACTATTGTTCTGCTCTTTGTTTATTATCGAACACAGCATCCTGGGCCCATAACCAAATGGGTTTTATCAATAATAAGCAAGATTTCTTCAATTAAACTTGGATTTAATTCGTGAAACAAAAACATGCACAATCGAATTTTAGTTCACACAATAAAACGCACAGATAGTGGCGACACTATATTAAGAAAATATAAAGGGGCGCAGGGAAATACTCACACAGCCAAATAAAATTTATTCCCAATACCGACCCATCACTATTTTGATTCCCTTTTCGAACTATAATAATAAGCCTCATTTATTTCCTTAATAAAAATTTGTTTACAATATCAATTTCATTTAACATGCGTAACTATTAATTCCTTTTCCAACTATACGCCCTCAATTACCCATCTCTAAAATAAAGCATTTGTCTTTTCAACTCTGGCCTCCTGAACGACGTTAAAACATCAATACGTCCCTTTCTAACTCCATGGTTCTCACTTCTGGCCATAAATCCTTGCAACTCATTTAAGGTGTCGTATCTCAGGGAAACTTATGGCTGCATCTCTGAGAGCTAAATGGGGTCTCGTGTATACCTACGGGTAGTAATTGTAAGGATGGTACGGTCGACCAAAGAAGTGGTCTATCACTTTTCGTCCGACTTCCTATCAAACAAAATAGTCGCTAAAGTCGAACTTTCAAGTTGACAGCCTGTCTTATCGACATTATTATATTGTGACGTGCAAAGGATTTTCAACCTTAGGGTGGTAGACCACATATTTGGCTGATGGTACAATGTTGGCCAGTAGGATCACATATCATATAAACACTATGAGGACGATATGATTTGACGTCCGGATAGCTAAGTGGTTAGTGACCCCGACTATGAAGCTAGAGGTCCCGGGTTGAAATATTACAGAAATATTCCAGAACACACGACTAGGTAACTAAGAGACTTTACATAAGCGACATATACATAATTTTAAGCTAGCTCTTCCAAGGGATCATTCTAAACCTCGAATGTTGATGACCTCTCATGACAAAAGGCCGGCTCACATGCTGACGGCCCCCATGTTGCGGCAGTGGCAGGGTTAGACAAATGTAGTCATTTGTATTGCTTACCGCAGCGCCGGCAGGGTTGACTTCATCCTCAAGCTAAGCTGTGATGAGATACGTTTAATATAAGACGCTAAGATTCGCACAAACATTTTAATCACAGCTTTATCCCTTAAAGTGTCATTTCTATGGAACTTGCTAAGTATGTAAACAAAGCTTCACGCCATATTGAAATTGTCTCTGAATGATTAATTTACTATACTTCATTTAATTTAGAATGAGAAACCACAATAACATCATATTGCGTCTGGTCAACTATTTCTTACCTAGCAAATAGTACAGGACAATAATTTGACAGCCGCAAAATAAAATTGTTTTAATGCCACTTTATTTGCGTGTCGTCAATTGTTACTCTAGTACAAATTGTAAAGAGATTACAGTTCACGAGCCGCAATATAATGTTGTTGTGGTTTCTCGTTCTAAATTAAATGAAGTATAGTGATGTTTGTTTACATAGTTAGTAAGTTTAGAATGAATGACACTTTAGGTAGACAGAGGCTAAGAGCAAGACCTAAATAAAGGCCACGTTTGCGTGATTGGGGGGGAATAGGTGCGAAAGGGAATCAAAATAGTGATGGGTTGCTAGCTTTGCCTGTAACATGATTCGTAAAATTGAACTACCTTGCTTTCGCTCCCCCCCCCCCCCCCCCTCAACCCAAAATAAATTAGATTGAAAGATGATGAATGACAAAGAGGACAGCTTATATGATCGAAGAATGAGATTGTGAACAGAATGAATGTAACTAATTAACCTTAAGTATGATAGTTAACATTGGTCAAAATAGCAAAAAGTACAAAAGTGGAAGAAGATAGACAAAGTATGTAGAATGGAAGTACGAGAAGTAGTAAAAGCGAGAACTAGTATGAAAGCGAAGATTACGAAAATTGTAAAAAATAGTCTCCGCCTACGTTGGAGTTAGCTAGTATAGGAAAAAAAAACATGATTCCTAAGATTTCCGCCCATTCCTTCGAGGCGTTTATGTTCGTCCTTTATTTTATTACAAATTATATGTATAGATTTACAGCTGAGGAGTGGTGGTCGAGGGTAGGAGCAAAAATCTTAGGAATCATCCAAGCCAACCCTTTACTAAACTTGTTCGTTGTTTGTTGTTTTGTGTTGTCGTTGTTTTTCCTAACATTAACTACATGAATATGATTCGACGGGGGCGTGGCTTTTTTTTGCATGATTTGACCTCACTTATATCGCGGAGTAGCGAAGTCATTAAGCTATTCATTTATTTTGTTAAGTAACGCTTGAATCTAATAATGTCATAAAAAGTGTTACCTACAAATTTACTTTCTACCAAGTTTCTTGCGGCGCATTCTACTTGGCAATGATGGTCTTTCCGAATGCGCTGGTAGTTTCAAAAAAATACATGAAAAAGAGCCCTTTGCGACCTATTTGAAAAATAAAATTTTGAATTTTGATGACGTTGATAAAAAGTTATTTACGAAACACACATTTTGATGCAACAAAGTTCTAATACGGCTCATGTTGTGAACTCCACAATTGCCTGCACATTTTCCGGATGTGCGGCGCGTAATGAGCTCGCCCCAGGCGCAGGAGGCATGTTCTCGTTAAGGTGAACGGAAATAGCCTCGTGTTTTGTAGTTTTTTTACAGATTTTTAAAGTAAAAATGTGAATTTCTTGGCTGATTTGAGGTCGTATTTTTTGTCGGACAGGCGGCGAGACAACGCTTACTTTTTTTTTTTAACATTGTTTTTTTTTTATATAAAATTGTTTCGAACACCGAAATCAAAACTATTTTTATTCCGTCATTACCTAAGTAAATAGCGAAAGGGCATAGCTGTGATTTTGTTCGTTTTTTGACGTGACAACGTCTTATAAATTGGTTTGCCGGGTGACACTTCAAGAAACTGCGTTACGCTCCGCTCACGTTATGCGCTCACAATGAGAGCGAGTGAGAGGCACGCGTCCCTTCCACTCGGGCATGGTTAGCCCGCCTAAGAGCGAGAGAGACAGACATAAAAAGTGAAAGGCACGCGTCCCTTCCACTCGAGCACAGTTAGTGTTAAATATAATTCTTTGTATAAATAAATGTTTTAAATTGTTACTATTATTTCATCCTTCTTCCTACTATACGAATGAATATTCACATTAAAATTATTTTACCACTCAAAGTCGTTGTCACGTAAAACTTTCGCCCGTATACCGACTTTACAGGCAACCAATTTTTTTTTAAACTTTCCAATCACAGTTTTTTCTTCTATATAGGGGCAGAAACAAAAAAAAAAAAAACAAAAAAAACTGTACCTATAGCTGTTCTCGACTTGCAAAATGTGTAAACTAACACGATGTAGACGACGCATGTAGCTTGCACTTATTTTTTGTTATTTTGTTAAGTTTTCTATTTCATTTACTATGTTGTTTGTTATACTTAAGTTTATTCGCAAAAACTATTTAGCCCAGATTCTGCCCATCCCATTTGAAAAGTAGGTCGTTTAGCTACATATACAGCTAAACACATATGTTATTTTTTCGTAGTATTTAGCCAATTTCGCACATAGTAACGCCATCTGTGATTTCCCTGTGTAAACGTTGCAAATAAAGACGCAAGGGGGCGCTCGTGTCTTCGTGGTTTTATAATTTACCTCAAAACTAAAAATTATTAAGCTGTTCCTTATGTTATCTAGACACGCGGACGCGAGCCTTCTCAATTTTTGGTTAAAATCGTTGTTTTAATTCCATAGTCGGCCCCTATACGTTACACACGACTTTGTTTTATATATTACTAGCTTCTGCAAGCGACTTTGCTTAGAATTATACCTTCCAGTTGATATTACTCTATCTAAACAAATAACCGCATCAAAATCCGTTGCGTAGTTTTAAAGATCTAAGCATACATATTGGGACAGGCGGACAGACAGACAACGGAAAGCGACTTTGTTCTATACTACGTAGTAATAAACCTAGCTTAACGCGCGCCCGCGGGATGAAAACTATTTTATTCTGTCATGCTCAATTTCTAAAACTATCTTTACATCGAATTTTAAATCGATCAGTTGAGTAGTTTACACGTAAAAGCGTTACAAATAAACAAAGTCACATTCGCATTTATGATGTTACTTAGGACATAATAGAAGCATAAATAAATTATGCTTACAATAAATTGATACAACTACAAACTGAAAAGATACATAGCACAAAGCAAACAGTATAATATTACTTCCACCGTGGCAACATGGAACAATTATATTAATTTCACAAGTCAGACTGCAAAGCATTGTTGGAGAGACTCTCAAAGCACAGTTACGTGAAATATTCCTGAAATGTTCTTTTGTATACTTTGAAATAGGTACGTTCACTTCTGAGGAAATTCTTGGTTGTTCGAGTTAACAACTATGCAGATACGTTGTTTTGCATTCAAACGGCTTGCGAATCTCTAAACGCTGTAATAAAAGAATATAAAAGCGCATGAATTTTGACGTTTTCTAGTTTTGGCGTTTCTTGCTTTTATTTCGAGTATCGTGAGTATACAAGTCACTTCAGTCTGTTTGTTACCCCTCAACTGCTTGTTTTATTAAAGCTACCTAACTACTACTAGTTCTTTTAAGTATATTTTCACAATCAAAAGAGCATTGCTACACATTGACAAATTATTTAAAAGAAAACGCTTAAAATACGCTCATAAAATAACAAACAATCCATTCGTTTCCAAGCCAATAGAATTTCCAATCCCGCAACTCGACCGTCCACCACAAATTCTATTAAAGGTAACACACAAAACGGTTCCGTTCCAATGCCGGCTGTGACTATAAATAATTGTAATGAATGGTACCAAACAGCGCAATGGGCATCAAACAATGCCGATCGGTCGGCGGAACGGTAATGAGGCGGCTGGATTTATTACGGGGTTTGGGTCGAGTTAAATGGATACTTATTAGTGTCTGTAGGAAAACAAGGCAGAGGGTAGACAGTTGATATACGTAGTTATGGAGTATTGCGATGCGGTTTGACACAGTTACGAAGTCGGTCGTAAATCTTAAGTTTTGGAGCAGTAAATTTGATCTTTGCGAATTGGTAACAGCACCGAAATAGCTCGAAATAAACAAAATGATAACGTTTTAAAACAAAACATGATAATACTTAGTTGTAAGTGGCATTTTCAATTAAATGTGCCGCTTCTATAGAAACTAATTTTTCTTATTTTTTTATATTGTTGTTGTATTTTATTGTTGTCTTGCTAAACGTGGCCTAGTCTTGTCACCTTAGGCTCTGTCTACCCCATAAGGGATAAAGACGTGATTTGTGTATGTGTGTATGTGTATGTTATACAGGACTGTAATAAACCTTTCTTTTCAAAAATGAATAGTGCTGGTATTAATACTTGAAACTAGACACGCGCTTTGCTTCCTTTTTTCTTAGTAATTGAAAGAACATTCAATCTAGTAAAAGACAATGATTGAGACAGGTCCTTCGACAGTGAAAGAGCTCTACAGTGAATCTGCGAGGGTCTAAATCTTTAGATAGGAAAAAGGTAGGCGAGGTTATTGTTTCTAGTCGTCTATTCTACAAAGATTCTACGGAAATCGAGATCGAGAAAAACCCTGTCGCGTTAAAAAAAAAAGATTTTTGTTAAAATAAACAATGGTTAAGACTAACTACACGTGACAGTAATAGAACCACTTAATTGTTAGGATTATTAAACATCGAATGTACCATCAGCTAAATATGTGGTCTACCACACCACCCTAAGGTCCAAAATCCTTTGCACATCACAATATTATAATGTCGATAAGACGTGGCTGTTAACTTGTAAGGTCGACTTTAGCGACTATTTTGTTTGATAGGAAGTTGGACGAAAAGTAGTAGACCACTTCTTTGGTCGACCGTACCAGTTTGCTTCTCTTCCCGCGCAGTTTTAAAAGCCCATCGAGGGAACGGGCGAAAATCTGAAGATTCATGTTATAGGTGATGCAGCTTAGCATCCTAGCTATTTTGATTTCCCTTTCCACCTATCCCACAACCATGTTAAATGTGACCTTTACTTTAGGTCTTCTTTCCTTAGGTTATGTCTACCACGTAAGGGATAATTAGACGTGATTTATGTATGTGTATGTATGTATGTAATTGTTAGGACATTTTCATGACATTTCAGTTTTGTGCTGTAATGTTTTATTATTTACAGTTAAGTTAATGAAATTTGGTACACAAGATACTTAATACTTGATACTTGGTATTTGGTGGTTTGGTATTTTGGGTTGGTATAACGGAAGAAGCCGTGGTAGCCTAGTGGTTTGACCTGTGGCCTCTCAAGCAGAGCGTCGTGGGTTCAAATCCCGGGCTCGCACCTCTGAGTTTTTCGTAATTAATGTGCGAAAATTACATTTGTAATTTGCCATGAGCTTTTCGGTGAAGGAAAACATCGTGAGGAAAGCTGCACACATCTGCGAAGAAATTCAATGGTGTGTGTTAAGTTCCCAATCCGCACTGGGCGCGCGTGGGAACTATAGCCCAAACCCTCCAATACACGGAGGAGGCCTATGCCACGAGGCACGCCGAATTACGCAACAATTTAATAAATAAACGACAATAACAACAACAACAACATGTACTTACTGAAATTGTAGCGAATTCGGAATAAAAAGGCTTATAAATAAATAAATAAATAATGAATGAATGTTTGCACATTTCAGTACGTTTTGTAGTTTTGCAGTCAGCTTTAATTAGATTATGAAACACTATTGTGTTCAGGATTTTCATTTTAACTCTTCATGCTTCAACTCATAATCATTTATTAATTTTGTAGAAAGAAATAAGTAAAGAAGCAAAGTAAGAATGAATGAATGAAAGAAATAAAATATTTATTTGAGTGGGTATTTAACATTATGGAAAGACTAGCCGTAATGCTGCCCACGATTCCGTCTGCGGATAATTCGTTTATCGCGGGAACTAAACAATATCTCGGGATAAAACTATTATATGTCCTTCCCAGGGAATCACACTATCTCTATGCTAAATTTTAACCATAATCGGCTGATCAGCTTACACGTGACAGCGTAGCAAACAAACACCCTCACATTCGCATTTATATTGGTTAGGATTTACAAAAAGCCACATATTATGGCCTTTTTGTAAATCCTATAAGAGACAGCATAGAGGACTTTGTTTGCAGTGTATTTATTATTCAAATAAAAAATATTATTTTTACCCTATTGGGTAGGGTTATAATATAAGCCAATTCTGAACCTCACCATTGTTTGTGTGTTATTTACATAGTAGGTTCTGCATCCACAATATCAAAGAGTTAATTGGGAATGGATGATTATTTTTAAAGTGCTTGATGATTTTTCTATAGACAGGAATAACCATCCTTAGCTACGGAAAAAAATTACAGATTTTTCCGTCCATTCCCCATTCCCCACGTATGGTTTAGTAACACGAACAATCTACAGACGGCGCCACTTAGCCGTTGCTTCTTTTAGCTACAAATGTCATCGTGTACCACAGATTCAAGCAGCAATTTTTTTTTAATTTGATATGTCATTGGTGTACTGCTTATCAGCCGTTATAGAGGCCGCCGAGTGACTAAGTAAAATAAATATTTTTATTTTTATAAAATATACGGCTCGACGAAAAATCTGATTTTTTTTCCGTAGGTAAGGATTGTTATTCCTATTAACAGAAAAATCACCAAGCACTTTTAAAATATAATCATCCATTCCCAATTCAACGATGACGAAGTCTTAAGAACCAGGAGAAAATGAAAGTTCTAACATAATTATTATACAATCAAAAGCATTCTTGGCATTTTGCTCAATGATTTGGCAAGTTAATGTCAGTAAAAAAAAAAAAAAAAATGCAGTCTATAAAGCAAATCAGCTGATTTCCCCCAGCAAAAGTATTTTCTAAAAATAAGACATTCTCCGAACGCTCTGACTAAAGAAAATCGAGGAACCTCACAAATAGCCCGCGTCGTTCCAACACAATTGAATCCCGACCTAACCCCAGTATTGAATCAGCTGCGATCCAGATTGAATCGAGGCTGGGAACAAGATGCAGATTGCAAACATTGCAACGGAGAACATTCTATTGCATTCTGGCGAGAGGTGGCCGTGTTTAGAGAGAGAATAAAATTGCAATCGTTTGATCTCTTTATTAAGTTCAAAAGGAAAAGTTCATTCATTTACAATTTTTAACAAAAGGACTGGTCAAGTGCGAGACGAGAGAGTTCCGTACAGGTAAGTGACTTAACAATCCAGTGCTAGCAGAGCTCCGCTCCTAAACGAAATGTAGGCAGTGTGAGGCCATTTTACACTGGTTACTTACATAGACAGAAAATAATGGAGTTATTTCATTAGTTTGCTTACGAAGTTCGCTTACTTTTCCGGCAGCAAACTTGTCTTCACTGTGCATGTGTGTATTTATGTGTATGTAACCATCTCACCATCGCTCAGATCTCTTAGGGTGTACACAAATAATATTGTTGTTTTTTAGTAATAGTAATTTAGCTGTAAGTTTTTTGTTTTCTTTTTGGTTGCCCTGAAAACCAGCGTCAGACATAGGTGCCTTTGTCTGACACATGCTGAGCGGCAACCTTTTTGGTGTGTGTTTTCATTTTATGGTTATTTTTGTACGGTTTTTGTTTTTATATTGCACCAAATAAACCTTTTTCTTTCTTTCTTTCTTTCTTTCTAGTTGTGCCGCGGGAACTATGCAATTTCCGGTATATGTAGCCTATGTTTCAATCTTGGCTGCCGGGATGACCTGGGCCGACCCCAAATAGAGGGCTCAGAATAGAGGAGTCTGGAGAAAGACTGTCGAGGCCCTATGCTCCACGAAGAGTTAAAGGATCAATCATCATGTTTCTATCTTGGGTACCAGCACTAGCTATCTCCGTTCATAATTTTATACAAATCCGTCCAGTCGTTTCAACGTGAAGAAGCAACAAACATACACAATTACTCACAACGTCACAAACTTTCGCATTTATAATATTAGTAGGACAAAGAGTTAAATATACACATACTTAGAAAGTTGATTTTTTCACAACTCCAAAGTACCTCAGACCTAACCTATTTAGTAGTAAAGTTGAATTTATTCAACTTTACACTTCTATGCGTTCCTGAGAAAAAGGGTCTTAATAGACAGACGGACAGACAACAATCCTATAAAGTTTCCTTTTGAGGTATGGAACCTGTACGGTCTCACCACCGTACATGTTTTTCGCTTACGTCGCGACCTAGTTAAGGCCGCGCGCTAAACATGAAACAAATATAGCATTTTTAAGTTATATAAACAGAGTGCACAACTAACTCGCGTGCCATACACGTCAAGAGAAAGAAACGCCAACTTAATATCGTAACTTGTATAACTTAACATAACGTGAATAAACTAGCATCAAAACATCGTTCTTTCTCTGCACTCCAGCAACTAACTACTACAACTACGGTACAGTGTACAGACCTAACTGGACTGTTCAGAACCCTAAAAAGACAGTGTATTAGTATGATAGTATGCTAGTGAGTCTACGAGTATTACCATTACTTCCGTGTTACTTGGTGGTGGTATAACTATACCACTCTATTATTGCTATTATTGCTAACTAGCAATAGAACCCCTATTCTGATATATCTTAGGTCGCTGTATCGGGTTCGTGAACAATGTGCGAGCAGGTGTATACGTAAACAAACGGACTCCAACTAACATTCAGACAACGGATACGTTGCGTTCTCGATTCCGGCTCTATTTGTGTTTCCTGTGTTGTTAGGGAGCTGGATCTTGTTTATTTTCTCTCTTGTAAAAGTATTTAAGAGGCTGACAACACCATTTTTTTTTAAACCCCGCACGCATTATTCGAGTATAATATTCCCGAGGGTGGTCCAGGTGGTCCTATATAAATTTGGAAAAAAAAGCGACGGTTAGCACTCCGGGAGTCCCGGCAGAAGTGAAAACAGCTGCTTAGATTAGATCTTAGCAATGTTGTAATCTCCATGAAGCTCAAGACGCGTACAGTACTGGCCGCTTACAAAAAAAACGTACTTACCGTTACTTCTAACAATGTGCTGATGCCCTAGACTTTAGCTCCATGACTCAACAAAAACACTTCAAAAATCGAACGCGATTCATTCATATTTCAAAATAAGCTCTTAGAGGATCTGATATCCTAGTACTTAAACTCTCCCTCCGTCTTACGCCTGACGCGAGTTTAACATTTTTTACCCATTCCAAAAAGTACTCAGCGCCGCTAAAGACGTTTTCACTTCAAAAATCCAACCCTAAGGGTAGGAAAGCAGGAGATGATTGATTGTTCGCTCAGAGATTCAAAACAATTCACAAAAAAAGGGTATTATTTTTTTCTATAAAAAATTAAACCACTGAAAAAATAACCATAGAAATATCGTGTTCGCTACCTGCTGATTTGTTTGAAGTCGGTACCTCAGATAGTAGTAGGTAGCTAATAGTGCCAAACCCAAATGGGCCACAAGTCTTTCGAAACTTAACGCGTTGCTTAAAACTAAGCAGGCAGTTGACATAGTAAACTGACCATTACACCGCATCACTGAAACGCACAACTGGTAGAATAAATCGCGTTTTTTCAATACATTGCGCGTGTTGCAAACTAACCGCTGGGTGTTGAGCGAGTGGACTACACAATGAACAGAGAAATCGCTCAACTCGTGGGTGATTGCTCGTACCGGTTGGGAGATTCCTGGCTGTCGGAACTTGTGACACGGTTGCAATTAATCTTGGGAACTCCGTCGTCTAATATAACCGTATCCGGGGACTTCAATGGGTTTGAGGATATGAGGTTTTGGGGTTTTGAGGTCGAGGCTATTGACAAGGAGTGATGGTGTTACCATATTAGATGACCGGAGAGCCAAGTGGTTAGAGGCCTTGAGGTCTGTTTTTCAGGATTTTTTTTATTGGGAATGGATGATAACTTTAAAAGTGCTTGACGATTTTTCTATTGATAGGAATAACCATCCATAGCTACAAAAAAAGTAACAAATTTTTCTGTTGACCCATAATTATATAAAAAAAATGTATTATTGTACTCAGACTCTTGTCGGTCCCATAACGGCTGATAAGAAGTATACGTCGATAACATCACAAATAAAAATATGGCTGCTTGAATCTGTGGTACACAATGACATTTAATTTTGTCACTAAAGTTGACAGCACTGCTCTCTCGGAAGCTAAAAGAAGCCACGGCTGAGTGGCGCTGTCTGTAAATAATCGGTGTTACTATTTACTACTACCTACTACTAACTACGTAAACGTCATAACAATTCTTATGTCAAATGAAGTTACCTATATTGCTCCAATAAGCTCCCTTTAGCGTGATAGCCCCTGTGCCGCTCCCCCCTCTGTTAAAATTTAGGTTGGACAAGGCTAACTGGGATGAATTCTCTATTTTGGTGGAGAATGAGGTCCGTTTACTACCTTCTGTGCGCGATCATTCGTTGTGTGAGTGTGGCATCGAGGAAGGCACTCCGGACCATATTTTTTTTAATTGCCCTAATATCCCTGTCTCCCTGTATGATCATCTTCCTGACTTTATTCCCCGCCCTGCAAATTTCAGATTCATCCTTACATTCGTTAACACTAAATTTATAGACATCTTAACAAAATTCATCTCCCACTATAATATAAAGCTGTAATACCCTCCTCTTCCTCTTCCCAAATTGTCTCGCCTTTTCCTTCCCATACACATTCCTGTTTTATGTTTACCATCGTAGATACCTGGTGCTGGTGTAGCAAAACCCGTTATTTTTGTTGTAGGTAGCTACTAAACAACCGACCACCTTGACGCTGGCAAATTTGTCCTACTGGACAGAAGCCATTTAAAAAAAAAAAAAAAAAAAAGACAATCTATTAAAAATTAATTACGCTTCAATAATACAAGGTTACTAACAAAGTATTGTTCTCATATTATTTGTATAATTTCAATTTCAATTTATTTTATTTGCATCATCAAAAAATACATTATGAATAGCCCTAGAAGGGCATTGCAAAAAATTAAAAGTTAAATCTAAATTATAACATTATATAACACAACATAGGTACACATAACAATCGTTAACTACATCTGGATTAAATATATATTTATGCCCTTATGAAATTTACACACTGCATGCGAATGAGAGCTACGTATACCTAAAGGTAATTTCATTTATTTAGAACGGTCACGTTATTTAGCTTTTAAAACTTCAATCTTTATCGCTACCAACTCATAAGTTACCCGAAAAAAATCTCTTTTCACACATCTCATAAAAGGCAAAACAAGAACCGGGATCTATCTAAAACCCCGCCACCGGATGAGGTCATGATTTATGCGATAGCGTAATCTGCTACCCGGAAGGCATTGGAAGCGAGAATTATGTCCGGGCCGATCTGCGAGATTGTACACTTTGTGAGATTGTATGTGAGATTTTGTGAGGCGACGAAATTAAGGGAGTTTTGAAGTTACGCGCTTATGCTGAAAGGTTAGGAATTTTAATTGCGTGCGTTTTCTGGAAGGTTTTGAGATTCAAAGGTGAACATTGTTTAGAATTAGGTAATAAGTTTTAATGTCAATGATTCAAGGTTACGTTCATTCGAAATATTATTGGGTAATCGTTGTTCGTATCTCGTCTATTAATATTTCGAAGTTTAAATCTGTTTTAACAAAGCAGAGGTTAAAGCAAAAAGGAGGTGGGATGATTTAGATTGGAAAAGTATGGGCTTAGGCGGTAAAATGGAGGATTTTGAATCCATAATCCTTCAAATATCTCAAGAAACTCTGTCTGTCCGTCTTTTTTTTCGCTTTAGGACTACTGAAACGATTTAGGTGAAAGTTATGGAGATAGTTTGGGTGCCGGAAACATACGTCGTAGGTATTTCCCTCGGGATAGCGATAAATGAATTCTTCGCAGACGAAGCCACGGCAAAATAGTATCAGTTAAATACCTATTAAAGGCTTTAACTTATGCTGTTGAATAGTTTTTCACTTGACTAAAGTAAAATATCATTGAGGTTTAAAAAACCAATGAACTTTCGTTGACTTGTAAAGGAAACTGAAAACTTTTTTAATTCCGTTTCTTGGCGTCTGTTTTGGAAATCTTTTTAATCTGTTAATTTTCTTCTTGGAAAATTTCTGTTTTAAGTAAGTAACAGCAATTTTTATTTAAGTTGCTTGTGATGGATATGATGCAATCCATACTACTATTATAAAATTAAATGTGAAAATAATTCTGTCTTGTACCTTTGGTACAGAAATTAAAAATTCTAAACTTTATTTTGCATTAGGCCACAAATGGCTCTTTTACACGTCTTTTTTGAAACTACCAGCGTTTTCAGAAAGACCGTCATTGCCAAGAAGAATGCGAAGGATGTCATTTAAAAATCCACTTACAATACCTACTTAAATTATACTTAACGAATAATAATAATACTAAAAAATAAAAGGAATTTGATGATGAACTATTAAAAAATAGAAAAAAAAAAATATTTTGAGATTAGTAAAGTTTTAGTTTAGTTTTCATTTGCTTTTAGTTAGTTTTTCAATTTATTTTTTATCATAATCTTATGTTTATTCCAATAATAAAGTATTACCACTTTTTTGGGATGTATCCAAATCCAAGTTAAATACCTTATATTTATACTTATTATATTAAAATCTAAGAGAGATAGTTTCACCCGGGAGTGGACAAGGATATAGGATACATAGACATAGAATAAAAAATAGCATAGTTCCCGCGAGACAGCGATAAGCGACCTCTACACAGACGGAGTCGCAAGCAACAACTAGAATTCTATAAGGGTGCGAACACACCGCCGCTTAAAAAACGGTGACGTTACGGTATCGCAACAAAATGTATGAAGAAACGATGAGAAAACGTGACGCATACGACACGTCACTGCGTGTACGCGGCAGTGTGGTCGGACCTTAACAGCTCTAACACACCTATTAGCCGCTAATAATTAGCGTAAAAAATCAACCTTCACCCAACCACGTCCAAATAACCTAAACATCATATCCAAAGCGATACACCAATAAACTGTCGTTATGAAATATTTGCTCACTCCCCGCCGATCCCCTTACCATATTGATTCTGACTCCACCCAGCCACCAACGACTCTCAAATCACACAGCAGAGCACAGAGTCCTTTGGTGGAAATGGAAGCGAAACGGCGGTTAAACGCAGCAGTAACTCCCATCTTTAATTTAAACCGCAAAGCCTGCGAATAACGTCCAAAATTGAACGTCCGATATTGGATTCGCGAAACGTACACGTTTTTCATTTGTTTGTGAACGTCGTTGTTTTATTCTAAACATGAGCTGCATTTTAAAGTCTGTTTCGTAAACGAATGCCGTTTTATCGTTTACCTCGCCCCGGGATGTAAGTAGCAGTTTATCGCCCGCTAAGCGAGCGGAATTTTCCATTTCCTGGCCAGGGGAAGATGATGTGTACAGACTGCGGGCGGTGATAAACGGTGTTGGAGCACCATCCATCGAGGTGATGTTGATGGAAACTATTATTTATTCGACCAAGAAAGAGCTTTATATATTACTAGCGACCCGCCCTGGCTTCGCACGGTATATTATGCATGTATTATACATATAAACCTTACTCTTCATTCACTCTATCTATTAAAAACCCCATCAAAATCCGTTGCGTAGTTTTAAAGATTTTAGCATACATAGGGACATAGGGACATAGGGACAGAGAAAGCGACTTTGTTTTATACTATGTAGTGATTTGACAGTTCCTCCATCAGAAAAAACCTTAAAGCAACGCGGGCTTCCTACGGAAGGGAGTCGCCTTAGCGATGGTTTACTATTAAAATATTTCTGGCGTTTTCTGCGGGGGGAAATGTGCACACAAGTGCAGTTCCGCACACTTACATGCTAAAACAAAACTGCCAACTGACAGCAACTGACTGTAATGACGACGTTCACACATAAAAAATCCAACAATACACTAATAATTCGTGTACAGATGACTCAAAACTCACGCATTGACACGTTTTCGACGTCTATAGGGGTACTCCAATTGTCGATACAGCCATATCGATAAATTTTGGAATTTATCGTATTAAGTAGGAAGGATTATGGGTGACGAACAGAAACATTACGAGTATTAAATATCGTCTTTATTAATTGGATGATTAATTGTATAAATAAAAAATTTATCGTCGAAATTTATGTAATTTGTGTCACAAAGGAGCAAAATGATGTAATAGTAGATTGATAAACTAGGGTTGAAATATACCCATTTCACCTGAGATATTTCGTGTGCCAATAGTTCGAGGGTGAAATGGGTAATTTCATCCGAGTTGAACACTCTACTTTTCATTTCGAATATTATGAGAAAATTAAAATTTCACTAACGTCGCATGGTCGCATTTAATATTTGTTACGTTTGTCATTCTCTTCCCGCTCTTTTTTCTATTGCGCGATTTGCGCGCATTGCGCATTTCTTCTGCGCACCAATGGAGGCCGACTAGTTTTTTTTTAAACTTGCAGACACGGAGGTCGCTATCAATTAATTGTCGACTTAAATATTTCAAGCTAAAAAAATTACCGAACGTAATAATCTCTACTAATTCTCGTTGTATACGCTTGCATAATAAGCTTATATATATAGCGGGAATGTTATTTTAAGATTATTTTGCCTTTTACAATTAAAAAGGAACTATTAGTATAGATTATTATTTTAAACATAGATTACATGGCTGTATACAACGTATTTCCATTGCTATGTACCTCATTTGGATTAGCTAGAAAAAAAAATTACTTTCAACCCAAGGGTCGCGATGAGTCACTTTCAACCCTATATCCAGATAATCAATGACCTACTTTCAGAGTATGAGAGATGAAAAATAATTTTGCTCCCTAGTGGCTCATACAACTTTTCACACTGAGCATTAAAAAAACTTGCAAAAAGAATTCTTAATATTATTAAAGAGCTATCAGCATAGAAAATGGCGTGGTTTT
The DNA here is from genome assembly GCA_963854515.1 of Pandemis heparana. Taxonomy (NCBI): domain Eukaryota; kingdom Metazoa; phylum Arthropoda; class Insecta; order Lepidoptera; family Tortricidae; genus Pandemis; species Pandemis heparana. The sequence goes on from OY978028.1 coordinate 12,172,098, forward strand.
ACAATTATCAACTTCAAAAAGTTTCATTCGCATAAAAACACTTAGACAAGCCTTGAACAGAAAAGTTGAACTTTGATCCCTCTCGTCAGGGAGCAATATTAACTTTTCTGAATGAGAGGTGTGAAAAATACATTTATTTTTCTTTAACTTGCTTTATGTAATACACGTTACGTAAAGTTTTACCAAAACTTATTATACATATACACCGTAGGAACGAGTTATGCGAATTTTTTTTACCAAAGATTAAGTGCCTATTTGGATTAAAAAAAAGTAATATAAACATTGCTGGATAAAGCCTAATTTTCGAGGTATTAAATTGTAAGTAAGTAAGTAATGCTTTATTGTACAAATATAAAGAAACAGATACAATTCACAAAATAATACAAATAACAATAATAAATGCACAAAGGCGAACTTAACTTAATTGTTTCAGTATTTCACAAGTTGATAAATCTCAAGGTTAACAAGTCTTTGTAATGTGACGTAATCACACGCACGCACACACACGCAATATGGGTCTAATAACAAACTTACCTGACATCTGCCATTATTTTGAATACTCGAAAAAACTTTTTTTAAAAGTTAAGTTTCAACACCAAAAAGTTCTTTGTACTTTTTTACCACTTTTTCTTGTTGAAAACGTACTGGCCGTAAATCAGATTTAAAATGTCACTAGAAATTACAAAAAAATTATAAACGATTGTCACCTAAGTCAAGTTGAATAGCGCTACTCGTTTCTAAGGTTTCGTTCACAAGAAAGTACCATCGTTTATTGATTTTTTTGTTAGAGAAATTAAGAAAGTTAATGTGACAGTTTTGGACTTATGTTGATTTGATATAACATTATTTACTCGTAATACCACCAGGAATCCATAGTTGACATTTTTCGCATAACTCGTTCCCACGGTGTATAAATACAACAACATCAAACAGTCGTATTATTATATAGAATAAGTAGTTACTTAACATCAACTTCTTGAATTAGAATAAGGGCCAAGCCACAACACAACGCTCAAATTTAATTCGAGGACCGTACGTAGTAGGTATATTATTTTTATATTATTCTTTAATTATTGCTTTAATAAATTTTATAAATTCAACAGCATACACGTTGATATATATTATTTTTGCTCCGTTTGATTTATTGTACTCGAATCATAATAAAATATCTAAATTTAATTCATGTTTTTTTTTTACTTTTTAGTTCTTTACAATATAGTACAAGCCTAATTCTACTTAGTGTTATTTTTTCCGTACTTATATTTATTTTTAACTTTTTGGTATTATGTAATAATCAAATAATTGTTTTATATTTAACCGACTCAAAGCAAAATTCCAGCTCCATCGAATACTGGGAAGTGGGTCAAATTCAAATTGCAATTTAATTGCAAGGTGACGTGTGAAAATCTTGAAATAAATACGATGCGTCCTAGAATTTTACTATTTATTCGATATCGCAAAGCAATGTTGTGGCTTTAGGGTGCGACACGCAGGTGGTATACGCAGTGACGTGTCGTATGCGTCACGTTTTCTCACCGTTTCTTTATACATTTTGTTGCGATTCCGTAACGTCACCGTTTTTTAAGCGGCGGTGTGGTCGCAACTTTACCTAATATTGCGCTGCCAATCGCTACTTAAATTTATCGACACATATTATGTTAAGGTAACATCACTAAGTTTTTCATCGGCGAGAAGTCGGATTTATCGCTTGACCGATCCGAAATTCTGACGGGTGAGCGGACTCGGTGTTGGTAAACGAATCTGACAACAATATTATGATAAAATGTAAGAATTTCATGTTCAAATGTAATTAAATAGCAATAATACGATAATAATACGATAACAATTTTCTTACATGTGAAATGTAACACCATCTTTTTGCAAGCTTGATGTCCCAGATCTCTTTTTACAGCAGAAAACTGAACAATTCGGCATTTTCAGCACAGCTGCGTTCACCCTCGCGTCTCGATTCGGTCTAGTTTGAAATCCGAGCGCGCCTAGTTTTATAAAATGTGTATGCCCACTTGGGCTTGTACTTTGGCAGAGGGGAATGCAGCGAATGCCGACTCCCTTCCGTAGGAAGCCCGCGTTGCTTTAAGGAAAAAACCAATAAGGCTGATTGTCACTTTGGCTTGTGAAAATAGGTTTTGATGTTTTAAGCCGCATAAAAGACGTTGAACCATTTTTTTAGAATACATTTTTATAGAAAAAAAATGCTTTACTTTACATCGTTGTAGCAATCCGAACGGACCCTGCATAAAACCCCACCCATTGTCTGTTATTTCACAACAGTTGTGAATCATTCTGGGTTCTCTGGGGGGCAACTCCGAAATCCGATTTTCGAAGTTCGTATCACACCGTCCCTCTCACTCTCAAATTAATAACTATTAGTGAGAGCGGAACGGCACGAAACGAACTTCGAAAATCGGATTTCGGAGTATAAGGCCTGAAGTCCAACTCCATCGGCTAATAATTTCGCGATAAGGAATTTCCTACGGTTATGAAAATTAAGTAGCCAAGTTTTAAATTACCCCTAACTGCCATAACTCTTGGCAATGACTGAATTTACTTGGCATTTGATGCGGAGTTGGCCCTTCGAGACCGGACTCGGTTTGCTCACACCGAAGCAATTACCGCAAACACTTGAGACGGAGTTGTTTGCGCCGCGTTCGACCGAATCTACTTTGATTGTTGCGCGGAGTAGATTTTAAGGAGAGAAGTTTGAAAAAATTTGTAATAATAAAGATGAGATCTAGAATTGGAAGTTGGTGGAGTGGTTTTGGTTTGGAAGCAGTAACACTTTATATATTTTTTTTTAAATAGCCTATTTCGTGTCCCGCTGCTAGGCAAAGGCCTCTCCTCTTCTTCGCCAATCTTCCCTATGACCCGCGTGTTTCTGCCATTCTCTTTGATAAGAATCCAGGTCGTCCCGAATTCACCGTTTTAGTCAGCCTCTGTTCGTATATCCTACTAATATTATAAATGCGAAAGTGACGATGTGATTTGCATAAAACTTGGAACGAAGATAGCTGGTACCTTAGATTAAAACATAGGCTGCTTTTTATCCCGGAAAATTGTATAGTTCCCGCGGGTGTCAATTGCTAATTCTACGCGGACGAAGTCGCGGGCAAAAGCTAATCTCTCCATAATTCCAGTTCCATAACTGTCATGCTCTCACACTCACATACACACAATACTCTTCCATGTTGGTCTGGAAGCAAAGAGAAAACAGAATGTACCGGTTGCTGCTCTTCCCGCGCAATAAACGCCCAACGAAGGAATGGGCGAGAATCAACACATCACTATTTTGATTCCCCTTTCCACCTATAATCATGCTAAACGTGGCCTCTAGGTCTTGTTACCCTATGTACAGTCTACCTCGTAAGCTATAAAGACGTGATTTATGTATGCACTAGCTGTTGCCGGCGACTTCGTCTGCAAAGAATTCGTTTATAGCTATCCCGCGAGAACTACGCAATTTTCCGGGATATAGCCTATGTGCTATTAAAGACTTTTCTCTATCTATGTGCCGAGTTTCATCGCCGTTCTGGCGTGATTGGGTAACAAACACACATCCATCCATCCATCCATCCATACTTTCGCATTTATAATATTAGTGAGATTAGATTGTTGCGACTTCTGATTCTATGTTCTAAAGCAAATCTCTGTTTGCCAGATGGCGTTCCCGGGAGAGGGGACAATAATGGGCTTATATATTGTTTGCATGCTGTCTGGTACGCAGACGGTTCTATCGGCTATTCGGTTCCGGCGGGTGTCATCTAGAATCGTCTATGGAGTTGGTACACAATCGCTGCTCCAGTTTGCATAGAGTATTGAGAATGGCTTTGAGAACTTTTGCGCTCAGCTTTCCTACTGTTTACTGTTTACAAATATACATAAATCCGATTAGTACGACTTCGCATTTAACAACAAACCGTTTTTAGCGACGTAAGTATAGGCATGAATTTGGTTTTAATATGAGCCACCATGAAAGTATATCAGTTTATAACGAATCCGACGACCGACCTTACAACGACCGACCGCTTTTAACGACGGAATTTCAAACGATTGTCCGGTTACAACGACGTTTTTACAAATACATCGTTGGTAAGAAGCTATCTCCGCCCCGCGCACCCCCTTGCCTGCACATCGCTGATTGGTATGCGACTGTTTATTTTACGGCAGTACTTAATTTGCGGGTAACGAGTGAGACTTCTTCTCAAATTTAAGAGCCCAGCTCTTATCGGTGGAGTAGATGCCATTCACTTCTTTCCTCTGCCATTGTTTTGAGCTCCTGATACGACACTACATTAACCTTCTCCTTTGCTTGGTCCATAAATGCGCGTCTCGGCCTTCCTCTGCCTCTTCTTCCTTCTATTTTCCCTTCTATCAGAGTTTTTATGTAATCGTCGTGTCGTATCAGGTGCCCCAGCATACTTCCTCTTCTATTCTCAATCGTCTTCAGCAGTGATCTCCTTTCCCCTACCAAATCCAAAACCTCTTCATTTGTTCTTCTCTCTGTCCAGCTTATCCCCTCCATCCTCCGCCAACACCACATCTCAAATGCGTTCAATCTCTCCCTATCTCGCTGGGTCAATGTCCACGTCTCGCTTCCGTACAACGCTATGCTCCAGATGTAAGTCTTAATAAGACGTTTCTTTATGTTTCTGGACATCTTAGCTTTAAAAAGTTGTTTTTTGCCATTGAACGCTTTCTTGGCCATAGCTATGCGGGTGATTATATCGGAAGTACATCTGGAGTCACAGGTTATTATGCTGCCTAAGTATTTGAAACTAGCAACCTGTTCTATGGCAGTATCTCTGAGCTTTATTGGATTTCTGGTGTGGTTGTTTTTTGCAGTTATTAAAGTCTTTGTCTTTTTAACATTGATTTAACATTGAATTAACGAGTGAGTACGCGTACATTAATATGTGATTAATAAAAAACAAAAATGTGTGTTCGTTTAGCACTGCGTCCGGTTAGTACGACGTAATACCACCGGTCCCTTGTCCGTCGTTATAACAGGATTCTACTTTACATAAAACTTCTTGTAGGTATGTGTGTATGTATTATTTTGTTTTATTTATTTGCGTCTCTCCTGGCTTTTTGTTTCCGCCACCTACTCAAACTGTCTCCAACTTATTTCTCTGACTTATTGGTTGTCTGGAAGAGATCGCTACTAAGCGATAGGAACCGCCTATTGTATATTTTTGTTTCTGTATTATTTTGTACTGATGTGGTGTTCAATACAGAGTATTTGTATTGTATTGTATTGTCTTTATATGAAATATCAAATGAATCAAGAAATTTTACTTCTTGATTTTTAATGTTTACTTTTTACGTTTTACCGTCAGAAATTTAATTTCTAAAACGACACTGAAAATTAGAACACATAGAAAAATCCGAAAAGTAAAGCTATGGCCAGGAATCGAACCCGGGTCCTCGTCATTCCGTGACGCGTGCTAAACCCCTACACCACCAATAGCAGGTGAGTAACCCTTCGTATTTTTCTATCTGTTACCAACTGTCACGTGACCTCGTTACTATGCGAATATTTGTCGCTAAGCGTCATCTGTTTGAATGATGTGTGAACAGATAAAAAAATTCGAAGGCTTACTCACCTGCTATGGGTGGTGTAGGGGTATAGCACGCGTCACGGAATGACGAGGACCCGGGTTCGATTCCCGGCCATAGCTTTACTTTTCGGATTTTTCTGTGTGTTCTAATTTTCAGTGTCGTTTAGAAATTGTCTTTATATCTTACGGGGACAGTGCCTAGAGTAACGGACCTAGGGTAGCAGCCACTCCCCTTTAGCGACGCCCTTGCCTTGTCAACAAGCAGAAGTACCTAAAGCGTTTACAGTTCAGTGCCATAATGCTATGAGGTGCATCTATCCGTTCGGTGACAAAAAGTGCTGAGCTGAGCTGGCAACGTCGCATTTTTGGTGATTTTTTACGATTATTTCACAGAAGTTGAATGAAAGTTTCAAATATCCGTCTGTAGTGCACTTCGTTTTGAGTGTATTAATGTATCCAATGCGATGATTAATCGTGATGGTCTTTTATTTTCGTATTAAAGGGATAAAATACTATATCTCGTTTAATAAGAAAATAAAAGATCATCACGCTCAATTATTGCATTAGACACATTAATACACTAAAAACGAAGTGCACTACAGAAGGATATTTGAAACTTTCATTCAATTTCTGTGAAATAATCGTAAAAAATCACCAAAAATGCCAGCTCAGTGGGGATGCACCCACTTAATAAGATCTCGCTAGAACAGTAACGCCAACAACGCCATCTAGTTTATTTTTTGTAAACGCGAACTCGATTGTTCACAGCGATATAAAATAGTCCTTAAGGTAACCATGCAATTTTGCAGGCTACTGTTACATCTCAACATTGCGACAGCCGATTCTCTTAAGGCGGTACGTTGCAAGGGATGTTTCTACCCACAACACCCCCTAAGACAAATTACTTAGTGAATATTTTAAAGGAACCCAAGCTTCGTAAAGGTTTATTTTCCAATTACGCTCACGTCGCTATCCGGCAGTGTGATGGAACGCGAAAAATTCATTTTATTCTCCAAATAAAAGGGTTTCTCAGATCGGAAAGTAACGTCCGCATAAAGGCTTTTGTACGGATTCCTCTAAACGGCGACGTAAACAGTCCCGGGGTCGACCCCGGCTGAAATTCTAAGTCGGAATGCCTGTTTTTTACGTGACTTTTGTATGAGGATAGTTTTATTTTTCTCGCTAAGTTTCGCTTCCATTTTCGGTTTATTTTCAGAAAAAAAGATCGCTTTACTGCGTCGCCTTCTGCTCTTGTTTTCAATTAAAATGGAAAAAAAACCGGGATCAAAAATGTCTTGATTGTACAAACAATTCCTACAAAAGCTCTACAAAATATCTAATACAAAAGAAAGAAGAGTTCGAAATATTATAGACGGGACATGAACCTCGATTACCTAAATTGAGCTCCCGATATTTCGATTCCGTCTATAATATTTCAAATGAGCTTAATCGTGAATTATTGAAAGAAGAGTTGTTCAAGAAAATAGTAGTAAGTACCAACTTAGCTACGAGACGGTAACAAATTCCAAACGGCACCGTAAAACTCGCAGAGAATCAAAAAGCGTTTCATCGTTTTACATTGTTATTTCAAACAATCGTTTCGTATTTCTAGCGTCCGCCATATTGAGGCGGACAAGAACACGTGACCGAAATGGGCAATGACAAATTATGTCTGCAACAGACAGCCACCGCGCCGCGAAAACAGATTCAGAAAAAATTATTATGAATGCGTTGGATTCTTTTAAAAATACATTTTGAGGATATCTGATGACTACGACACGAATACGAAAGTTTGTGCCCAAGTCATGGATGTTGTATGTATTTAAGTATATATTTATTTACATTATATGAGTATGTTTATCCGTTGCCTGGTACCCATAGCACAAGCTCTGCTTAGTTTGGTACTGGGTCAATTGGTGTAATTTGTCCCATGATATTTATTTATTTAATTTTTACTATAGCCTAGTGGTTAGAGAAACTGACTTTGAAGCTTAAAGTCCCGGGTTCTTTCCCCGGGGCAGGCAGATTTTATGAAAAATACGAATGTTCGTTCGTGTCTTGGATATATATATATATATATATATATTAATGTGAATAGGAAGGTAAACGAGCAAGTGGGTCACCTGATGGTAAGCGATCACCACTGTCCATAGACACCCGCAACCCCGGAGGGATTGCAGATGCGTTGCCAACCTAGAGGACTTAGATGAAATGCCTCTTGTGCCCATAATTTCCCCGGCTGTCTTACTCTCCACACCGGAACACAGCAGTGCAAGCACTGCTGCTTAGCGGCAGGATTAGCGAGTAAGATGGTGGTAGCGATCCGGACGGACCTTGCACAAGGCCCTACCACCCGCAAAATTATATATTTTTTAAGTATGCATTTATCTATTTGAGTACAAGTGCCGGCAAGTAATTCGAGCGATCATTTGATGCGGGGTAGTCGAAAATAAGGTATCGGGGAGTAGCGGGGGAGTGCGGGTGTCGCGGGCGGGCGTACACCACGTTCGACTTACGTGCCGCCACCTGTATGTTCGTCCGTGGCTTAGTAAAAGGTCTCTCAGAATTGTTCCAGAATATTTTAGCAGGGTCGTGTGGTGAGTTTGACTAAACACCTCTACAAAGCTTTTAAATCCATCAAGTGACCCGTTTTCCTTTCTTGTCGTATAAAAAAACCAGCCAAGTGCGAGTCGAACTCTCGCACCGAGGGTTCCGTATCATTATCTATAAATATCTATAAACCAGTGTAAGCAGAGCCTTGCTCCAAAGCAAAATGTACGCAGTGCGGGGTCACTTTATATTGGTCACTGATAAATACAGACATACATACATATTAACGGTTTTCGCAATTATTCCTTAATCTGTGCTATAAGACCTACCTTCATACTAAACTTCAAGATTCTGCGTTCACGGGAAGTATATACCCTGTAGGTTTTGATTCCCTTGAGAGTCGCGAAAATTTTCGGCATAAACGGCTGTATCTTTTGATTGCGTTGGCTTAGAAGTTTGTTTTTTCACAGCTCTAAGGAGCAGTGGACCTGAGTATTTGATATAAATTTCAGCTTGATACCGCCACGCGTTTCTGAGAGAAAGGGTGTTGACAGACGGACGGACGGACAACAAAGTGATCCTATAAGGGTTCCGTTTTTTCCTTTTGAGGTACGGAACCTTAAAAACACCTGAAATATTTCGGAACCAGTTTAAGAGACCCCTTTATTCTAAAGATTGAGTTAGACCAAACAAGCGAATGCTAATTCTCCATTCAAATTGGTATAAAAAGCGACCCGTTTTTTTTTTGCGGTATGGTATTTTCATTCTTACCTGTCTTATTTGGTAAACAAAATTCTAACCTCCATGTGCAAATTTTTGTAAAGAATAAAGTGTATTGTGTTATCAAATAAACCTCAGGTAATATTTTGTACATCATTTTTCTGATATTTTATCGCCAGTTTCTTTATTTACGATGAACGATGAAACGTTTACGGGTGGTAGGGCCTTGTGCAAGGTCAGTCCGGATCGCTACCACCATCTTACTCGCTAATCCTGCCGCTAAGCAGCAGTGCTTGCACTGCTGTGTTCCGGTGTGCAGAGTAAGACAGCCGGGGAAATTACGGGCACAAGAGGCATTTCATCTAAGTCCTCTAGGTTGGCAACGCATCTGCAATACCTCCGGGGTTGCGGGTGTCTATGGGCAGTGGTGATCGCTTACCATCAGGTGACCCACTTGCTCGTTTGCCTTCCTATTCATATATAAAAAAAAAAAAAAAAAAAAAAAAAAATAGTTAAAAACTAACAAAAATGAGACGCATTGAGGTTAGAATTTTGTTTACCAAATAGGACAGGTAAGAATGAAAATACCATAGGTAAACAATAAATTCGGCACAGTGGGGATAGAATAAGGTATTCGCTCGTTTGGTCTAAAGGTGCGACCACACCGCCGCGTATACGCAGTGACGTGTCGTAGGCGTCACGTTTTCTCACCGTTTCTTCATACATTTTGTTGCGATTCAGTTACGTTGCCGTTTTTTAAGCGGCGGTGTGGTCGCACCCTTACTCCACCTTAAGGTTTGATTGTCTTGAAATGAACGTTTGAAGCGTTATTTAAAGCAGTTGTTCAAGGTGGGCGTTAAAGTTTCATTGTTTCATTAAAGTGAATTAAAATAGAATGGACATTTCAGGTGTCGAGTGGTGTCGACAAACCGTTAGAGTTTGTTTTAATTGAAGTTCGAGAATGTTTGAGGAAATTAACGAGACGAAAGACTACCTGTTTTATTTTAAATTGTTAATGATTAAATACAATTACGTGGGTCGACGATCTGTAGGGATCGGTGTATTTATAATTATTTTATACTGTACATGATATTGGCTACTGGTGGACATTTTTTGAAACAAAAAGAAGCGTTTTAGCACCATTATGTATAATTGTACAGCTCTATAACAAAATATAACAGACAGACTGTGGAAGTTTACATTTTGCTACAAAGTATTTCTTGCAATGATTTTACAATACAATACAATACAATACAATACAATACAATAACACATATAACAATCAAAACAGAAAAAAGGTATAAAGAAGTAATAAGGTAACAATAGGCGGCCTTATCGCTACAGAGCGATCTCTACCAGGCAACCATAACGGACCGGAGAAAAGAACAGATCTGAGCAGGTGGTGCAATTTAGAATATATATTAATATACCTAAGTAGTGAAAATACAGATTTTAACTTTGTTTGGACGATCAATAATTCCAGCGTACTACATCTAGGTAAATAACTCCGCTTTTGATTACCGCATTGCAAACAATATTCAAGGCAAGTCATCAAGAATCAATGTAACACAAACATGTTGTATATAGATATTCGCTTATTGACTCCAGAACAATCAAGTCTGCTATCAAAATAGTTGAATTACTTTGGGATCCTGTTCGCGAAATACGACTGCGCAGGAAATTCGTGTGTGTATTGTGTCAACGAATTTTAGAATTAATTTGAAAAGAGAACAAGCTTCTTCTGGGGTTATTATAAATTTACTATTTTCAGCTGCCATGTACAAAGTTAAAAATATGGATTCGCTCAAAGTACTCGACTTTTATACGTGAGTTATCCGTTTGTGTCACCATGATTGAGTCTCACGGTAGTTTCATTTTGAAAATTATATGGAAACATTTTGTCAACCACACTAAAAAATCCTGGTAAACTTATGTGTAATGATTTCAGATTTATTATTTGATATTTTAGAATCAACCTGTAATAAAACTATTAAATGAAATGACGGTTGATTTGAAATAGAAGGTAGGTCAAAACAGGGGGCATAAAATTAAATGATAATGGTCGACTCGGGGCTTTTTATGGTGATCTTTGGTACTGAAAAGACGTGTCTAGATTAAGTCAAGGACTCTGTAAGTGTAAAGAAGTGATTAAAGTGAGTGATTTTGAGTATCTGATTTGTTTCATTATATAAGTATCTAATTCAACCGTCTGTTGCAGTCACGTTGCAGTTTTCCGGATTCATTGTACACAAAATAGTGTATTTCAATTTGATTTTGATTTTAAATTTATTTACTCACCTTACAGTCGTATTGCTTTGCACACTGTGTCAGTACTACACAATTACTTTATGATTACATGAATCTGTACACAATGAAGTGTTTGCGAGATAAGTTCATTGACAGCTTGACATGTGACGTTGCTGATAGTGGTGACAGTGGAGGAGGGGCAAAATTGCCATATTTAGGAGACGGGGAATTTGTATTATGATATGAGTATTACCGAAGCGTGAGAAGTGAGTGACTTCTTAACAAAGAACCGGCATCATAATAAGACTTTTCAGGAAGGTGCTTACGGACCCTCATTATGTATCAGTTGCATAAACTACTATTTGTTTGTCGTCAACAAAGAGTAAATTATGAGGATTTTACTGAATTCCCATGTACGCAAGCTAGTCATAATACAAATTTCATCATCATCATCATCATCTACGTCCACTGTTGAACAAGGGCCCCCTTAGCACACCATAATGAACGACAACTCGCCACCTACATCCACCGGTTTCCCGCAACTTTCACGATGTCGCCGGTCCACCTAGTGGGAGGCCTACCAACACTGCGTCTTCTGGTTTGTGGTCGCCACTCGAGAACTTTTCTCCCCCAACTGTTTGTCTGTTCTACGAGCGATGTGGCCTAGCACCTATTTCGGGTCTCTATCGTTTGCCCGAATTTCATATGCCATAAATGTATTGTTTGCCATAACCCTTTTTTCTCTTTTTTTGTTAATTATTCAGGATTGTTATGAAACAAACCTAACCTAACCTATAGAGTTCTACAGGATTGCCATTACAATGCTCCTGAAAAAAATACAGTTTCAGAGAAAAAAAGGGTTATGGCAAATGATCATTATGGCAAACATTACATTATGGCATTTGAAATTCGGGCAAAAGAGGGGCTCCGCCTATTTCACCTTTTCGACAATAGTCGGCGACAAGTGACAATTCTGTATACATTACAAATTCGAATTGTCATATGTCATTGTCACCGACAATTGTCGACTTTGTGAAACACAGGCGCCCATTGCCACTTCAACGTACATAACTACAACACAAGTTTATTAGAACAATATAGACAGTAACTCACAAACTCGCAGTTAAACATGGACTGTGTTGTTTGCCCACTAGTTGGATCAGTGCAACTCAAACAGCCCCAGTCCCACGGGTGGGCTTGGAGAGACAGGTGTGGGTACATAGCGGTCGCAGATTGCTAGGTTTGTAGAAATGCGGGCAATTTGAAGACGATGAATGAGTAAAGAGCATATCCGTTTCATATACAAGGTCTATCAGAGTAAGAAAGAAAGAAAGAAAGAAGACATTTATTCATTTTGCAAGACACACAAATATAAGAGCATACACACAATTTTATAGAAAAGAAACAACAAAAACAAAAAAAACACAGACATAATACAGAATGGTTCCGGAATACTTATTTCAAAAGTATGATGAAAAATTTGTTGTTGTCATCATTTTTCTAGCGTTTTTCCCTTCATTTGCCACGGCTCCACGGGTCCACTTTGACAACCTAATCCCAATATTTGGCGTAGGCACTAGTTTTTACGGAAGCGACTGCCATCTGACCTTCTAACCCAGGTTACTAAGCCTTATCGGGATCAGTCCGGTTTCCTCACGATGTTTTCCTTCACTAAAAAGCTCATGGTAAATTTCAGATGTAATTTCGCATTTTCCGTGTATTTTTCAGCAAAATAAACTCAATTCATTTCATTTTCATAAATTCCGAAAAACTCAGAGGTGCGAGACCAGGATTCGAATCCGCGACCCTCTGGTTGAGAGGCCACAGGTCAAACCACTAGGCTACCACGGCTTTTTTGGCCTGTTGAAATATTCTAGAATAATTCTGAGAGAGACAGAATATATTATCATCTCGCACCTTCCCCTAATGACCCTACTTCGCGCACACCCAAGCCTTGTCACCCCAACAATAGCTCCAAGTTAGCGTTCTGCGCGCGACAGGCCGCCGGCGCCAAATTCTACTGCCATTGTACCAAGGATTTAGCGTAAACGGCTAAGCAATTAGTACTTAAGTGTACAGTCAAGGAATTGAATTCTTAACACACCCTAGAACCTTTATAAAGTAAGCTTCGTAATGTACCTTGTTAAGTAATGCGATGTCATTATTGTCGCGAACTCCTTACGTCAACTGGGGTGACTTTGGTAATTTCGGGGCTACTTTGATCGTTTTAAAATTGCTATTATAATCGATATTATCCATATCCGGTGAATGTTTGGCTTGTAGACGCAAAGGCGAGCGACGAAGACATTGATTGGAAGCAGTAAACGCAAATAAAAAATAATGGTTTTGTCATTAAAACTACTTTTTAAAGTCACCCCGTAAATCAAAGTCACCCCGTAAATCAAAGTCACCCCAGTTGACTGTACTTTTGATACTTTTTAGGGTTCCGTACCTCAAAAGGAAAAAACGGAACCCTTATAAGATCACTTTGTTGTCCGTCCGTCTGTCTTTCAAGACCCTTCTTCTCAAGAACGCGTGGAGGTATCAAGCTGAAATTTATATCAAACTAGCTGTCGCCAGCGACTTCGTCTGCAAAGAATTCGTTTATCGCTATCCCGCGGGAACTACGCAATTTTCTGGGATAAAAAGTAGCCTATGTGCTATTCCAGACCTTTCTCTATCTATGTGCCGAATTTCATCCAGATCCGTTAGGCCGTTCTGGCGTGATTGAGTAACAAACAAACATACATCCATCCATCCATCCATCTATCCATCCATCCATCCATACTTTCGCATTTATAATATTAGTTAGATTAGATTAGATTCTATGGTATGAAGGTAGGTCTTACAGTACAGATTAAGGAATAATCGCGAAAACTGTAAATATGTATGTATTGTATGTCTGTATAAAATATATCAATGACCAATATAAAGTGACCCCACATTGGGTACATTTTGCTTTGGAGCAGGGCTCTGCTTACACTGGTTTTTAGATATTTATAGGTAATGATACGGAACCCTCGGTGCGCGAGTCCGACTCGCACTTGGCCGGTTTTTTATATTTTTGTAATTGTTTTTGTTTTTGAATGTTTGCTTTTGTCATGCCATACATACATATATCACGTCTTTATCCCTTACGAGGTAGACGTAGCCTAAGATAACAAGGCCTAAAGGCCGCGTCTAGCATGATTCTGGAAAAAAGAAATCAAAATAGTGATGGGTTAATCTATAACATGATTCCTACGATCGCCCTTCAATATTCCCCGCAATTTCAGGGTTAGGTTCGTAAGGACTAGATTGCATAACGACTCTATAAGCAAAACGTCTTAGTTGCATATTATATTATTGGTAAGCACAATGTCTTTTTTGCAGATTGACATTCAACCATCTAGTCGTTATGCCATTTAGACGTTATTAATGTTTGACGATAAGCCTACCTAGTCGTTTTGCTATTATAACATTTTGATATTAGGGCGTTATACAAACAAGACGTAATAGAACTAAGTCCAATCTTAAACCCGGGCATTCTACTATTAAGACGTTTGTACAATTAGACATTAAGCTACCAAGACCTTATGCAACTAAGACGTTTTGCTTATAGAGTCGTTATGCAATCTAGTCCTTACGAACCTAACCCCAATTTCATCATTTACTTTAAAAGCAAATTAATGATGTTCACGTGGCTCCGATATTTATTTAAATATCCGTTATCCGTTCACTGAGTAAACAGTAAACAAAATGCGCGTTGTTTTGGCAGACTCGCCCGCCTCGATATTAGCATAACACGGGCGCCGCGATAACTTACCTATTCTGATTCTGGACATAATTGACAACATTTCAAAAAAAAAGCATTTAAGTTTTTTTCGCGTTTATAATAGCTGGTTAAAAATTAGACTACCCGTGTTTCTCGGTTTTCCTTTGGTTTACTTAAATTCGTCGTTAATAATTTATTAAAGAAATGGTCAATAAAAAGACCGTATATACAAAGATAGGGATACTGATGTCGTGAACTTAGCATGATATAAAATTAAAAAAAGTAACTTTCAAACAGAACTGTCATGTCATGTCACTTGCTTTGTTTATCAACCATTCATTGTCGTTCGTTCACGAATTTGTTATTTTGCGTTTGCTGCTTTGCAATACTGTGCATGCTTTGAGTTTATTTCTATATAATGACGACCGGAAGAAAGTATCACCAAGATCCCTTAATAATTTGTATCGTCCCAAGTTGCGGAAACACGGCGTTAATGGAAAAAAATAAGCACTATAAGCACATGAACACGATATACACAAGATAAATTCGTCGACTTTGGGCAGATTGCGGCTATCCGCTATCACTAATCAGTGAACCACTTTCATGTTATTAAAGCGTCTATCAAACCAATAATTAAATATTACGACATTTACGAGAATTGAAAACGTGTCGTTAGAATCAAACCTAATCCGTCGGACTGATAAAAAATGAACATGACATTGACACCATGACAGTTCTATATTTTTTTAAATTCTTACAGTAATAAATGGACTAACGGCACTATGAGTTATCCCTAACATTCACAATCCAACTTTTTTTACTGTTTTTCCTGAATATAAAAAAAACTACTGCATAAAAAAATCCAAAAATATTTTTACTGTAATCAGCAGTGTAAAATCTACAAACGGTATTTTCATTTTACTACCTTAGCAAATTTGAATTGTTGTCAATTGTTTTGGACAATATTTTTACGAGATATAGACCGCGACAACCTTCGATGAACTCCCGATATTTCGACGCAGTCTGACCAGGGGCCTTACCATGACGTCCTAATTCCGACTCAGTTCAAGTTTTAGCTGTCACTTTTAGTATGAATCTGGCAGCGAGCGAACCTAAACTGAATCGCAATAAGACGTCATGGTAAGGCCCCAGGATGGAATTAAATATTGGAAGCTTTTTCATAATTAATCGGGGCTTCTATATAATGTTGAAAACTATCGCGGGAAAAACGTCAAATAATAGGGAATAGGTACGAGTATGCATTCAAACAAATTTAATGACAAAGAGTGAAATTAAAAGTAATATCGGTCAAGAAATGCCGGAAATATAAAAAATTTAAACTATTAACTAGACAGCCATTAGAATGAGAGGTCCAACATTACATGTGACGTCATAAAATACAACGGTCATATCATAATCTCTATAATATTAAAATTCTGTTTTTCTACAAAGTCATAGAGACAAATCTTTCATAGCTTATGTATAATAATATCTGGGTTATATTTATGTCTATTGGAAAAATATTTTTTAAATTTGTTTGTTACATTTTACATTAATAATGAACTTTTGTGAAAGCAATAAAATGAGAGAGGGATTGAAAAATCTGTCATTCCGCATCATATTTTGACGTGAGTATATGGAATGACAGATGGGCAACTGGTAAGGTTTCTCGAATCACAAAACGTGCTCTCCCCAAGGCAATTCGGTTTTAGGAAAAATAAGTCTACCGAGCAGGCGGCGACTCTGTTGGTGCAGACCGTGGCGTCGCATCTGGATAGGGGTGATGCTTGTATAGGTGTCTTCCTTGATTTGGCGAAGGCTTTTGACACGGTCTCCATTCCCATTCTATTGCGGAAACTCGAACTTGTTGGCGTTAGGGGAATTGCCTGGAACTGGTTTCGGAGCTACCTGACAAATAGGAAGCAGTGCGTTAAGATTGGTGACAGGGTTAGTTCTTCCTTGCCACTGAATTATGGTGTTCCTCAGGGCAGTATTATCGGACCTACCCTCTTTCTGATTTACCTAAATGACCTGATATCCATACCCTTAAGCCAGACAGATATGGTTTGTTACGCGGACGATACTGCTTTGGTCTTTCATGGCGCCTCCTGGGAGGGATGTTTTGATGTGGCTAGGAGGGGTTTGTCTGTGGTCTCGAGTTGGCTGGGTAAGAATCTGCTGACACTCAATACCAAAAAAACCAAATACCTGTGTTTCCACAAAACCGCTTCGTCTGCCCCCTCTTTACGTCCTGACATTGGTCTTGACTCCCTTGTGCGGGTGGATGGCTCGGGCGGCTTAGTGTTGCCCAGCGACACTGAGGGCATCAGTAATTCTCCCCAAATAAAATATCTGGGTATAACTATTGACGAGAAACTGAATTTCAAAAAACACATTGAGGCAGTCTCGGGTAGAGTCAGGAAGGTAGTATACACGATGAAAATTTTGAGAAACACGGCAGGGAATAGTTTGTTAAAACTTGTGTATACAGCAATGTGCGAGTCTATTTTGACCTATTGCATTGGCGTCTGGGGTGGTGCTGCTGCCTCCATTCTCTTGCCTCTGGAGAGGGCGCAGCGTTACGTTCTGAAGGTCATGCTCAGAAGACCCCGAACATTCGCCACCTCTGCTCTATACAGGGAGGCGGGTGTTCTGAGCGTGCGTCGGCTGATGATTTTGCGGGTTGTCACTCAGGTGCATCGCAGAGTCATTGGGTCCAAGGAGTACCCTAGTTTGATCCGGAAAAGAACCTTTAGAGTCCCTGTTCCTCGAGTAAAAACTGCTTTCTCGAGGAGACTTCCAGCTTTTCTCCACCCGTTTCTTTTTAACTCAGTCGTTAAATCCTGCAACATTTCCGAGAAGTCTCCGCGGGAAGCCAAGGCCATGACTCTGAACTGGCTGAACGGTTTGAACTACGGGGACACTGAAAGTCTGCTCCGGGTTGTTGTTTAGTAGCTACAACGCACATCCATAGTTACACACACACACACACACACACACACACACACACACACACATACACACTCGCCCACTACTCGCATACTATACCGTCACGGAAGCGAATTTCAAATAGTTTAGTTTTGTTTAAGTTATAAGTTCGTCAAACCGACGACCTCGTTTACCTACCCTACCTTCATTTGTGCACCCTGAGCGTTGAAATTGATTCACCCTCTTTTTATAGCCTTAGTTGTCTTTGTTTTTATTTAAGTAAGAAGTAAATAAATTGTATGAAAGTACCCCGAATCCGGTTGCCACGTGACAGGCCTAGCCTAGTGTGGAACCATCAGTAAGCTCGTTTTGTAAACATTTCTTCTTTTGAATAAACTATTTTTATTTATTTTATTTATTTATTTTGCTGATTGAATCCCTTTCTTATCCCGGTTTAGTAATACGTGATTATGGCTCGAGTAGTTGTAGTGTAAGAAGTTAATAATTGAAACAAAGGCGACCGCTACAACTTTCAAGAAGTGAGTGCTAACGACTGTCCCCAGAATACACCCCCGGGAAGGAAAAGGCGCGTAAGTAATTCGAATTAGAATAATACCCACTCCCATATTGTTCGGGCACGAATTTCAATTTGTTTTTTAAAGTAGGTACTTAGTTCAATAAACAAGTGAATAATTTAGGAAACTAGAGATTAAGGGAAAATCAATAATGGTGTCTGAGAATTCTACATACACATGGCTTCATAAAAGTTGTGGTGACTCTTGAGTTTTTTTCTCTCTTTTACACTAAAACATCTGGACGAATTTCGATTTTTGAAACAAATTTACACCAAAGGAAGTATTCACTTATATCACCGTAGAACCGTGTCGCAATTGACAGACCGCTTTCATCCAACTTTGAGTGATATATCAACTTATAGTGATAAGGTTCTACGGTGGTACGTGAGTGCATTTCCCTTACACTGATAATATACAAAACATACATAATTCACGTTTTTTTCCCTTACCGGGTAGACATAGTCTAAGGTATTTTGCCAGGCTATTTTTTTTTTCTTAATACTATAATTATAATATAAAGGCTAATATCAAGATATTCCCACGGGATCGGGATAGTTCGGGCGATAAAATTTGGGTTAAGTGACATTTTAAAAAGTACAGTTTGTGTTGTAATCTACCAGTAAGGTTCAAAAGTTCCTGGCCGTATATATTTAAAAGAAGAAAACAAGAAACAAATGAATGTCATTTTATTTGTCATTTATTCAGCTATTGTGTAGATAATTTCGTGGTTTGTAACTTTCGTTTTCATTCATAAAATTTTCTTTGATTTAAATATAAAAAGCGGTGTAATTTGTACAATGTTCAAATTGGAGTATCAATCAGTGATAAAATTTCTGACAAAGGAAGGCATAAGTCCAACTATAATCAAAGAAAGGTTAGATAACGTGTACGGGAATTCCTCCCCTTCGTTTTCGACTGTTAAGAATTGGTGTAAGCAGTTTCGTTTAGGGCGTGAGTCCATCGATGACGAACCCCGACCAGGCCGCCCTGTTGAGGTTCTTACGCAAGATAACGTCGATTTAGTCGAACAAGAGGTACTGAAGGACAGAAGACTAAAGACGAAGGAAATAGCGTCAAGAACGGGACTTACGAAAATAACAGTCCTTAGGATTCTACACGACCATCTAAACATGAATAAGGTTAGTGCAAGATGGGTCCCGAAACTTCTCTCGAGTGCTCAGCGAGCTGAACGAGTGGCGTGCTCCAAGGAACTTTTAGAGGAGTTCAAGTCATGTGAGAGTGAATTTATCCAGTCCATTGTTACCGGAGACGAAACTATGGTCTTATACTATGATCCTCTTTCGAAAAGAGAGTCGATGGAGTGGCGTCGTTCTGGGGAAGCACCCCCTCGAAAGGCAAAGGTGTGCCAATCTACCAAAAAGATAATGGCCACAATATTTTGGGATTGCGAAGAGATATTGCTTATAGATATCAAAGAACGCAATCAGACAGTAAACGGCAGTTACTATGCTTGCTTTATAGACCAGTTGCGAGAAGCAATAAAGCTTAAACGTCGAGGAAAACTCAGCAGGGGTGTCCGTCTTCTTCATGACAATGCGCCTGTCCACACGGCTGCAGTTGTAAAGGCGGCTATATCTAAATGTGGATTTAAAACAATCCGTCACCCACCTTACAGCCCTGATCTAGCCCCAAGCGACTATTTTTTATTTTCTAAACTTAAATCGGACTTAAGGGGGAGAAAATTTTCGTCCGATGATGAGGTCGCTGCTGCAGTTTTCGAGCATTTCGAAGACAAAACTTCCGAATATTATTTTAGAGGCATAGAAATATTAATCAAACGATCTGAAAAATGTATAACAATAGGAGGAGACTACATTGAAAAATAAAAATATTTTTTTTAACCTAAACGTTAATTTTCATTATTAGGCCGGAAACTTTTGAACCTTACCACGTACGTTTCTAAACGAAACTAAAAACTAGAACACAGATAAATCCGAAAAGTAAAGCTATGGCCGGGAATTAAAACCGTAAAAAAAAGTAAAATTCTGGATTCATTTTGATATTGTGTTTTACTTTTATTGAAGACCTAACAAGTTAAACAGCAAAATGTAAAATACAGAGAGAATTTTACTAAAACTCACACCCGTCGGTTGAAAGCGTCCAAGTGAACTTTTTAATTTGCAAACTGGAAATGCATTAAAAGTTTTGAACGCTGATGCGCTTTGCCTCAAGAGTCTGATACCAAGTGCGAAATTAGAACTTCGTATCATACTATCTCTCTCACGCTTGTAATAAACGCTATTAGCGTAAAAAGAATGACATGATGCGAACTATTAGTCCTATGAACAAAATAATTGTATGCTCTAAATGAGCAACTGTTAATACCTACTTTTGTCATTTACCATCTTTGTTTACAGTGAATAAATACTTACTTACTGTTTTATTATCAGACTGCTGCTTGGCGGCAGGATTAGCCAGTAAGAAGGTAGTAGCGACCTTGCACAAGGTCCTATCACTCGCAAAAGCATAAAATGTATACAAAAAATGTTCTTTAGAACTTGACTTAGTAAAGCAAATGTTTTATCTTTAAGTTTCAATCTTTAGTTCGTTGACTCAGTAAATACAGCTATTTAGTATCGTACAAAAAGCGTTCTATTTCGGGCGCCGCGTTCCGCCCACGCCGACGTATTTATTCAGCGCCTAATGAGCATGGATCCGACGGGGATTAGTGGGGTCCCTGGTCGTAGGGAACATGCGTGTTCAACGGTTTTTGTGTGATTTTATATCTCGCAAGCGGCTATCTTGCGTGTAAGTAGTAGAGTAGCAGGGTAATTTTTTTTTGTTCATTGCAATGAATTTTCGCAAAGTAAAGTCCGATTCTATAAAATTTTGTAAATAATTTGTATTTTTTTTATGTATGATGTTTAATTTGATATGGATTGTTGAAATTATGATAATTTGAGTCATTATGTCACTTGAAATTTAGTATTATTTTTGTAATGGTTCGGTTAACTAGTATTTTAAATCATTGTTAAGCTATGTAGCTAAACTAAAAAACGTATACTTTGTTCGATATCATGTAATTACACACAGATACACGGATCACGTCTTTATCCCTTACGTTTCGACATAATAATATACCTCCACAATTATGCTGACTGTGGCACCATGTGTAAATAATATCTAGTTATTATTGACATTGAGAGAAAACACTAAAATTTTGTTTCTGTGAATAATTCACATAAAATTTTTATTTGTACTTGGTTATTAGTTATTAAACGCAACTCGCTTTTAAAATGTCACGTTCAAACTGTACATTTTAGTCACGTCCCTCTCATGCGATAAAGTGGCTTTTAACATTATACTTTTTGCTAAAAATGTATCGCGCGTCTAGGGCGTCATTGTCAAACAGTCATTAAAAAACTAAATCATGAAAAGTAGTTAATTCCCGTGGAAAAAATGTAAATGTTAACAACACATTTTTTTAAAACTTTTAACGGTGTTTTAAATTAAAATTGTTTTGTTTAAAAATATGCAAGTACCCTAACAGTACTAAGTGAAAAAACAATTGTCCTGTTGATCTTTAATTGACTCTTTGTATTTCAAAAATGAAGTATATAAGGCTTTATTCTAAAGACAATAAAGGGACTTGTTACAAATGAAAACATTTTTTGTACCTACAATTCTTATTAAAATTTTAATATTTTATTTCACTTACCAAATTACCAAAACAATTACAGCCAGAATGAGAAGCTTACCTGCAAACAAAAGAAAAATTTAGTCTTCACAATAAAACTTTTCAAATAATAACAGTTATTCTAAGTTACTCCACAGCCAAAGTTAGTAAGTGCTACGCCGTAGTGGTGCTACGAAAACGCCGGGTCTACGAAAGCGTAGCCGCGTAGCAAATATTCTGCTAAGACAACGAAAACTCGAGAGCAAATATGAAAGGATTTACTTCAAAACTTGCTTTGAGAATGATGCCTTCTGTGTTAGATGTTAGTTCAAGTTATTTGCAAACTCTTCTCTTGTGACTCAAACACGTCGTTTCTTGAGAAAATATTACAAATACGAATATTTGAACTAGAGAGGGCCTTACCATGACGTTCTAATTCCGCCTCATTTCTAGTTTTAGCTGTCACTTTTAGTATGAATCTGAAAGCAAGCGAACTTAAACTGAACCTAAGATGTCATGGTAAGGCCCTAGGACAGCGAAGGGAAGGCGAGCGCTCCAAGAGGAAGGACTGCGAACTAGTCTGAAACATGTCCAGCATCACTCGACTTTTATACGTGAGTTATCCGTTTGTGTAATGATTGTCTCACGGTAGTTTCATGTTGATAGAAAGCAGAGGCATTTCATAAACTCGACAAATTGTCGGTGATTAGTGACAAATCGGATTGCGATGCGTGGTCGGTATGAGGGCAATCGGCACTGATTCTTGTCGAGTTTGTAATGTGAACAGAGTTGTCACTTGTTATTGACTACTAGCTGCTGCCCGCGACTTCGTCTGTCAAGAATTAGTTGATCGCTATCCCGCGGGAACTATGCAATTTTCCGAGATAAAAAGTAGCCTATGTTTTAATCTAGGGTACCAGCTATCTCCGTTCCAAATTTGATCCAAATCCGTTCAGTCGTTTCAGCGTGAAGTAGGAACAAAGACACACACTCACATCGTCACATCACATCCATCCATCCATCATCATAAACTTTCGCATTTAACTTTACGACATTAAATTGTTTTGCAAATTCGTTATTTCCTCGTGATATTTTACTTATTCAAAATAGGTATGCTAAATGTTAATTGCAAATTTTGCATTTAAAATACTGTGATTCAATTCAGTATCAGCGCGAAGAAGGAACACACATTTTACACACTCACAAACTTTCGCACTTATAATATTACTAGCTGTTGCCAGCGACTTCGTCTGCAAAGAATTAAACAACAGAACCTGCAAAGTTTCAGGTCCAAATTGATCGATTGGCTGCAAGGTAAATGTTTTTATAATGTCAAGGAATACTTGACAAGTCATGATTGATATTTATTATTACACTAGCTGTTGCCAGCGACTTCGTCTGCAAAGAATTCGTTTATCGCTATCCCGCGGGCACTACGCAATTTTCCGGGATAAAAAGTAGCCTATGCGCTATTCCAGGCTTTTCTCTATCTATGTGCCGATTTTCATCCAGATCCGTTGGGCCGTTCTGGCGTGATTGAGTAACAAACAAACATCCATCTATCCATCCATCCATCCATCCATCCATACTTTCGCATTTATAATATTAGTTAGATTGGACATATTAATAGTTGTATTTGATATTGTATTATACCTACTTAATGTATATATGAAAATTTAATGATGGTATTAGTAGTTATTATTGTGATTTATGACATTGTATTTCAACTGAACTTGCACTTAATATATGGGACATCAAATCGGTAATAAATTAATAATAATGATAATAATATTTTATAATAATGTAATAGTAATCTCAAAATAATGTTAATTTTAGTATAAATAATATGTAAATAATTAGCACGCCTGCATGCAGGCTAGATACAAGGGACAAGAAGATTGTAACACGTTATTGATACTGTATTCTAGCAAATAAATGATTCTTATTCTTATTCTTATTCTTATTTTTATTCGTAGTTTATCGCTATCTCGCGGGAACTACGCAATTTTCCGGTATAAAAAGTAGCCTATGCGCTACTCCAGACTTTTCTCTATCTATGTGCCGAATTTCATCCAGATCCGTTGGGCCGTTCTGGCGTGATTGAGTAACAAACAAACATCCATCCAACCATCCATCCATACTTTCGCATTTATAAAATTAGTTAGATTAATTGTAGAGATGGGGCTAGGAGACCGATTTTGGAAAGTAATATGCGAAAAACTCGAAAGTGGTGAAAATCAGCTCAAGCTGTGCTTGGAGCTTCATGGTCAGCTCCAATGATTAGGCTGTCATCATCATCATTATGACATTGCCTACCATAAAGGTGTGTTTGTACAAAAACAAATTATTCTCTAAGTACGTAACACGCGGGAAATGAACCCACTACCCAACCAGCCGAGCGAACAAAACTACAGGTACGTAATATCCGGCGCGCAAGTTGTTCGTCAGTTCGTACGTGCGAACAACTAAACTAATTAGTGTAAGCTGTACACTCGACCGCGTCGGTACAGGGCTGTACGGTTGAATACTTTGGAATGGGGTAACACAGGTGAACATAATAAAATGATCCACCACTGTGATGTTTAAGTTATTTGCAAGGCTGGCAACGCACCACAGTTCTAATAGTACTGTAGGTGTCTGTAAGCGGCGGTGAAAAAACCGGCCAAATGCGAGTCGGACTCGCGCACAGAAGGTTCCATACAAACCTGTAAAAAAAACTACCTGCGCTATGAGACGTTGCTTCGTACCAAATTTCAAGATTCAAATTTCGCGCGAATTATCCTGCAGGTTTTGATTCCCTTGCGAGTTTAGAAAATTTGCGGCATAAACGGCTGTATCTTTTCTTTATATAATATATATATTAAAACCGACAAACGGGCATGCGGTGCTCCTAATGGTTATTGATCACCGCCGCCCATAGACAACCACAGCACCATTGGGACTGCTAGCGCGTTGCCGGCCATGCAAGAAGTGGTCTCTCGCCTCTTAAAGGTACCCATGTCGTAGCCAGTTGGAAGAACCCCAGCCGCCAGCCCATTCCAAATTTTACACGTACGGGTAAGAAAGACCGTTTAAATCGTACGGTGTTGGAGCACTATCCATCGAGGTGATGTTGATGGAAACTACTTTTCTGCGTTCTTCTTTTGATTGCGTTGGTTTAGAAGTTTGATTTTTTCAAAGCTCTAAGGGACAGTAGACCTGAATATTTGATAATATAAATATCAGCCTGATACTTCCATGCGTTGTTGAGAAAAAGGGTCTTGACAGACGGACGGACGGGACAACAAAGTGATCCTATAAGGGTTCCGTTTCTCCTTTTGAGGTACGTAACCCTAAAAAGCATGAATATTCTACGCTGGCGGCTATTTCGTATGACATAACCTTACTATATCGCGGAGTAGCGAAGTAATTGTATGTGTAGTGTGAGCTGTGCCACACTTACACTCTCCCATTATGTGTAACCTATATAGACGTAAGCGCTTACTCAATAAAAGACACTTTTTTATCACTATTTATTGTCTTTTTTTAAATTTTATTAAAAACTGGTCGGCGCAGCGCGCCGCCAGTGCAGCGCCAAGGCCGCACTGGCAGGGTCGCCATGTGAGGATGGGCGTTGGGCGGTGACTGAATAGGCAGAGTTTAGAGTAAATAATGTCTTTTATTGAGTAAGCGCTTACGTCTATATAGGTTACACATAATGGGAGAGTGTGAGTGTGGCACAGCTCACACTACATATTAGTAGCGATGTAATGCCTAAATCAATACAGTATCCTAGCTATTACAAAACTGATATTCAAACTATTCGCCTCCAAAGGTAATTAAACTGAAAGGGCGACGTAATTAATCCACCTTTAATCTAAACCTTGCGGAATTCAATTAGCGTAATATGTGGTCCAATCAACGTGGTGACAAAACTGACACACACAACAATGCGGCGTAAAGGATCCTACTTATATTTTAAATGCGAAAGTTTGTGAGTGAGGATGGATGTGACAATGTGTGTTTGTTCCTTCTTCATGCTGAAACGACTGGATGGATTTTGATAAAATTTAGAACGGAGATTCGTGTTTACTCGTATCGTCTTTTTGTATATTTTTTTTTACTTTATTTTTTGATTTTGTGCGTTAAACGAAAACCTAATGAGAATAAGATAGAATGAATATGAGAATAATGATATGAAATATCAAATGAATCAAGAAATTTATTTCTTGATTTTTTATGTTTACTTTTACGGTTTTACCGTTAGAAATTTAATTTCTAAACGACACTGAAAATTAGAACACATACAAAATGAGATTAATGATTAATGAGATTAGAAAATGAGAATAATGATAATTTTTATTTTTACTCACAAAAAACTGAAAACATCGACTTAATTACCTCAATTAGGTCATTGAACTCTCAAAGTTAGGGACAGCCTACCTTCCTAGTGAATAGAATGGAGTGATTTTCTTCCACCTAAATAGAGACGGCAGAATAGACATAATAGAGGCTTAATTAACGAAGCCCTCGTAATTACCCACCCGTGATTAACTACACAAAAACATTATTAATAGAACCCACGGCCATAAGGGCTGCAAGGACGGGAGCTAGTATTTTTACCTGGTATTTTTATTGTATACTAGCTGTTGCCAGCGTCTTCGTCTGCAAAAAATTCGTTTATCGCTATTCCTCGGGAACTAAGCAATTTTCCGGGATAAAAAGTGGCCTATGCGCTATTCGAGACTTTTCTCTATCTATGTGCCAAATTTCATCCAGATCCGTTGGACTATTCTGGCGTGATTGAGTAACAAACAAACATCCATCCATCCATCCATCCATCCATACTTTCGCATTTATAATATTAGTTAGATTCTACTGGCAAACAGTCCGCGAAAATCTGCGAAGAACTAGGAAAGGGATCATTAATTCCACTAGATGTAGGCAACTTTCCAGCATAAAAAGTATTTTGTCTTTTGGACCAGGTTGCACATCGTGTACCGAATCAAGCAAACACTGCTGCTGTGTTCCGGCGTGGAGAGTAAAGTCTCTCTTCTTCTCTTCCTTAACCGTATCACTCTTGACAGAGTGGTCGTGGTCATCACTTCAGGTTTTGGTGGCAGGCTTCGCAACACGCCGCCACCTCACTCTGATGGCCTGAGTAAGGTCTACAGCTGGTATAATTACTGGCACATAGAAGTGCTGCTGGTGGTATGAGCCATGGCAATGCATCTGCAATCCTTTGGTGATGCGGGTGTCCATTGGCGGTAGTGATCACTAGACATCTCGTGAACAACGTGCTCGCTTGGCACCCAACTTTATAATTTTAACAAAACGCAAGTTTCTCGTAAAAACTTACACGTATCAATGTAACAAGCTTAATATCAGTGCATAGAGAGATGACACAGTATTTTTCCCTGTTCCTTCACCAGCAAGTGGCGCAAGGCCCATACGACTGAGTATTTTTCCCTGTTCCCGTATTTTTCTTCGTTATCGGTTTTCTCGACGATCGTGGCGTAATACCGGTCATTTCTCGTATTAACACGGCTTGCAGTTCGACATCTTGTGTAATTAGAAGAAACACCGGTATTAATGTTACGTTGGGAACATGAGGGTTATAGTTTCTTTTGTTTCTATCGCGTCACAATGAAAATGCGAAAAACAAAAAGCGACTGGTAGCACTCTGGGAGTGCCGGCAGAAGTGAAAGTAGCAGCTTAGATTAGATTTTAATGTTGTAACCTCCATGATGCTCAAGAAGTGTACCGTACTGGCCGTATACAAAAAAACGTACGTATTATCTATATTGACGGACCTCTAACAATGTGCTGATGCCCTAGTACTTTTGCTCCACGACTCAACAAAAAAACACTTCAAAAATCGAACGCGATTCATTCGTATTTCAAAATAAGCTCTTAGAGGATCTGATATCCTGGTACCTACTTAAACTCCCCCTCCCGTCTTATGCCTGACGAATTTATCCATCTTAAAAAGTTTTTACCATCCCAAAAATTCTCAACGCCGCTGAAGAAGTTTTCATCTCGTGTTGAATTACAT
This sequence comes from Pandemis heparana, assembly GCA_963854515.1. NCBI lineage: Eukaryota > Metazoa > Arthropoda > Insecta > Lepidoptera > Tortricidae > Pandemis > Pandemis heparana. The sequence continues at coordinate 12,200,119 of OY978028.1, forward strand.
TCGTTAGCTAACTACGAAGTCAATGATTTTAACTATGTTACAATCTATGATATACTAGTTAGCTGTTGCCAGCGACTTCGTCTGCATAGAATTCATTTATCGGTATCCCGCGGGAACAACACAATTTTCCGGGATAAGAAGTAGCCTACAAACAAACATCCATTCATCCATCCATCATACTTTCGCATTTATAATACACTAGCTTTTGCCCGCGACTTCGGCTGCGTACAATCAGCAATTGACATGTTTATCGCTATCCCTCGGGAACTATGCAATTTCCCGGGATAAAAAGTACTCTATGTTTTAATCTAGGGTACCAGCTATCTTCGTTCCATATTTTATCCAAATCCGTCCAGAAGGAACAAACACACTCACTCACTCACATCGTCACGTCGTCACGTCGTCACATCGTCACAAACTTTCGCATTTATAATATTAGTAGGACTAGTTAGATTAGTTAGATAGTTAAGGCCTTTTGTAACCCGATATTAATAATAATCGTAACAGTGAGCAAACACGAAAAATCTCTTAGCCGAGCGAAAACACAATAGTCGTAGCATAGCAATAGTAATAACGGTAGAAAGAGAAAGATAAAGTTTTAGTGGCACTCTGCTCTGTTCGTGATACGTTATGAATCGGTGAAGCGAAGTGGCCGAGTATAAAAACTATGTCTTAGTGGGTTAGGTACTTACTGTAATAGTAGTTTATGCAACTAATACATAATGAGGGTCCTACAATCGATGTAGTTTTATGAAACGAGCCTCGGCGAATTTTATAATAAGATCACACGAGATCCCTTTTAGGGACAAGTTCGCCTTTGTGCATTTGTGTTTTCCTGTATTCATCTTTTTCATGTGTTTTATGTACAATAAAGAGTTTTACATACATAGATGTTATAAGGCCTGATTATACACAGTTGCATACGATATCTTATAAGCAGTCTACGATGGGTTTTGAAGCGGTAAAAAAATTTCTATGATACCAATTTTGGTTACCTAACACATTTTCAATCAACATTTTAGTAAATTTCCAACTTCACTTAGCCTGCGATGGCTATCAAAAAAACTGAATTTTGCCACAAATTCCTCGCCAAAAACATTATCGAACAGCGACAATCCTTTTAGCGGATGACGTCACGCCCCCGAAGTGTTGTAGCCACACTTTGTATCCACAAACTGCGGGCACAACTAGGGTTACCAAACGACATACATTTTCCGGACATGACAGGAATTTTGGTCATTCGTCAGGAATGCGGCCGGATTAGGATAATTATTTTTTTTCTGATGTGCTCTTTTTGTTTAAATTAATACAAAATAGTTATGAACCCCTTCCTGTGCCTTTATTAATATTAAAAAAAAACTGTAAAAAGTATGAACTGTTTTTTTTTTATAAAAGGTTATTAAATCAAAATCTAGGAATATAATACTGTGATTCGATTCCCCTTCCACCAATACGCCTATAATCATACTCTAGACTCAGTCTACCCCGTAAGCAATAAAGACGTGTTTTATGTATGTATGTAGGTAAAAAAACAATAATTAACACTACCTCTCCCGAGACTCGAGCGTCGGCAATTTTATTTACAAATCAGGATTTTTGTCACGTATTTCCAAGTTTGTATCTGGTAACCCTAGCAACAACGCCGAAAAAACCGCTTCCGGGAACTTCTCGAGTGATAAGTTTAGACGTAAATGTGGATGTGTTTTTTGATGGCTCTTTTCGGTGGCGGTTACAACAACTCTATATACGTAGGAGAGGTTTTAGCAGCTTTATACGTATACAGGGTTGTTATTTTAGATTAGATTGCAGGGAGTTTAGCGTTGGAAGATTATAATGTGTAGGTATATTAAAGATTACTTGACAGGGGGGGTAACCATAAATTGGGGAGGGGGTGTTTTTTGCCATTTTCTTAACGAAAAATTTGTAAAGGGAACGGGGGTTAAAGAAAATCTTGTAAATGTTTAGATAAGAAAAATTAACCGATTCCAAATGTGAATTACTAACATACTAGTAATCCTATCGCTTAAAAAAGCCGTGGTAGCCTAGTGGTTTGACCCGTATCCTCGTGGTCGTGGGTTCGAGCCCGAGCTCGCACCTCTGAGTTTTTCAGAATTTATGTGCTAAATTACATCGAAACCTGCACACATCTGCGAAGCAATTAAATCGTGTGTGTGTGCTGTGCAGTTCCCAATCCGCACTGGGCCCGCGTGGGAACTATAGCCCAAGCCCTCTCATTCTGAGAGGCCTGTGCCCAGCAGTGGGACGTATATAATATACTCAGCCTATAGGCTGGAGATAATAAAAAAAAAAAAACTTATTAAAATTAAAATTAAACTTATACTAACTCGACGAGAATCTACGCCGATTGGCTTCGTGACCATTGCAATTCGACAATTGTCACGTATCACCGACAATTGTCACTTATCACCGACAATTGTCTCTTATCACCGACAATTTGTCGAATTGGTGAAGAGGTGACACACTTGCTTGTTTGCCACCTTAAATAAAAGAACTCGAAACGAGTAAAAGGACGACCTATTTAAGCCCTAGAAAATTACGTACTATGTACCTACTTTAGCAACCTGCTTTGACTTTAAGCAGCAATTAACACTAAACTGCTCCGTCAAAGGCTTACCGTACCGTAGTTGGTGCACTTGCTGGGTTAAATCACTTTTTGCAGTGGAAACCCAGTGTTTAATTCATCACGTCATGTCAACCGTATAGCCTAGTGGTTAGCGACCCTGGCTATGAAGCTAGAGGTCCCGGGTTCGAATACCGGTAGGGGCAGGCATTTGTATGATGAATACGAATGTTTGTGCCCGAGTCGTGGATGTTGTATATATCTAAGTATGTATTTATCTTTTTTTATTATTATTTTTTTATGTGAATAGGAAGGAAAACGAGCAAGTGGGTCACCTGATGGTAAGCGATCACCACTGCCCGTAGACACCCGCAACCCCGGAGGGATTGCAGATGCGTTGCCAAGGTTGGGTTGGGTTGGGTTGGGTCCTCTTGTGCCCGTAATTTCCCCGCCTGTCTTACTCTCCACACCGGAACACAGCAGTGCAAGCACTGCTGCCTAGCGTGCACAACACACACATCTGCATCTACATTATATAAGTATGTTCATCCGTTGCCTGGTACCCATAGCACAACCTCTGCTTAGTTTGGGATTGGGTCAATTGGTGTAATTCGTCCCATGATATTTATTATTATTTATCAGCCTACACTCCCACTGCTGGGCATTATGCCTACTTAGAATCAATAGTACGTATTGGCAACATTGCGGAATGAGTGCAGGTTTTCTCACGGTGTTTTCGTTCACAGAAAATCTTTTCATTCCGAGAACACACGTTCCTCTTGAGAGAACGTAACACAAGCCATTGGGTTACTAGGCTACCAACGCTATTTAATATTTATTCATTTAAGCAATAAAATTACTACACAGGTTGTCACCCTGTAACCAGTTATAACTGGTTGTAACCAGTTCAAACTAGTTTACACGTTCGTCCCACCCCCGAGACCCGCAGTTAAACCCCTAACAAACCCGGAAAGTTTAACTATGCCGGAAATTTAACAACTATCGTAATAAAACAGAACCAATCCTACTTATATTGTATATGTGACAGTTTGTGCCTTGTGAGTACGTCTGTCTGTGACGTTGACTTCTTAAGTGTCTCAACGAGTGTGTGACATAACATTTAGGCACTCACACACTCACACACGCGTGCACACATCCCTCGCATAAACACACACACATATACAGTCGAAAAAACTGAGTCACATGCCTCTGAACCTTTCCTCATATGATTTTGCAATAATTTATTTGGCAGGTGTATTGTAAGTCATTAACATTTTCAGTGAAAAGGTTCCATAGTGGTACGGGTTTCAGTTTATTTTACTAGTATTAGGCCCACTTGCACAGTACAGACAGGGATGCTAACCCGGGGCTGAGTAGTGTCAAAATGTATGGAACTGTCAAACCTAATTAGCAATTGACATGTTTATGCCTATCCCCCGGGAACTATGCTATTTTCCGGGATAAAAAGTAGCCTATGTTTTAATCTAGGGTACCAGCTATATTCGTTCCAAATTTTATTTAAATCCGTCCAGTGGTTTTAGCGTGAAGAAACAAAAAACATACACACTCACTCACTCACATCGTCACATCGTCACAAACTTTCGCATTTATAATATTAGTAGGACTACCTTGACTAATGGTCATGACAGTCGACTCAAAGTCCCCCAGTAGTGGAACCTTTACGACCGGACGGTGACCCGCTCCCTCTACCCCCCCCCATAATTGGCCCAGTTACCGACTTCCGGCTAATTCCCCCTCTAATTTACGAACGTAAATATGCCTTTATTGTCGGAATCCTGAATTAACATTTTATTTCACATGTGTGGTAAGACACGTTTCACGAGCGTGTAGCAGGGATGTTTGGAAACGGAAGAATGTTTGAGTAATTGGTTTAATGAGTGATTTATCTAATACTTAGTTATGCAAACTGCTGAATTATGCATGGAATGTGTTTTACCTTAGTAAAATGCGTTGTACAATTTCTCAGAATGATTCTGGGAAATATCATCAGGGACTTCACCATGGGAGCGGGTCAAAATACATAAAGTTTAAAATGTATAATGGGTTAAAATACATATAATGGTTCAAAATATAGGTATAATGTTATTTTCTGACAAACTATTAACTAAATGAACTTTTTGATATCGTAATCTACAGATTGCTTTAGGTTAGGTTAGGTTTGTTTTATAACAATCCCGTTAATTTGTCGCTTTCTGAGAAAATCGCATTATATATTTTGATCATTATGTATTTTAAACCCATTATGCATTTTAAACTTTATTTATTTTAATACGAACCCCGTCATGGTAAAGGGGTACGTATTAAAATAAATAAAGTCCGACTCAGTTCAAGTTTTAGCTGTCACTTTTAGTATTGAATCTGACAGCGAGCGAACCTAAACTGAATCGCATTAAGACGTCATGGTAAGGCCCCAGGCCACTGTATCACCAATTAGACAATTTTATTGTCGATGATAAGTGACTATTGGAATTGCAATGCGTGGTCAATATGAAGCCAACCGGCGTACAATGCTTTCGAGTTTGTAATGTAAACAGATTTATCACTTGTCACCCATAATGTATGTATGTATGTATGTATAACTCTTTATTGTACATAAAACACATTAATTTTACAGATAATGAGACAAATAGATGTACAAAGGCGAACTTATCCCTTAAAGGGATCTCTTCCAGTCGCAGTGGATAATTGTCGCTTTGGTGAAATAGGGGTCAGGTGCTTGGGTTAGAGAGAGAGAGAAAGAGAGAGAGAAAAAGAGAGAAACATTTGTTTACACACGGGGTTAGTTTAAACCATCCCAGCTAGCACGACAGCGCACAAGAGTCGCGTCGCGCGCGAGATAGATTACCCGTCTCTGTCTAGAAAGAACAGTAAGAAAAAGACGGGCAATCTATCTCGCACGCGACGCGACTCTTGTGCGCTGTCGTGCTAGACGTGCATATCCTTAAAGATTTCTCATTGTGGTTTTTGTTTTAAGTCACCGGGCTCACGTCACCGTAATACTTTGAATATCGACCAATGTGTTTTTTTTTATGTGAATAAGAAGGCAAACGAGCATGTGGGTCACCTGATGGTAAGCGATCACCACTGCCCATAGACACCCGCAACCCCGGAGGGATTGCAGATGCGTTGCCAACCTAGAGGACTTAGATGAAATCCTCTTGTGCCCGTAATTTCCCCGGCTGTTTTATTTATTTATTTATTTACTATTGCAACCATGGTAAATGCAGTTGTTAAACAGACATAATTGTTACACTCTTTGTTGTCACATTGTTTTACTCTCCACACCGGAACACAGCAGTGCAAGCGCTGCTGCTTAGCGGCAGGATTAGCGAGTAAGATGGTGGTAGCGATCTGGACGGACCTTGCACAAGGCCCTACCACCGCAAATATGGTATGGAAATACTTAAGGCCTATCTCATCATCTTAGCTGTCAGTTTTCTATGATTCCGTCTCTATTTATTACTACCAAACAGACAGAGACGTCATCATAGTTAAGTTAAGGAGTGGTGAGACAAGCCCTTAGTATGTACCGATAAAGCTATACTTTACGCGTCTCTGTGTGTTTGTATCATGTTTGTGTACGTATACAGCTTGTGTACATGTTTGCATGTTAATACTGGCTGGCGCCTCGCCGACGCGACGCCTCTAAGATGTAACTAGTTTAGACGTGCCCGTCGTAACAGAATTAGGTCACTCGTGCTTAAATAGTAGATTATACACGTGCCTAAAATTTATTACCTGGAGGTGGTGTAGTGGTATAGCACGCGTCACGGAATGATGAGGACTCGGGTTCGATACCCGGCCATAGCTTTACTTTTCGGATTTTTCTGTGTTCTAAATTTTTGTGTCGTTTAGAAATACATATAAAATTTATTCCCCATTCCCATTTTAACGTCTTTTTGACCCCCGACGCTAAAAGAGGGGTTATTACAAGTTTAACGTCGATGTCTGTGTGTGTGTGTGTGTGTTTATCTGTCTGTAGCATCGTAGCTCTTAGGGGAATGGACCGATTTGGATGCGGTAATTTTTATTCGAAAGCCAGTTTCCTTGCAGTGGTTCTTAGCCTGTTTGGTTAAAATCGGCCCAGTAGTTTGAATAGTATCAGCTCTTTCTAAATGATGTAAATAAGGCATTTTTGGCATAAAATTGAATTATTTTTTTACTAACGTATGATTACTAGATCAATGTGTGGGAAGTAATTTAAATTTTAATTTGATTTTATACTCGACAAAATAACCTACGACATAAAAACTACGAAATCCACTAGGCGTCAAATAGAAGCCTTCCCTCTCTCTCTCCAGCCTATATACGTCCCACTGCTGGGCACAGGCCTCCTCTCAGAATGAGAGGGCTTGGGGTATAGTTCCCACGCGGGCCGAGTGCGGATTGGGAATAGAAATGGGGCAAATAGAAGCCTTATATTTACCAAACTCACTAACTTTGACGTTTCTCAAAAACTAGTAGTTTTTCAGCTTGTTCCCCGTACATAACCAAGCTACACAACCGGCAGTGGTACACTGAAAAAAACATTTAACCAAACTTCGGCTATTTCATCAATAACCATGATTCGGTAAGGCGATATTAGTTAATTTGTTAACAAACAAGTTAATTTTGTTTAACAAAATTAACCAAACTGATTTTGGTAAGATATTGCCTTAGTTATGTACTTTTTTAAGTTATAGGCTGACGAAAGTTCGGTTTCATTTAGCATTTTTTTTTTAGTTTACAACCAATGTAGGATCATTAATTTGGATTAATTTAGGTTCAGGTGCGGCGGGGGAGACACTTGGGCCACCCCTAAGCTGAACATGTTTGTTTTAATTTAGAAACAGTCTTCATTTTATCTTAGAATGTCCTTGGTTAGGTAAAATAGTTATGTACGGAGAACAAGCGAATTTTTCATTAGGTAACTAGTCGTGAAGGTGCTAACTACTTCGTTGGGTCTCTTGGAGCTTCGGCCTCAGCCCTGAGCTGCGAGTAATGAACGGTATTCACGGCAATCGTCAACTTTAAAGCTTTGGTGAGAGCTTTGCTACAAAAATAACTGCGACCCAGTTGGACAGGGAAGGAAATAGGTCGTCTAGCTTGTGATATCGATAGAGCTTTGAATTGTAAGTTTATAAAGCTTAAACGGTATTAGATTAGCAGTTGCATACAAAAATAACGTCTTCATCCTTTACGGGGTATACAGGGCCCAAGTTGACAAGACCTACAGGCCACGTTTAGCAAGATTGTGGGCGTATGATGGAAAAAGGAATCAAAACAGTGATGGGTTGCTAGCCGCATCGCCTGTAACATGATTCCTTTGATTTTTGCCCATTCCCTCGGTGGGCTTTTACCATCTGGCTCGGGATGAGAAGCAGCTGGTACATTGTAATATAAGGAGTCAAGAGTCCGTGTTAATAAGACGGTGAAATACCATGGCGCTTATAGCCCTTGGAAGCCTTGACATGGTGAAACGGCCGTTCCGTGTCTATTAGCACTGATTTTACAATCATACTTTTGTATGAAAAGAAAGAAAAAGAAGTTAAATTTGACTCAGTTGTTATAGTTGGCATGACTTTAAATTTGGCACACTTACATACACATACATACATACATATCGTCACGCCTCTTTCCCACAGGGGTAGGCAGAGACTACTTTGTGCCACTTGCTACGATCCTGACATACCTCCTTCGCTTCATCCACATTCATCAGTCTCTTCATACATGCTCGTCGCACACTTGTAAAGTTAAGCCAGCAAAAAGTTCAGGGGCCTTACCGTGACATCTTAATGCGATTCAGTATAGGTTCGTTCGCTGTCAGATTCATACTAAAAGTGACAGCTAAAACTTGAACTGCCCGGCTAGCACGACAGCGCACAAGAGTCGCGTCGCGCGCGAGATAGATTACCCGTCTCTTTCTAGAACGAACAGTAAGAAAAAGACGGGCAATCTATCTCGCGCGCGACGCGACTCTTGTGCGCTGTCGTGCTAGACGTGCTGAATCGGAATTAGGACGTGGTGGGAACGCCCCAGTTTAGCCAAAAAAAACCTTGTGCTAAAAACACAATTTTGACCACCTTTTTTCGCTTGATTTTTTAATATCGCTGCTTTGTTCTAGCGTCACATGTGAGGGTTGAAAAAAGGGGTTAACAGGGTGGCACATAGCAGGAGGGCATTAACATAAAACATAACGTTTGCATAACGCCAGCTCGTTAAGCTGTTTATGGCGAGATTATGACGAAAAAGTTTAAAACGGTTGTTTCCTGCGTAGGCTTCTACTATCCCCATATACGTTTAGACATGCGGGGAATTATGTAAGTTACGATATACTTAGTACATTGCGTGGTCGCAAGGCTGTAGATTGATAAGCGGTCGAACATCGCCAGCAATGCATCGCAACCCGCGTGATATTTCTCAGATAGTCTTGGGCTTGTAAGGCAGGGCCCTTAGCGAGAATGTGGGGGATTTGTGGTTTAGGGGGAATGCGCATTGAGATATTTTTAGGGGAATCTTGGGCCGCGTTTTAGTTTTTTTCTTGGTTTAAAATAGGAACGGTAGTAGTGTATAATTGGGGGACCTGGATCAAACGAGATCCAGGATCCCCCAATCATACGTTATATTGATTACTGATCATGAATCAATACATTAATATATGTCAATCGAATTATCTGTTGAGCATATAATTACAGTACAATCCGATAATCAAGTGCTAGTTCAATCAAAAACTACTTCAATTAAATTCTAGTTCTAATACACTCTGAGTCAGAACCGCCACATATGTCAATCGAATTATCTGTTGAGCATATAATTACAGTACAATCCGATAATCAAGTGCTAGTTCAATCAAAAACTACTTCAATTAAATTCTAGTTCTAATACACTCTGAGCCAGAACCGCCACAAACAGCCTCGATCACAAATACTAGTCTTGCTTTATTTACGAACTTTGAATAGTGAAATAAAATGCACTGATATTTATAATTAAAATCATTTATTTAATTATGAATAAGGTTGTTACATTCTATGTACCACCGTCTAATACACTTTACATTTGTTAAAGCACATCTTTTTTTTTTATGTTTAATACATCTAAAATACAGATCGCCAACATCACTAAACATTTTATGCAATTCTTCAAAGTCTGGACACCCCATTTCTTCTACATCAATAATATCACAATTAGAACTTATTTCTTTTACCCACTTAACTTTTTCAGAACCTCTCACTAAAATGGTCTTATTTTTTAACAAATACTCCGCATATCCTTTGAAATCTGGATAGTCAATATTTCCTTCACTCCATGTTATGCCATAGTTTTTCCTAGTGCACTGCACCTGTTTTCGTTCTTCATCTGTTAACTTAGAATACGGGTACGGCGATTTTATTAAACTATTTTGCGCATAATTTTCTGCAGCGAAGGCAAATTCCTTTATTATAAAATTATTCTCCTTCACCTTGAAGCCTTGCACGTCGACTATGTAAGTATTTGAATTCATGATACTTTCTTCGCAAACAAGAAGCAGTTCTACACGATAACGGTTGGGATACTACTGATTGAAGCCTAGCGTATTGTTTGTATAAATAAATAAAGCACTAACTAGACGACCGAGCTTTAGCTTACATTGTAAAACAGCGCTCCTCGTTTTCAATCACACAATGTTAATGCTCAGATTCATTAGCTTTTGCTCTGTCGAACAAAATCGCAGAAATGTTCTTGGACACACCAGATACGGATTGATGTTTTCCAGATTCACAACCTTGAAGCCTTGTACGTCAATTATGTAAGTATTTGAATTCATATTAGTTTCTTCGAAAACAAGAAGCAGTTCTAGACTATGACGGTTGTGATACGACTGTTGAAGTGTAGCGTATTGTTCGTATAATAAACGATAATTATTATGCTCGAATTTCGCAGACGGTAATCAAATCAAATTATATCTTTAGGTTTATTCCTAACTTTAGGAAGAAAGTAAACAAGGATTAAGTATACATGATTTATTTATAAAACATACATTTTTAAAGGTACAAACATTAAAATCAAAATGTTTATTATTATACACAGTGAATAAATAGAACACCATCATATCCTTCACAACACTACTATTTCTATTTATAACATGCTCAGGTTTCTATAACCACTCAGCGTAATGATTTAGAAACTTCCAATTAGATTGGTAGCAAGTCTATATAACATTTATCTATTCTAATTACTCGAGCTGCTACTTGTAATCCCGTGTAAAAGATTCGTGAGCGTTTAGTTTTATAATAACTCTGAGTTATTAGCACACCAGAATAGTGCTCAGCGTTTAATATTTTGACATCATGACGACCATGAAGCTGACATTTATCAATGATAACCTCAACGATATCTCCTTTGTTGATATTCATTTTGATTATATACTTATTATAAAATATATACGTTGACAAATATCAGTATTAAACAAATATATAATATGATTGTTGATTTATTTACTTAAAAATATTATTATCTACACACCACTTATTTAAACAAGATACATTTTTAAAAGCACATGTTTTGGTATGGTAAATACAATTATAAATGTCGGAAGAAATCGAATATTTCTCACTAAGTGTTTTTAAATTAGGACAATTAAAGTCTTCTAAATTGTAAACATTGTCACTTTCTATTATCTTCTTTAACCAGACCACTTTTTCAGTACCTTTTGTATAAATACGTCTATTTTTACAAAAGTTTAATATCAAACTCTTATAGTTGAAGTATGGCACATACCCCTCATTCCATAATATTCCTCTGTTTCTCTCTATCCATGAGGCTTGCAACCGTTCTTTCTTAGTTAAATTATAAAAAGGATAAGGTGGTTTAATCAACAACACAATGACACCTTTTTTGCAAATAATTGCTATTTCTTTAGGTATAAATGTATTGTTTTCGTTTTTAAAACCTTGAACATCCATAATCACATTCATGATAATTTTCGCACTATATTACTCAAGGGTTTATACTCGATTAGACGATCATTTATGATTAGACAGTACGCTGTTGTATTGTCAGGTATATCTTCTGAAGACTCGATTTCTAAACGGACATCAACCGGTCCTGTTTTCAACGAATCATTTTGTCGTGAACAATCAATAACGAACAGTGGGGCTTTTTTCCCGAATGTATTTAAATCAAGCAGGGGATCGATTCCGGTGTTGTAATACGACTGACGAAAGTTAACATACATTTCGTATAATATACTATACTTATCTTCATTAAATTTTAAATTAAGTGAATCATAAGGAAAGTACTGTGAATTTAAAAACAACTTGACATTTGTTATGTTACAATGATCAAATTCTGATGAACTCTTCGTTCGATTCAGTTTTCTATCAGTTTGAACACCGAATATAACATATCTCGGTTTTTCTAACTGAGAAACAGTTTTGACAGACCACGAGTGTTTTGTTGCTTTAGGTAAAAGCGGATATTCATATAAATCCCAATTTCGGAAAGCTAGTTGTATTGCTCGATCTTTTTCCAAGTGCTTAAGCAGCAATAATCTATTGCGATCCGAAACTTTAACATGAGGGATACGCCACTGAACCTTATGTATGTCTATTTCTATAGTATCATTTGTATCAGTTATAACACTATTCAAAACGGAATTGTTTCTATGAAGTATAAGTTCATGTCTACAATTGGCGACAATTTTGTTATAATCTTCTGCAAACCCTAACACTTTATTAAGCGGTATAATAACAGAAAAATTATCCCCTTTTTTCGCACTTCCGTTTAAATTCCACCCCCACAATGCTGAACTTTTACTTTCGCCTACGTTCATTGAGATAAGAGATTTAATCGTAGTTGTGATTCCAGCATTTTTAACATGATCTATTTCTACCCCATTTAATTCGTATCTTATATCTTGAAATAAAAACAATATAGGATTATTTATAAACTTAAACTCTTTCTTCTTCTTTTTTCCTGCTGTATCTAGTTCAAATACACTCGCATGTCCTTCGATGTAAATGGAGCTTGCAGATGGTAATACATAAACATCTTGCTGATGAATAGGTATTCTGATTTCATCGTTTTCTTTAAAGCTGTGATTGTATGGATTGTAGCTGTGAATCTCGTAGCTTTCAATAGAATTATCTTGCTGCGGTAGTTCAGTTATTTGCAGCATATTATATTTATTTTTATTTTATTTTTAAGCCGAGAGAATGAAGAAAGATTTTATTACTTTTAGTAATTTTATTTGTCGTACTTAATCGTGTTCTTCCTTTGAACACTGGAAGATTAATAGTACATTTTTGTTCTTTGATGTTGTTTTTATTGAAAACATACATATTTAATTGTATACTTATAATAAATTGAAGCGGTTATTTGTACTAAACTCGGCAGACTGTTATGTACTCAACGCCCAATTCTGAATACTGTTCGCGAAGGAATGTCCTAATCCGGTTTAGCATTTTATTTTATTATCATTTAACAATCGTAACTATATGTTTAATCCGTTTCGTTATTTATTTATTTAGTCTCGATTTACTTTTCCAAAATGATTTTAGAAATTTCAAACATAAATGTCCACAGTTGTATAAATGATTGCCTTGTAAATTGACATAATTATACCGAATATTTGTTCCGACATATGCTAAGAATTCTTTTGGCGGTTTTAAGTTACCGTAACTGTCAAAATATTCAATATAGTCTTTAATTTTTCCATAGGCTACCCAGTGAGTACCAACATTTTTAGATGAATCTAAATTAATCACACCGCATTCCATCAGCCACGGCTTTTCTGGTAATTCATCTCGCATAAATACGCCTCGAAAATGGGGTATATTTTTCGCATGCTTTATTATATCGATATTAGTTAGCGCTCGATCAGGTAGCCCAGTATCTAGTTTTTTTTGTTTGAAACGTAAATTCCTAACCCGTGTTTGTACGGTTTAAGATGTAATCCTTTACCAATACACATAGCCTCCATTTTCATGTTATGTCTTTTTAACTCTGCAAGATGTTTTTGTGCCGATTTATAATGATTGATAGCTTTGGTGATTCCCGCAACACCTCCAGCCAAGCTCCCCGTAGCAGATAAGCCGGCAAGAATAGGAATTAATGGTAAAAATCCACCAGTTTTAGGTACAGGTATCACTCTCGGGGATTGCACGGTTATGTCAGAAGCAAATTCTCGAGCAGCCGCGTATGCTAACTCCGTTAGCAATTTCTTGCACTTTGGTTTCAAATTTCGAATATGTTTTTTAGTGTGCGATACAATATTACTAAAGGTTTTTTTCAGACCAGCTCCCGTTTTCTGGGAGGGTGCTAATAATGTTTTTTCCTTATGATGCGCTTCTTTTTTAGTATTACTTCGTGTGTGTTTCATTTTAATAATAGTAATATTGGTATGATTAAAATGCTTTATTTAAAGTTGACTTTCTTGCATAAAGATCCAAGTGCAAATGAGCGTATTAAGTATGAATAGCTTATTTAATGTACTAAAATCACTACAAACGATTGTTTTTATCAATCCAACTGTTCTCACTTGATGGAAGACCCAGCCACTTAACATATACTTTGTTTCCTTTGCTTTTTACAACTTTTTCAACAAGATATACATCAGGGTGAGCAGTTTTCTGAATTTCTTGTCTGTAGAATGCTCCTAAAATAGGCCTAGACTTTGCGTCTTCTAATAAATATGTGAGTGGGTTAGTTTGTTGGACTTTTCTTATCTTAAATATTTCGGTTGACCAATTAGGTGTAAATCCTTTTTCAAAACATCCCTTGTATTTACTGATTCTTACAAAATCTCCAACTTGAAAAACATGACGATTCGGTCTTTTTTCGGATAGCGAATTGTTAATGTATCTTTGTAAGACAATTTCTTTATTATTATGATTAATTTCAGCCGGCGTTTTTCCTATGGTTCTATGAAAGGTATGATTGTATTCGTAAACTTTCTTGTCAAGAGTCCCATCGATCCATTTATAATTTCCTTTCAAACTAAATTCTTTGTAAAGCTTAGTTTTGAGAGTTCTTATAAGTCTTTCTACGATTGATGCTTTTTTTGTAGAATAAGAAGAGTAATGATTTATGTGATACTTTTCAATAACTTTTTTGAATTTATTATTATAAAATTCTGTACCCATATCAGTTTGTAAATTTTTTGGGTGACGACCATTTTCCAACAATGTTTGAAACTCTTTAGATACGATTTCTTTAGTCTTTTGTTTAATCGGGAATGCCCAAGCATATTTTGAGAAACCGTCTATAATTACTAGTATGTATTTATAACCAGCATTTAATTTGGATAAAGCTTGCATATCTATCAAATCCGCTTGCCAAAGGTCATCTATATCTCTTAATATTACGCTTCTCCGAGGGAAGTTTACTCGTACGTTTTTATGAATTTCATTAACAACGTCGGCTTTGCTCATAATGCTTGTTTAATTTTCCCTCAAGCTCCTTTAATGCAATATCTTTTTCAATATTTTTTACACGGTCTGTTAAAATCATAACCAGCTTTTCAATATGCGCAAGTTTTTCAGAATTATTCTTATTAAATTTATCAACGATCTCTTTATTAACAACGTCGGATACTTCACGTTTATCTATAGATGATATTTTAATTACTTCCAGTTTATAACTATCAACATTAAAATTTCCTTTTTTCTCTTCATTCATGTCTAATGCTTATTAGATTACTAGACGAAATGACTACACGAAAACAGAATTTATTCTTTTATTATACCCGCTTCCTTTAACTCTTCAATAATTGATATAATTTCATTGTCATGATTGCTGTTACCAGCACTTTTAGATGCAATTAAAAGTTTCAGTCTTTCAATAAGTTCGTTAGGATCATCCCAATAAATATAATCCGTATTACTTTTATATCGTTTTAATTCAGGCAAACCTTGACCGATTTTCAAATGCGGCAACTGTTGAGTGAACTCATTATTTTCGTCAGTTACTTGTGAAAATAGAGGCTTGATTATTGTACAGTATTTTAATCCTTTGTCACCTTTTAATTGTCCGGCCGGATCAAAGTCCCGTTTGTGCGCGTTTGTGTTACTTAAAATTTCTTTGTATTTTGTTTTATCTTCTTCAGTTACAAGCTTAAGATTAGGTCTGTTTCGCAATAAAAGTTCTTTTAAACCACCGCTCAATTCATAATTCTTATTTTTGACAGTAATCATGTATTTTTTTCCTAAAGTATTATCAGTGTTATTTTTAAAAGATAAACTAACAACAGTGTTTCCCATCATCAGGTTCTTATCTTTAACATAAATACCAAACGGAACATTGACTTGCTCATACATATCCATCATGTCTTCTTTTTTCAAAGATAAAAGTGTATCGTGACTGTTACTTTGATTTGTTGTATTTTTATCATTATCATTAGAACATCCATAATATTCTGAATGGTGATTAGAATCAGCATTAATTATGTCTTTAAAATTATTATAGTCTAAAGAAGAGTTTAAATCGATCTGCGTGTTATTTTTACCATTTCTTGGTGTTATGTTAAAAGCAGAGTGAGGTGTTTGATTTATCTTGACAACTGTTTCTAAAGAATCAGTAATAGGTTTAAATACTTTTTTGTATTTCAGATCAGCTTCATAATCTTCATTTTTAATCTTCTTTATTTTGTTTTTTATATTGTTAACTGATTTAATGAGTTGTGCTTTTAAATCGGTATCCATTTTACTTTCCAACTTATTAATATGACTACCGTTTCTTAAAACCCCTTGTTTTCAAGTGAGATTTTTAAACTAGAAATCGGAATATATAACTAAGTTAGAAGCGGACAAACGTGTCAAATCCTTGTCTATATCGTCCGTTATTTATCGCGCAATCTTTATTTATAACTAAGAAACTGAATCGATCTTGCCATATAACAGAACAAAGTTGCTTAAATTGTATCCAATCTAAATCTGTATTTACATGTTCATTGTATATATGTTTTAAATTGGTATCATCTTGTTTGAAGATAATTAAAACATTAACATTATCTCTGATCAGTTGTTTAGGTATTTTCGAATAAGTTTGCGATAAGTAAAAACAATCTATCTGCCTATGTCTTCCCATAGTAAAATAATTTCTAATATTAATTTGATTTTCACATGCGACATCATCGAAAATCATAATGGAATTTGTCAAAGCATCGTTGGGGTGAAGAACTTCTTTGTGATCATTAAATACAAATAGCTCCGCTCCTGGAACACTTTCCATAACTTGTCTTAAAAAGAGGTACTTTGGTTGAAAAGCGGTCTTCGAGTATAAATAAATATGTTTAAATTTCAAACCATTTTCGTGTAACAATAAATTTAACATAACATTAGTTTTACCACAATTTGAAGGACCGCATATTATGCAGCGAATGGTATTAGGTAACAACGAACTATGTTTTAATTTTTGTGTGTCATTTTTTACTTTGAAAGTATTTACTTCCAAAGTTTGACTCTGTTTATCAAAGATCATGATGAAATGCGGGGAATCCCGGATTTTATTGCTTATATAATCTTGGGTCTAGTCTAGATCGTTGCTTAAAATGACGATCAAAAGAAAGAGATACATTTAATAATTTAACGCTTAGTCTTAAATGGGAAGCGATGATTTTGTATAGTTTAATACTGTGGTTTTGCTTGGCCGATACGGATTTACTAACTGATTCACTAACTTCACAATTGGTTTTAGTTTATATAACCTATTGTGCGAAATAAAATAAAAAAACGTTTGTTAGTTTTCATATACGAGATCAACAAACAGACATACTTACCTCCAAATTCAGTGTATGTGGATGCAAATGTCGACATTGCAAATCATTGAGACTCATTTAGCATAGACATCTTTCATATATGGTTAGGTCTCATATTAACGATAAAACGATTTTACTATGCGATATTAAACCTTATGGTTTCTTTTTTATACTTAAAAAATAATATAAATAACAAGAAATTAGAACATTTTAACGATTAGTATTTTTGCAATACACTGGTGAGCAGTTCAGTAATGTCGGTGAGTGTGTACCTATTTTATTATACTTGTTATTATTTAATAATAATCAATATCCACACCGACGACTGGATAGCTGAGTGGTTAGAGAATCAGGCGACAAAGCTTGAGACAGATATTATGTATGAAAAATATGAAAGTTTGTTCTTGAGCTTCGAGTGTTTAGTATTTAAGTATATATCTATCTATATAAGTATGTTTATTCGTTGGCCAGCACCTATAACGTAAGCTTACCTTACTTTAGACTCAGGTTAATCGACATCAATTGTCTCTGATATTTATTTATATAGTAATCCAATGCAAGCTTTATTGTAATACTCGATTTATAAATTTTAATGTCGTTTAGTCATGATAAGAATTCTTTTGTTAATTATCGATAAATTACGATTAATTGTTATCAAACGCCAATGTTACTGACAATTATTTGATTCAAAAATTTTGAATGTCTTTTCTTTACAGGATACAGAAGATCTCTTTAATTTTGTACCAGCGGATCAGCGTGCTACGCATGGAGCAGAACAAAGATCTACCACTCATGATGGCGCTTCTCGCAAGAGAACCAGAACCGAACTACCATATTCTTCATACATAAAAAGAACTGTAAAACGTGCGACAAAAATAATTAAAATAGAAATTTATGACGCCGAGAACGCACCGAAATCTGAACATTCAATGTGTACTTGTGAAGCAGAAATCTGCGCCCAATATGTTGTGAAGGGTATATTATTTGATGACGTATATAGCGCAACTAAAGATATCATAAGTAAAATTCAGGATGATATGGATTTGAGAATAACTAAAATGTGTTAGTTAAGTATAATAATGTACTACTATATTGTCTACTTATTAAAAATAAAGGAGTTAATGTAATATGATATGTTTTATTTATAATAATTCAGATACGATTACGAGTCTGAACGCTGAATAAATAAATTTAGACTTCAATTTAGAATTACGTAATTAAATTACTATTCAAGAATCAAATAAAATAAATAAGTTTCTGCGTAAGACACGTAATATAACATAGTCAGCATAGTAACTGGTGAGCGAGGTAGGTCTGTTGCACAGTGGTGTGCAGCGGATTCTGCTCTAGGGTAGGCTGGATACTTTTCTGATTGAGCTTTCAATCCAAATTGAATACCTAGTAGAATGGGCAACGGTTTCTCATGAAATATGCATCACTGATGTTACACAATAATGATAACATATTACCTATTTAATATCTTACCCGTTTCGTACGTCAAAATCAGATTATTGAATTATATTAAGCAATTTATAGTGAAACATATCGAAACCTCACATTAAGTATTCTCTTCTTACAATAAATTTATAAACAAAGAATTATTGATTAAATAAAAAAATAACAAAATTGAATCCCTGTTTCATATTATAGCATCGCTAGTGAAAGATGACAGCTTAAAAACTCGGTCTCACCTGAGCCGTTGTTTATACTACGTCTCAATGATTCGTCAAACAACACGCCATTATCACGAATGCACTAGCTTGCATTTTCTCTATTGCTAACAAAGAATTTAATATCGTAAGTATTTGAATGATAATATGATTGTATAAAAATGGTGACTTAATATATATGTTTGCTCCATAACCAACGATATCAGAGTGTACCTATTAGAAATAGAATTTAATTGAAGTAGTTTTTGATTGAACTAGTATTTGATTATCGGATTGTACTGTAATTATATGCTCAACAGATAATTCGATTGACATATATTAATGTATTGATTCATGATCAGTAATCAATATAACGTATGATTGGGGGATCCTGGATCTCGTTTGATCCAGGTCCCCCAATTATACACTACTAACGGTTTTAAAGTATAGCGACACTGATGCCGGATAAGTTTCATATAATTAATATAACACTAGCTGTTGTCGCGTAAACGTGACCTTTAGGTCTCGTCACTTTAAGCTCTGTCGACCCCGTAAGGGTCTTTACCCTGTGATTAATGTATGTATGTTCAATGAAACTAATTCTAAGTCTGCTAATAATTCTACTGTCAACAATTAAAGCCTAATCTCCTTTGAAATTCGCCTGCGAATTCATTAATTATTCCTCTTGATTCCTTCCCCAGATTGCGACAGTGTTACTGTGTTCGTCTGCGCATTCGGCACGATCCAATAAACGCAGAGCGGACTGCAGCTGACGTGACTCGCGTCTCAAATGCCGAGTTTAACGAACTAAGTTGGGGACGAAGCTTGGAACCAGTGCCGAAAGTACCGTTAAACCGATATTTAGGTACTAGTTCTCTACGTCCCGGTTCCAGAGAACCGGTACAAAAATACCTGTAGGTACTACTAACCTGAAACACTAGAGTTTCCTAGTTCAGGTTACTTGTATTACTTGACGACCGAATGGCCTAGTGGTTAGAGAACCTGACTATGAAGCTTGAGGACCCGGGTTCGATCCCCGGTCGGGACAGATATTTGTATGAAAATACGAATGTTTGGTCTCGAGTCTTGGATGTTTAATATGTATTTATCTATATACGTATGTTTATCCGTTGTCTAGTGCCCATATTACAAGCTTTGCTTAGTTTGGGGCTAGGTCAATTGGTGTCAATTGTCCCAAGATATTTATTATTTATTATTATATTATTAGTTTTCTCCCGTAATAAGTTTGCCTTTAAGTTTAGCTTTGTAATTCTTCCCTATAAATGTTTTTCAGGGTGTTTTAGCCGAGTTCATCTATATTTTCATACATTCGTCGATATTCAAAGTGAAACGCGTTTTGACTTAATTTTAAATAAATAAATATAAGGCGGCGAGTTCAGTTCATTTTGGTGTGCTAAGGGGGGCCTTTGTTCAGCAGTGGACGTCTTCAGGCTGATGATGATGATGAACCGACTTCTGAAATACTCCAAAAGAATTTTGGGACATTTTGTGGATGTAGGAGGAGAGATTTTTCATCCGGTGATCTGCTAATATCAGTGGAAGTCACTCTAGCATCCTCTATTAGCCGTATCTGTATTTCAGAGTGACACTGGCAACTTTTTGTTGCCACCGAACAAACAACAGTTCGAGCAAACAAAAACTTGGTCTAAATATTCCAGCGCCGCAGCACCACAGAAATACGATACACAGAAATACGATACGCTAGTGCCAACAATTTGCAGCATTTTGAAATAGTACTATGTACAGGTGAAAAACTTAAGTAAATGACCTGTTTTACGGTGCAATAAACCTTAATTAGACCAAAAAACGGGAGACACGCAATAAATTCTCAATAACTCGAAAAATAAATAATATAACACCTATCAGCGAACAAATCACACAAATTGACCTAGTCCCAAATTAAGCTCTATGGCTTGTGTTATGGTTAGACAGTGATATTATACCGACTTATACAGAGAAAATACATACTCAAAGGTGCGAGACCGGGTTTGAACCCATGACCCTATAGGCCAGTAGTTCCCAAAGTGGTCCAGGTGGTGGTCTACGTTGGGCGTGACCAAAAATGGGGGTCCACAATCTCAAGCGGGGGTGCATGAAAATTGAATAAAATTTGTGAGAATTGATTGGTTCTTGTGCTGTGAGTCATTGTAGATTTCAAGAAAGTAAAGTAGGATGGAGTCACTCGCAGCACAAAAATATAATATAATAGAAAATTTGTTTAGTCGACTTTATTTTCAAATAATTAACCCTATCAAGCAATCAATTCTAACCAATTTTTTCGAAAACTGTTAATTTATCGTTGAAACTCAGCAACAACGCCAGTTTCCATAGATAATAGAGCTAATCTTAATTTTTTTTTTCGAGATTTAGTTTAGAAATTAGTGGTAGGTAATTCAGTTGCAGGGGGTCCACCGGATCCAGCAAAATTTTGTAAGTGGTCTATGGAACAAAAGAGTTTGGGAACCTCTGCTATAGGCAAATACTTCGAATCACTAAAAGTGTACAGAACTGATATGGGACTTAAGTCATTTTTCTAATTTGGAACGTTAATTTGTCTATTCGCACACATTACTAAAACATACAACAGGTCGTTTACTTAAGTTTTTCACCTATACTGTTAGAAAAGAGAAAAAATCGTGGTGTGTTCTCATTACATTTTACGGCTAGGTGTGTGTTGCATTGCAACAAATTACAAGTCAAATGTCAAACTTATTATCTTACTGCATTGTTTACTGTACACTACGTGCTGAATAATTCTGTATGTTTTTTCCGTCTTATTTTTTTAATAAGAGTTTCCTTAATTAACTATTTTGGAGCTAAACCTTAACGCTGTTAAGATTTGCCCTTACCCCAAATCCACGCTGTATACTGGCTGTATTTAAAAAAAACACCTGGTAGCACTCCGGGAGTGCCTGCAGAAGTGAACTGTGAAAACTACACACACGCACACTAGCGCAAAAAGAAAAAGAGGAAAAGAAAAAAAATCTCTTTCTACACGAGATTGGAACTGCAGTCACTGGAGAGAACACCTTATACCACTACTAGGCCAAACGCACATACGTTAAAGCGGCGACATTAACGTACACTTCAAAAATTGAACGCGACTCCTAGCTTCATTCGTATTTCAAAATAAGTTCTTAGAGTATCCTAATGTCCTGGTACTTAAACTCTCCCTCCGTCTTGCGTCTGACGCGAGTTTAACATTTTACCCATCCAAAAAAGTGCCCAGCGCCGCTTAAGAAATTTTCACTACAAAAATACCGTATCTATCGCAGTAACTTCCCATCCTACGTAACAATTCCCTAAAGACGAACACGTCGTAGCGCATCGCCATCGCGGGTGCTATAAAAACCTTTACAAACGTTTGAATCACTGGAAGCCCGTGTGTTGCTTCATTTTTATTTTCTACACAACAAGTACAACCAGCAAGCGGTTTCCTGATGGTAAGTTACCAAGCTCACGGACAGCCGCAACACCGGAGCATTCCAGCATTTACAGAGGAGAGCTACACGTCTAGCACGTGAGCGCGGCGCACAAGTGTCGCGTCTCGCGCGAGATAGGCTTCCCGTCTTTTTCTTACTACATACATACATACATACATATCGTCACGCCTCTTTCCCACAGGGTAGGCAGAGACTACTTTGTTCCACTTGCTACGATCCTGACATACCTCTTTCGCTTCATCCACACATGCTCGTCGGTTTCGGGTACTCTTGACCTGGCCTTTTTCCAAAACGTCCCCAATTTGATCATGGAACGTCCGCCTAGGCCTTCTCCTCCCAACGCACCCATTCACACTCCCCGTATAAATCTGTTTAGTTAATCTTCTTTCATCCATCCTCTCTACGTGACCAAACCAACTAAGCATATTTTTTCCTATCCTAGTCACTATAATCTTCTTTCACACCAGCACGTTCCCTTATCACACTATTCCTTATTCTATCTTTCAGTGACACACCTTCCATACTTCTTAACGCTCTTATTTCTACTGCATTTATTCTACTTTCATGCTTCTTTTGCCATACCCAACTTTCACTACCGTACATTAGTGTTGGAACGAGCACTCCTCTGTGAACAGCCAGACGCGCCTTCTTTGACACCTTTTTTGACTAATGATTACTATATTTCATGTGTACTTGGGGGCAAGTTAGTCAATTTGCTTACAAAAATTAGAGCCTTTCTAAATTTTTAAGCGGAAACGATTCCGCTGACCATACAAAGTCAGATAAAAGGACCGTTTAGGAACTTCTCTCACTTTAGCAGATGATTTTATGGCGGCATAAAATTGGTGGAAATCGGCGATCCGAGATTGCGGCTAAGTGGTCTATTACCTCTAAGTAGCGGGGCAAGACGGACGTTGCCTCTAATCGGTTTTGACAGCTTCGACAACTGGGGGGCTATACTGTCCCTTTCACTCTTATCAAAGACTATTAGTGTCAGCGGAGCCGGCACTATACTGACTTCCAATTTCAAACTCCCCAATATAAGGCCAGGACATTTCACCAATTTGTCGGACACTTGTCGGTGATAAGTGACAATTCGAATTGCAATGCGTGGTCAATATGAAGCCAAGCATGTATGTATGTATGTATGTAAACTCTTTATTGTGCAAAATAAACAAGACAATTACAATTGACAAACACTGAGATACATACACAAAGGCGGAGTTATCCCTTTAAGGGATCTCTTTTGGGGGGGCAAGCGGTGTAGATTCTTGAAGTTTGTAATGTAAACAGAATTGTCACTTGTCACCGACTATTGTCGTTTTGGTGAAATAGGAATTGTCAAACCACCACAGCAAAAGAGGTGAGAATAATAACCTAACCTAAAAAAATCATTTTAGATACACCCTTTTAGCCGACTGTACTTTTGTTGACTGTACTTGCATTGTCATCCGTCTTACATTATGCGAACCAAATTTCAAGCCAATCGGACCAACTGTTGAAGAGTTCCCTCCTTCCTGCGGGGTCCTGGCTGGGCCACCAGAATTCTACTACCAGATATATTGTATTTTCTACACGAGATTCGAACGGCGGTCACTTGAGATAACGCACTGTTATACCATTAGGGCAAACGCACATAACGTAACATTAAGGCGACGAAATTAACGTACGGTCGCCCAAATAAGTGGTCCACCACTTTTCATCCAACTTCCTATCAAATGAAAATGTCGCTAAAGTCGAACTTTCAAGTTGACAGCCTGTCTTATCGACGTTATATATTGTGACGTACAAAGGAATTTTAACCTTAGGGGGGTTGACCACATATTTGGCTGATGGTACACTTCAAAAATCGAATGCGACTCTGGCTTCATTCAAATTTCGAAATAAGCTCTTAGAGGATACTGATATCCTGGTACTTGCACTCTCCCTCCGTCTTACGTCTGACGCGAGTTTGTCATTTTTTACCCATCCAAAAAAGTGCCCAACGCCGCAAAAATATAAGTTTTTACTTCAAAAACATTTACTGCCCATAAAATTACGTCTTACCTTATTACTTTGTTAACTGACAGCGCTTCTAAAACTGTAGGTAGTTTATTCAACGACCTACTTACAACCAAAGTCGTAATCGATCGCCCGCGAATAGCGACAACCCTGCGCCGAGTTAATATTTTATCGCCAGGGCTGCCACAGCGGGAATAAAAATAGACGCATTAAAAATTAATATGGCCGGCTGAACGCGGCTGATTTTCGCCTGTGTTGCCGGTAAATGTTTTTGCAAGTATGTAGCTGTTTTTCGAGTCGGATGACGGTTTTGTTTTGGATACGTTTTCCTGTTCGTGTGGATAAATAATGGAGAGCAGTAATATTAATAATTTATTTGGTATTGGATTTAGTCGTTTTGATAGTACTCGTAAAATAATCCTACTAATATTATAAATGCGAAAGTTTGTGTGACGATGTGAGTGAGTGTGTATGTTTGTTCCTTCTTCACGTTAAAACGACTGGACGGATTTGGATAAAATTTGGAGCGAAGATAGCTGGCACCCTAGATTAAAACATAAGCTACTTTTTATCCCGGATAATTGCATAGTTCCCGCGGGATAGCCATAAACATACCAATTTTTGTGAGTGTCGTAGACTATATTTAATTACTCGCGGACGAAGTCACGGACAGCAAATAGTTTATTATACCTATGTATATAGTAAAAAAAACACAATAACCAAATAAAATAACGACGGAGTACAAGTAGTAGGCTAACAGGCAATATCAAAACTAATAGAATACATTCCTTTGTGTGCCAATAATATAATAGTAACCCAGCTCAAACGTACCCTTTACCCTCAGCTCGAATCAAAATAAACTTACTCAACCGAGAAAAAAACACAAAACAATCACGACTGCGGAACAAAATGATAGTGTCCGACCGAAGTTTCGGTTTAGGTTTCGGTTTCGGCCAATTTCGGCCGAAGTTTCGGTTTCGGCCAGAATCCGGCCGAAACCTTCGGCCGGGCCAAAATTACTTCGCGGCCTCTCGCGGCTCTCGCATCGGGAGCACTCGGCTTAATTCGGGCACGCTCGGCCGGGTAGGTATAGGTAATGCACAGGCGGCCGGCTCAGCTGAGACCAGCGTCAGTGGTATGCATGCAGTTTTTTTTATTTTGTTTAAAAAAAAGTAACTGTTCTCATATAAGAAATCCTTGCAATAACCTTTTCCTTACGATTTGAACGGTAATTTTGAATATTTTGTTTGATATGATACGTCTTCAAAAAATTTGGTTTCGGTTTCGGTTTCAGCCGAAATCAGAAAAAAACCGAATATTCCGAATATCACATAAAAAAAAAAACAGCTGTGAACCCGGCAGCAACCAACTGAGCAGAGTGATTGAAAGAGGATTGAAATCAATATGAATTTGAGGCAGCCCTAGGCAAAGTTGCTAGGGTTGCCACCGTAACGGTTGAGCTAAAACTTTGGCAATTTAGAGTCAGTGTCACGACTGCTTTAAATAAACACACTTACTAGCCCATTTTAATTCATTTGTAAAAAACTCAATAACCGTCTTACTCGATAATCCTGCCGCCAAGCAACAGTGCTTGCACTGCTGTGTTCCAGCGTGGAGAGTAAGACAGCCGGTGAAATTCCTGTTACAAGAGATATTCTACCCTACTAAACAAAGGCTACTTTTTATCCCGGAAACTTACTAGTTCCCGCGGGATAGCGATTAACATGTCATAGGTCGTAGCTGCCTGGAGTCGCAACGTAAATAATGATTGCGTAATATCCTGTAAACAGTTCTTAAGTCTTTCCACGCGGACGTCGTCGCGGGCAGAAGCTAGTTTTTCCACAATAACTAAGCCGTTTACGTGAGATTGTTCGAGAAGTGTTTTTTTATTAGACTCACACTAGCTCAGAGCATCTTGTGATTTCTTTTCAAAGACTAGTAATTAGGGTTTATATCAAACTGCAATCCCAGCCAGATCGTACTACATTACCGGAATGGGGTCATTAGCCGCCGACTCTAACTGCCGTTATTTAGTGCCAGTGTTGCCATGTTTACGTAATGTAAAAAGCGCGAATCAGGAAATTATAACGGCTGCGCGGCTATTCAATATGGAAGGGATATCTTAAATACAAGATGTGTGAAAAAACTTAGGAATATTTCAATAGGTTGTTTAGTTTGACTGAACACTAATCTAAATTAGTGTAAGTATATATATATGTCGGCGCGATTGATATTAACGCCATCTAGTGGTGGCGCTATAAACCTTTGTAGATTGTTTGAATCATAACAGCAAGCTCCTTTCTTACGACACCATCTAGCGATGTTTGCTGTAATTATGATTGGAATTCACTCCGTGGATCAGGGACGCTGGGCGACCGTGGTAGGGGGGTTCTCACGATAGCGTGACCGAGTTACTTTTGGTCCGACCGCCGAGCCGCCCAGTCGTCGAACTGGTGAGCGTATCCTCCTGAACCACTTTTACTATGTTGAGCTATTCTTGTTGTCCTTTGTGTGCCTACCCTCTGTCTAGGCTGGTGAGTGTGTTGGCCCACGCTCGAGCTTCAACCACGAAGAACCACCGGGCCGCCCATCCATCTAATTGGCTAGTGAGTGGGTTGGCCCGCGCTCGCGATTGAGCGTATCCACCTGAACCACTTTTACTGTATTGAGATATTCTTGTTGTCTTTTATGTGCCTACCCTATATCTAGACTGGTGAGTAGGCTGGCCCACGCTCGCGCTACGGTATGATCCTATGAAGAAACCTGTGAGTTCGTTCCTTAATAACTAATTCTTACTGTTCTTACTGTGTATTTTCTATCACTGATACAGAATTGTACTAGTGCACTGTCATTTGTAAGCGCCGTTGTTAGCGCGTAGTCAATACTATAATACTTTCCTCCACGGAGGTTCGTATTAGCAAAGGTGGCGTGAGGAGAGGTCGTGGGGAAGGATACGGAGGACCTCCCGGGGTCCCTTGGACCCCGGCTTTCTTATGAGTCACCTGTACAGTTGTGTAGTCAAAACTAGGCTAAGGAGAATCTATGTGGTTACGCGATAATGCCCTACGTGCACTGTGTTAGACAGACTATCGCGAAGTGTATCTAAAGGTAATTAACGGATTGTGTCAAGGAAAGTGAATCATGCGTTTCCACTGTAACAATAAAACGAGTCACGTCTTCATATGTAGTGGTTGACTATTCTGGCCCTGACCCACGCGCCAGGCATATACAGACTCACCTACAGCTACCTCATAACTCCGACATATATGCATGCAAGTTCCCAGAATGATGGAACACACAATTTGGTCAGATAATTACACAATAACAGAAAGGAAAAGCCACACAAGATCTCACAAACCACGGTAACCAAGACCATGCTTCTTTTGAGTCGATTCCGCCTCGCGGAACCATAATCTATCCTCCCGTTGGAGGGAATCTGCTTGACGTACGTGACGTTCTGTCACTGTCAAACGTCATCGCTCAAGATGGCGGCATCGTCCAGTGTTGCTACTGGTAAAATGAGGCTTCGTCGCTTCATGGCTACAACTCTAACAGTATATAATCTAAATTAGTATACATCTAAATTTATTAATTAAGATTTTTCATTTGAATTGTGACGTGATAACGTCTTATAAATCGATGAACGCCGGCTGTACTCCCGAATAAGCATGACTCATTGCTAACGTTACTGACGTCAGTTTGTGTCGCAAATAGCGACATCTGTTGCTTGTTGTCGCAACCACTTTGCGTACCTCACTTTGAGGGTCAATAGATTGATTTGATAGGGTGATTTAACCAAGTGCCGATAGATGGCGTAACTTAGCCTACCCTCAAAAGCGACCGTTTATCGTTATCACGTAAAACTATCGTCCGTATCGACTTTATAGACAACCGGTATTTCTATTTAAAATTTGGTCTCGCTCTGGATGCCCATTGCCGCGTTTCACTAGTCATCGATCAATGTATGAAATTTTTTGTCGAATTATGTATTAAGAAAGAAAGAAAAAAAGATTACTATTCATTTCATAAGACACACAAATATAAGAGCATAACACACAATTTTATAGAAAAGAAACAACAAAAAAACGCAGACATGAAAATTAGATCATCAGCGTAGTGTGTGTCTTCGGAAAAGTGAAACGGTCGCTGGCTCAGCATTACGCTGAGGTGTTAGACACCTGCAGCCTTCCTGCAGTACTGATTTTCCGCCAGAACCGTCTGTGACTCAATAAACGATACACAGATAAAATATGCTACATAAACCATAAACTTTTACCTAAGTAGTTTGGGGTCTGCCAGACAATCGTTTTTGTATACTACTGATGTATTTTTTACGAAATAAATTTATTCTCATAATTTTTTTTATTCTTTTAAGTATAGTAATAAATAGAAAATCCAAAATCCTGTAAAATATTGACAGGGCTATTTAGCCAAACTAACCCAACTTAATGTAATACTCACTAGAGCTTAAACAAACATTTTTATCATCCGACTTGTGTAGTGTCACTGTCGGTTGTCATAACATAAATAAATATAACGTCATCTATAAATCATGTATATCGGAATCGGCGAGGGATAGCGATCTGAGTGAAAAACGACGATCGCTCCGCAACTACCCGGGTTTATTCGGTAAAGGCAACGACACAACCTTAGGGCGAATTGGACCAAGTTTATAACAAAAGCAATAACCAAAACTAAAGATCTTGACACACATCTTTCCCATAGGGGTAGGCATAGGCTACTTCGTTCCACTTGCTACGATCCTGACACATCTTTCGCTTCATCCATATTCATTAATCTCTTCATACATCTTGCACATGCTCAAAGAAATTGAATACTACGTCCGTGGAATCTTTTCTCTTACATTTTCGCAATAATTTCTTTGGCAGGTGTATGGTAAGTCGTTACGATATTTGCGGTGAAAAGGTTCCACAATGGTACTTACGCGATTGAGATTCTTTCACTGGGTACATACACAATGTAAACTGTCTAAAAATTGATCAACAATTACTTCAGTAGGTGTTCACTGTTCAGGTTCGTTTGATAAAACCTTGTATATGTTTTACAGGATTTTAAAAGCGTGGTTGACAAAAAAAATCTAAAAGACACTGAAAATTAGAACGCAGAAAAATCAGAAATGTCATACGGGAATTGAAACCGGATCCTCGTCATTCCGTGCTACACCCATAGCAGGTAAAAAACGTTAAAATTATCGTTTTCATACATTGTTGGTCGATGTTTGAAGTGAAAAAGTTCAAAAGAGAGACTTAATTTTGAATGAAAAATTAAAATAAAAAACCAACACAAGCACCAGCTTAAAAAAATCATTTTTTTTTAATCAAAATCCACAGGTGACCATAGGGCTGGCCTTTTCCTCGGGCAACGCATAGGCATTGCTATCCAATGAGGAAACGCAGCCAGCATTATGGGCACCTTGCCCAATGACAACGATCTGGGCGATATTTGTAAATATAGGTATTTAGGATTACATTACGGTAGTTTAAGGTTTTATAATTATTATAGTTGTAATATCATGATGTTAAAACGAATGGCGCAAGCGACCTAACTACAATCGCAATCATCGCAGGCCCAGCGCCGTAGTGGAGTTTAGTACCAAAACTGCTCCAGAGATGGCGCTGCGATCGAGTTAGATCGCGCTATCGTTTGGTCAACGCAGAATCCATAAAGCCAGGATGTAAAACTTCATCCATTGTCTTCTGCTTTCTGCGAGAGACAGATTTGGACTTGGTTGGCTGCCTTCAAGTCATTGAACATTTTCCATTACAAATTTGACGTAGGACTTGAGTTGCAGTACGGTGTCTCTGTCGAAACGCCTACTGAAGCTACGACGGCTCCTTTCGCTAAGTCTCTAGTGGTAACCATTGTTGCGATTTACTTAATAAAATAATTACTGTTTACCGCTGTGTTTTCGTCGAGACGTGGAACCTTGTCACATAGGTATAATTTTTTAGATCTTGTAAATATGTATAATATATTGATTGAATAAAAAACCTTAGCACCTGCTGAAAATCCTGAATTATTAATAACATTATTAAATTACACGTAATAAACGTTTTTGTATCAAAGTAATACCTTCCCTATTCCAACTAACTTGCACCACCAATCTTCTTCAAACTTTTTCTAAAATCTCATTTCCACAGTTTAATCCATCCCTCCTCCATCAAGAAAAAAAAGGTCTTTTTTCAACAACCTGATTGGAAAAAGCTTCAGCGTGTAGCGGCCTTACAGGACTTCCGGTGGCCATAAATTTGCCGCCAAAGCCTCCCTGTGGTGAGCTTGACACGCGCAGTATACACCCAGTGTATATAATAGTGTACTTACACTATCACTATACACGTATAGCTGTATAAGTTTGTTAAGGATAAAAACAGTCCTTTCAAGGTTAATTTTTGACAGAGTTTTACACTTCTCATTCCGGATTTTTATACAAGATCTATCAGAATTGTATGGATGTATGCAGGGTGTATCAGATAGCCCCTAACAATAATCAACTGGGGTATATAACCATAGCTACAGAAGCTAAAAACATTTTAAGAAAAAAATTGGAGTAATTTTTTTTTATATTCTCTATAGGAATGGTAAAGTTTAGTATTAACTGTAATCATTCCTATAGAAAAACATAAAAAATTTCTTACTCCAATTTTTTTTTTAAATAATTTTTTTAGCTTCTATAGCTATGGATATACCCCAGTTGATTATTGTTAGGGGGTATCTGATACACCCTGTGTATAACTCCTTATTGTATATAAAACACGTGAAAATAATGACTACAGGACAACACAAATGCACAAAGGCGAACTTATATCCCTAAAATACAACCGAATTGAGAACCTCCTTTTTTTTGAAGCCGGTTAAAAGGGATTGTTTCGAAATATTTCAACAGGTGTGACTGCGACTCCTGGGGCCTTACCATGACGTCTTGATGAGATTCAATTCCAATTCAGTTTAGGTTCGCTCGCTGTCAGATCCATACGAAAAATGACAGCTGAAACTAACCTAACCACCGATTGAAATGCAAACATACAGTCACGCCTCTTTCCCATAGGGGTAGGCAGAGACTATGTTCCAATTGCACGATTTCTCCCTCCCCGGTTTAATTGTCCCGGAACAACTTCAAAACACCCTGTATTTTTTTCCCCGGCTATACATCACGTTTCACCACTTCTTGTTTGAACTCAATTCAAAATTATAACAGCTAAAACTAGATACACCTCATCAAAATATTTTCAATTAAATTCGAAACGCGATATTGTTAATACAATATCGTCTTCAAATGATAAGGGTTCTGTAACAAAATATTACATCGGAATTATTCGCCGAAGTTCTATTAAATTATTGTGATAATTATCTTTCAAGTAATGGAAACAGAACACTGGTGGGGCTGGTCCGAGTTACCTGAGACTAGAGAGTGTTTTTATTAGTCTAGTTTATTATTCGTCACTACATAGTATAAAACAAAGTCGCTTTGCGCTGTCTGTCCGTCCCTATGTATGCTTATTTTAAAACTACGCAACAGATTTTGATGCGGGCTTTTTTTAATAGATAGAGTGATTCGAGAGGAAGGTTTATGTCTATAATACGCAGACGAAGTCGCGAGCTGAAGCTAGGTCATTATAAAAATATATTGGTACACATTAAATGTCCAGCAAAGATAATTCATATTGAAGTCGTCGAAAAATTATTAAAAAAAATACAAAATGACACGAAAACAAAGAAATACCAATACAATAAAAATAGAAAGGCCTAAGTGCAAGCGTAGCCTATGTAACTAATATTATAAATGCGAAAGTATGGATGGATGGATGTTTGTTACTCAATAACGCCAGAACGGCCTAACGAATCTGGATGAAATTCGACACATTTTTAATCATGTTTACATAGAGTTTTATATATATTTTTACGGAGCGGTACCTTAGGGATCTTCAAAAAACGAGCCTATTATTTTCATAAAGGGCCGGCAACACTTGTCGCTTTTCGTTATGTGTGTCCATCGGGTGACGTAAAAAACGTATATGAAACAATAACGCATTAAATAAATACTAAAAACACTCGTCACTGTTTTACGACATTCACCTATCACTTGGACGGTAATACTCTAAGTACAAGTATCGAACCCCAACTTAATTATAGTCGTTGTCATTGAATTCATATCGCGGCCATATTTCACTGCCGCGAACTTCCCGGCGGCCATCTTTGTGCGGCAGGAAATTAATGGCACGGTGCTTTTTGAGCCACTAGGAAATTAGCTTGGTGGGAATCAAATTTTTAATTGGCTTAATTTTTTTGGGTTTTTTTAGATAACTTTTTAGTGACGGTTGGTGTTCTAAATGGAACTGGAAGTATCAGACAGAGTCGCGAGCAACAGCTAGTCTACATCATAAATTTCATCATCATCATCATTCAGCCGAAAGACGTCCACTGCTGGACATAGGCCTCCCCCAAGGCTCTCCACTCGGACCGGTCCTGTGCCTTCCGCATCCACCGCGATCCCGTTTCATAAATTTACTGCCAAGGAAAGGAGTAATTATGTAATTAACAAAAGGAGTGTTTAAAAAAACGCTTTTTTTATATGAATAGGAAGGCAAACGAGCAAGTGGGTCACCTGATGGTAAGTGATCGCCACTGCCTATAGACACCCGCAACCCCGGAGGCAACTAAATTTATTTTTTATTCTTGAACCCCTCGCCTATGATAAAATAAATGAGCGCTCTTTGGGACGAGCGATCGCGTGACGCGCGATAAATTCTCGCGCGACAATAATACCCGTCGACAAATGGCGAGTGGCGCGGCCTACAACCAGCGGTTGGCGTGATATACGGGCCCTCTGAATTCAGCTAGTTTCATATTTACAGTGTTTAAAACAATAATATTTATGGATGGAGCTTTATCTTCTGTCTTTTTTTAATGAGATAGGGTGGAAAACGAGCTAGTGAGTCACCAAATGGTAATCAAACACCACCACAGAATAAGGAATAGTGTGACAAGGGAACGTGCTGGTGTGAAAGAAGATAACTAAGTAAGAAAAAAGTATGCTAGTTGGTTTGGTCACGTAGAGAGGATGGATGAAAGAAGATTAACTAAACAGATTTATATGGGGAGTGTGAATGGGTGCGTTGGGAGGGGAAGGCCTAGGCGGACGTTCCGTGATCAAATTGGGGCCGTTTTGGAAAAAGGCCAGGTCAAGAGTACCCGAAACCGACGAGCATGTATGAAGAGATTGATGAATGTGGATCAAGCGAAAGAGGTATGTCAGGATCGTAGCAAGTGGAACAAAGTAGTCTCTGCCTACCCCTGTGGGAAAGAGGCGTGACGATATGTATGTATGTAAGCACCACCACGAATGGACCCCAAACCCATGCGCCATGGCGATGCGGCTAGCAACCCATAACTTTTTGATTCCCCTTTCCACCTATACGCCCACAATCAT
This sequence comes from Pandemis heparana, assembly GCA_963854515.1. Lineage (NCBI taxonomy): Eukaryota > Metazoa > Arthropoda > Insecta > Lepidoptera > Tortricidae > Pandemis > Pandemis heparana. The sequence continues at coordinate 12,233,996 of OY978028.1, forward strand.
GCTAAACGTGGCTCTACATTTATTTTTAGCAGCAATTTTTAATTCGCCACAGTGGTTTAATCAGCCAAAAAGCGCTGACAAATTCCGTCCTAAAAAAAGATTAAAAACAAACAAAAAATTAATTCCCATCCGTCATCGCGGCGTAACCGAAAACAAATTGACAATTAATCATTTCTCTTACATTTGTAATTAATTAGTGCCCATTAAAATAATGGAGCTGACTGTCTATTTTAATGTGACCTTATTTCCGAGGGATAGAGTAGAGAATGGGTTGGCGGTGTCTTTGTTCCGGTTTCTTCAGAACGGTCCTTTTGAAACAAAACGTATTGTTTCGGCGTTTACTGTTTCCTGAATATGAACTCTTCAAAATAAGGCACGCGTCGCAGGCCTTATTCCTCAGGCTTAAGGTGAGTCTTCGCGTAATTTGCAGGCCTTGTTCTGGCTTTTCTGTGCCTTTTCTGTACGCGACCTTTGAGTTTTCTGTTGTAAGAGGGTCCAAAGAGCCTTTGTTTTCAACTAATATTTGTGTAGGAAGATTTGAGTACACTAAAATGCGATTTTGTCACAGTTGTAAATAAGTCGTTTAATTGTAAATTATCAGGCGCGTCTCGCTTTCCAAAGATTTCATTTTTTAACATGAAATTTTGGTATATGTAATGTGGGTTGTCTGCAAAATTTGAAAAACACTTTAAGTCCAGTTGTTGAAATGAAAGCTTAGACAATCAGCTGCACTTTATGCAATATAAATATAAATGATGGGATATTTGAGAAACGACACGAGATTTTTATACTCAACTAGCTGTTGCCAGCGACTTCGTCTGCAAAGAATCCCGCGGGAACTACGCAATTTTCCGGGGTAAAAAGTAGCCTATGTGCTATTTCAGACTTTTCTCTATCTATGTGCCAAATTTCATTCAGATCCGTTGGGCCGTTCTGGCGTGATTGAGTAACAAACAAACATCCATCCATCAATCTATACTTTCGCATTTATAATATTAATTAGAAGTATAAATATAAAAATGATGGGATATTTGAGAAACAACATGAGATTTTTATGCTGAATATATAAGAAAAATAGTTAAAATCTCATAATTTTGACAGCTAAATACATACATAGTTCACTTACCGCATAAATGCCATCTACCCATCTCTATGTATTTTATTATTATAAGTACCTAGATAATATCAATTTTATGACTTTTGTCATAATGTTATTCCGAATTATAGAGCACTAGCGACCCGCCTCGGCTTCGTACGGTATATTATGCATGTATTATACATATAAACTTTCCTCTTGATTCACTCTATCTAATAGAAAACCGCATCAAAATCCGTTGCGTAGTTTTAAAGATTTAAGCATACATAGGGACATAGGGACAGAGAAAGCGACTTTGTTTTATACTATGTAGTGATGATTATTAGAATTAATTAGCGCTATGCTTCTTCTTCTTCTTATGACTTTTGATACATATGTGCATGAATAATATGGATATGGACGACCGAATGGCCTAGTGGTTAGAGAACCTGACTATGAAGCTTGAGGTCCCGGGTTCGATCCCCGGTCGGGGCAGATATTTGTATCAAAATACGAATGTTTGTTCTCGAGTCTTGGATGTTTAATATGTATTTAAGTATGTATTTATCTATATAAGTATGTTTATCCGTTGTCTAGTGCCCATATCACAAGCTTTGCTTAGTTTGGGGCTAGGTCAATTGGTGTCAATTGTCCCAAGATATTTATTTATTTATTTTATTTTATATCAATTTATGACTTAAATAACATTATGGGACAAAAAGGTACCCCATTTTTCTTATTTTGTCGATTTCGCAATAGATAAAAAATAATCAGCGGTTTTTTGACATACCAACATGGAAACGTAGTAAAAGCCGAAGAAGCACTCCAAAACCGTACCTGTAACAAAATTTATTTATTAGTAAAAAAAGTTATTGTACAGTGGGTGATCGGACATGGCGGACAAAAGTATGCCTCGAGCTAAGTAAATTATGCGTCATGTTTTCTTTGTAAAAAAAATGAATACCACCCTCTAGGTATAAGAAAACACATTATTCCTTAAAAAGTTCATGTTTGAAATAAAAAAATACAGAGGGTTTATCAATACCAGGTGCTCCTACACTAAATGCAACAGTGATGGTGTTAAAATTAGATACGAAACTATTTTGTACGAACTAGACGAATGTTTGAAGGTTATACAATCTTGTTAATTCAGTAATTAACAAGTAGATTAAACTAATCCTAAAGCAAAATAGGTACGCATTACGTCAAAATCATATTTCAAAAATAGAACACGTTCCAACACAGGCGTCAACTCATTTTACGAATCCCGTCAAAAGCTGAAACTTAAAAAGTCGACAAAGTCTCTTCACAACAACAAATACCCTAACAATACATTTTCTTAATAGCCATCAACATAAAAGCTCAAATAAAAAGCTTTCGGTATATTCATGAAGTTAATCCAGTGTCCTTGACCACGCCGTTAACAACCCCTCGAAGGTTAGGCCAACAAAGCAGCAAATTTGCATAATATGAGTCGAAGAACGTAAAAACTAATCGCCGCCCGGAACTGAGAGGCTCCGGCTTTTTGATTATAATTAGTTTCAGAGATAGCGGCTAACGGGAGATCTAGATTGTAGGTTAAAGGGAAAAGTTAAAGAATGCCACCTTTAAGGCTAAGGTTTTTAGACCGCGAATAGTAAAGGTATTTCTTATAATCATATTTTTTTGTATATTTACGGAGTAAATAAATGTGTTCTCGTTAAAAATGGAAATAAGGTATTAATGTACTTTTCCCTTTATTAGTGTTATTAAGTGCTTACGTCTAGTCAAATCTCATATTTTTTGCCAACGAATAGTACCTAACTGTACTAAAGAAGCTCATAATTAAACGGTTTTTTTAGGAAAACGGTCTTGAAAGCCAGAACGACTTTTGAAGTACGTATACGTGCCGGCACGTAAGTCTAGCGATGACGAGTCACGTGGAGGGGATCTGCGCACCCATGGATAGCGTATTTTATACTTCTGCGCGTACAAGGTCAGAATAGACTTACGTGCCGGCACTTATAACCTTAAATAGGAATACACACAACATACTTAAAATACCAAGAATGGAAGCTTTTAATTTTTTTTATAAATAACTTTAACAAGAAATACGATTATCAAAGACGTCACAAAAGTTACCGATATCCTCCAATCCTAATGGCGTCAAATAAGATATCACCTACGATGCAATTCCAAACTGAGAAACGTGACAATCGGCTAGTTCTGTGCCAATTGCACCAGTTTCGTAACAAACGACGTGGTCACTAGATATTTCAAATATGGCACGGAAATCGAATTGCATTCTCGGATTCTGTATGCCGAGACAATTGGCTCTCTCCTGACGATAGCGCTAGGAGAATAGATCATAGTACGCATGCGCTTTGTCTATTCTATAGCATAATGAAATAGAAAACGAAAACCCAACTACGACACAAAACGACGCTGAAAAGGAAACAAGATTTGAGAGAGATTTTAGAGACACAGAACCTGAAGTAACAAGACCTCTCTTCTCTTCTTCTTCAGCGTGTAGACGCCCACCGTTGGGCTTACGCCACTCCAATCTGTCTCCATCCCGAACGGTTGCTCGTTTCCCTCTTCCAGACTGGTCCTGCTGTCTCCCTTATGTCATCGGACCAACAAGACCTAAAGGCCACGTTTAGCAGGATTGTGGGCGTATAGAAGGAAAGGGGAATCAAAATAGTGATGGGTTACCAGCCGCATCGCTTATAACCTGATTCCTAAGTTCTGTCTACTCCGTAAGGCATAAAGACGTGATTTGTGTATGTATGTATGTAGAAACACATAATTCAAGGTTGAAAAGCCGTAGGTAGTCATACGTTACATAGATACCAACCTACAGTAACACTAACAAACGTTGTTCAGGATGTGGGATCAGCGGCAGCGGGATGGTAGGTAGGTAGTGGTGGTCGTTATTATAACAGCAGATAACGTAATGCATTATTTGCACGCAACGAACAACACATTATCGAATCGTCAACTATCCTGTTATCATTATTCGTTGTCTGTTGTCAACGTTGTTCATACGCGCACTGTTGCCGCACTTGGCATAGAAGCGCAAGCGAGTGCGCAACAAATCAAGTAGCTGTGTGCGAGAGATAGCGCTATACGCGCGAGCTCGCATCGCAATCGCAATTCAAGTAACTGACGATTGGTATCATTATTAGCTGTTGCTGTTTGTTGTCAGTCAGTAAAATAACAAACAAGGTAACAGAGCGTTGTTTTGCTTTTGTTCCCGTACGTTTTTATTACGCTGCAATCGCGACGAAATAAGTGTACAATTATTTAATAATAAGTTCATTATCGTTTTGTAAAACAGCAATATAACAGACAACAGTTTACAAGAACAGCTATTTAAGAATAACACAACACTGTTATTCATTATTGTAAAACAGCCGTTATTGCCACCACTATAGATAGGTAGCTATGCAGCGTGTGACTACGGTTTTTCAAGCTTGAATTATGTGACTACATCTCTTAATATTCAAACAAAGGATCAAGGTACCTATACTACCACAGAAAATAGATTTACTTAACACAAACAAAAATAACATAGCACGTAAATTGATAACAAGACGGAGTATCCTACTAATATTATAAATGCGAAAGTTTGTGACGATGTGACGATGTGAGTGAGTGTGTATGTTTGTTCCTTCTTCACGCTAAAACGACTGGATGGATTTGGATAAAATTTGGGACGAAGATAGCTGGTACCCTAGATTAAAACATAGGCTACTTTTTATCCCGGGAAATTGCATAGTTCCCGCGGGATACCGATAAACATGTTAAATCATTGCTAATTCTACGTGGACGAAGTCGCGGGCAGAAGCTAGTAAATAATAATAATAAGTATAGCTGCAACATTTGTGAATTTCGGTAATGAAAATTTTCATGTGCAAAATGGTGACATAATTTTTATGACTTACGAATGAAGTTTTCTCTTTTTTTTTTAATTATCTGTACAACTTGTTAAGCACAGAAAAACATTGTGATACCTTTATTCCGCCCAACATTCCATAAGTATCACAGTCACGCATGCGTGTAATTCGAATGACGATTGGATTGCCTCTAAGTCAATTAAACGATAAGATCCTAATTTTCGAGATCTGTGTGCACATTTGAAGTCATTTTTTTTTCAACTACTTTACTTTAATCAAAGTAATTATCCTTATTTCTTCTTGTTACTTGTTATTGATATTGTTACCTTAGGCTCTATCTACCTCGTATGGTTAAAGAAGTGATTTATGCATGTACGCATGTATTTATCCTAACGAAATATAATTTGGACACTGGAATTACTAGGCATTTGTACAAAACGAAATTAATTGGAAAATGAATATCATCAGCTTCCATATGCCGGTAGCTGGGTAACAGTATGTTAAACCCGACAGTCTTCGATTAAGTGTTGAAACAATGAAATTTATTTAATTCATTTCCATTGCAACCGTGCCCACTGTGCCGTTAATTTTTAATTGGTCGGAGTGATGCATGTTATTTTTAATGTGAATGCGAAAGTGTTTGTTTACGTTAAAACTGGGCAAATGCTTCTTTAAATCACACACTGAGGGTTTTTCACTTTCATCATCATCATCATATCAGCCGAAAGACGTCCACTGCTGGACATAGGCCTCCCCCGCGGCTCTCCACTCGGACCGGTCCTGTGCCTTCCGCATCCACCGCGATCCCGCGATCCTGATCAGCAGGCTTATTGTCTAACTCGCTCGCAATCGCCATCGTCTTCATTTTGACAGTTCATGTATGGGCTGACAATTGGCATCGGAATCAGCTAGCTGTCACATTCATACAAGAACTGTCATTAAAATGAACACGATGGCGATTGCGAGCGAGTTACATAATAAGCTAGCAGGTCGTCGCTCCATCTTGTTGTCACTTTAAAAGGCAGCAAAACTAAGTTTTTATTTCATAGTGTTTCTATGAATAACCAAGTTAGTTTTGCGGATGAGTGATCATCGAACTTCTGATTTTAGGTATTTATATAGCGAGGCCTTAAACTACTACTCGTAACTTTGAGCATAATTTTATGTAAAGGCAACGATCATTCTATTAGGACCTATTTCTAATCCTAATGTTTATGAGGATTCTAGAAATCACGTTATGTTTTATAGTCTTTGGTAGGTTATCTTATGTACTTCGAAGTGTTGTCTTTTATATTTAGCTGTCGTTTATGATTTAACCCTTTACCTACGGGTGTCAACCAGAGTTGCCAGTAAGGCAGTACCGCTCCAGTACGAGTGGCATCTATAGTTGTCCAGAGAGTTTTTTTTCTGACAAAAATAGACCATATGTCTATGTAATAGGAAGTATAGTACGTAAGTAAGCCAAAACATGCCCGTATTGAGAAGTGACTTGGCTTACAGGTCCCCGTAGGTAGAGGGTTAAAATAAGTCGTGCAATTTACTTCAGTGAGTCATCTTATGTGCTTTAGTAAAACCATAAACACGATAATGGGTCTGCAAAACACAGTGTTTAATAAAAAAAACATTTTTAATAAAATGTATTTAATGGCAACTCCAAATCAGTGCCTCTCTGTAACTGAAAGTCGGAAACCAATTTTTATCTATGTACAGTATCTATATAAAACACCTAAAACCCACACAAATTCCTTTTCAATACATCTTTAAGCCGAACAAAAAACACTTCCCCTGTCAGCGCTCAAATCCAATCCCGAATGAAGTTTAGAAACTCATAAGCGCACGATTGACGTAAAAACGTGTGAGAAAAATTCACGAACATAACCGAATTATTTCCAGTTTGGCGCGCGGCGTTCCACTGTGCGGTGATATTGAATTTCGATCGCGCCTCATTAGCCCCTCGTTTTGTCCACGCCCGAGGCGGAACGAACCAGTGTGCACTTGATTATTTTTAGAAATGCTCGCTCTTTGATTGTAAATTCAAGCGAATTCAGAGGCGGGCTTTAGGTTGGATTTTAGAAGGACTTTTGTAAGTACCTATACAGATATAATATGTATGTAAAACAATGTTTGCAGTTTTATTACTACGCATTTATTGAATTTGTTCAATGGGTAGATGAGTGACTTGAATGGAAAACAATTTTCATTTTTCGGTGTATTGTTTCATGGTTTATATTTGCGTACGTTTGGCGTGCAAAAATTTGGAGTAAGAATAAATTGGAATAAACATTTTTATTTTTTCCAATTAAAAAAAAATGTTGCCATTTATGACGTTTTAATATTCCAATGCGATTAAAAAAAGAACTCTTCACTGACTTACTGCCTCATCAACGCTTAATCCAAACTTGAACCTCCGATCTGAAGTTTTCCGTAAACCGTGTAGACAATGAAAAAGGACGCTTTCTCAAAATTCACACGGAATATTTTGCAAAATGGGTGGTACTTTAAGGTGGCACAAAATGGAATTTTTTTGAAAAGAGGCTTAACGAGACCGTAAAATGTATTTTCGTAATCATTTCCAAATCTCAATGCTTCGACACACTCAAAGTAACGGCTCAATTGGAGCCATCAGCGGCGAAGAGCGAACGATAAAATTTTACCTCCAGATATGAGTAAAATATTCAGCCCACCGAATTGGCAGTGGCTTATTCATAGTCTCATTCCCTCGCGCACATTCGCGCTTTTGCAGAACTATTCTGGGGGGAATCCTTTCAACATAAAACTACCGAGACTCAAACATTACACAAACGGATAACTCACGTATAAAAGTGTGGAAGAAGGACTAGGAACCAGTCCGAAACATGTGGAGCATCACTCGACTTTACGTGAGTTATCTACATACATACCATCACGGCTCTTTCCCACGGGGGTAGGCAGAGACTACTTTGTTCCACTTGCTACGATCCGAGTGCGAGTGGTGAGTGGGTGAGTTAGGGTGCGACCAAACCGCCGCGTATACGCAGTGACGTGCCGTATGCGTCACGTTTTCTCACCGATTCTTTATACATTTTGTTGCGATTCCGTAACGTCACCGTTTTTTAAGCGGCGGTGTGGTCGCACCCTTATCCGTTTGCGTAATTAAGAATAAGAATAAGAATAATTTATTTGAATTATCCCGTTACTTGTGGTTTTATTGCGAACAAGCATCTAATCTAACTAATATTATAAATGCGAAAGTATGGATGGATGGATGTTTGTTTGTTACTCAATCACGCCAGAACAGCCCAATGGATCTGGATGAAATTTGGCACATAGATAGAGAAGAGTCTGGAATAGCACATAGGCTACTTTTTATCCCGGAAAATTGCGTAGTTCCCGCGGGATAGCGATGAACCAATTCTTTGCAGACGAAGTCGCTGGCAACAGCTAGTACATACATAAATCACATTCATCTTTACCCCTTACAGGGTAGATAGAGCCTGAGGTAACAACTAAAGGCCACGTTTAGCATAATTGTGGACGTATAGATGGAAAAGGGAGTAGAAATAGCAATGGGTTGCTAGCATCGCCTATAACATGATTCTTGAGATTCTCACCGATTGGCTCATGGGCTTTTACCATGAGCGCGGGAAGAGAAGCAACTGGTACATTATAATGTTTTTTCTTTGCTCCCAGATCAGGGGGGTACTCCAAAATTCATTTTTTTTGATTTTCAAAGTTCGTATCATACCATCCCTCTCATTCTCAAGCTAATGGCCATTAGTATGAGCGGAACGGCAGGATACGAACTTCGAAAATCAAATTTTGGAGTACATGGCCAGTATGGAAGAATTTGATGATTGATCTACGTAAGCGCGTAAACTGCTGACGACCTGGAAGGTGCGCTGTATAGTCAAGGTTTGGAAAAGGTTTGCTACTTTACGACTCTATTTGTTTGACGTTAAGGTTCAAAAATGACGAACCTTTTCTGACCCCGACTATACCAGCTCTGATTTAAACACGCATTGATATAACTAATTTGACCCAGTACGTAACTAATGCTGACGTTACGAACCCTTTGCGGGTCTAGGGAGATAACGTATTATATCCGCCGCATACCTATTTCAACATCGATAGAACCAACAAAGAACCCGAGCCGTAGGGATGTCGACTGTGAAAAAGGAAATGTGTCGATATTTATGGAAATCGACCGATAGATTGAAGAAAAATATCGTTACACTTGTATCAAATTGGTCAAACTTTTTTTAGTCGCTCCACATAATACTAATCTAATCATATAGAAATACAAGTACCTTTTCCTATCCGTTCCTATATTTTACAGCTTTCAATTATGGCGATTAAAGGAATAAAAAAAAATAAAAAAAATCATCTCATGATATATCGATTCAAACAATCGCGATTTTCGTACATTATTATAAGAAAAACGGGTTTTAATCACGTAAATAAAAAGTATTTTGTAAATACCTCGACGTTTCGGACGCGACTCGATTCGGTAGTCCCGTGTTTCTTATGTTAATAATGTCTTATGAAACTACCTATTTTCGATATTAAACATTTTGTATCGATTCGATATATCGCTGTATCGGATCAAAATATACTGGCTAAACATACATACATACATATCGTCACGCCTCTTTCCCACAGCGGTAGGCAGAGACTACTTTGTTCCACTTGCTAGGTACGATCCTGATACTGACTAAACTACTGACACTGACTGACACTGACTCTTGATACTGGCTAAAGATATCGATATATCGATAATTTTCCCACAATCCTCGCCAACTCATCCATATCCGTAGCCGTTGACCCAGTTACTGTAAACCCGAAAATTCGCCAAGTTCCACAGACGAACTTGGGTAATTACGGAAAAAATAGTCCCCAAAGCCATTAATTGGACAGGCGATTACGAGGATTCGCAGCCAATTGAAATTCAGCGCGCGCCCCGAGAACGGAATTGTTACTTTCCATCCCTGTACATAATGTACTATTATTCCATTATTTGTATGTAACAGCACCGCTCTAGTTCGCGTGAGAGCTGTGTCGCGCGCGAGATAGATTGCCTGTCTTTTTCTTACTGTATGTTGTAGAAAGAGATGGGTAGTGTATTTCGCGCACTCTGTGCATGCATAAAAGCAGAGCGACGGGAATTCAGACTATTTTGGTGTGTCAAAAAGCTGGTCAAGTGCGAATCGGGCTCGCGTTCAGGGTTCCGTGCAAATTTTAACGACATACTTTTTTTTTTTTATGTGAATAGGAAGGCAAACGAGCAAGTGGGTCACCTGCTCATACTTTAAAAAATCAAAGGGATAAAGAAAGAATCTAAAACAAGAAACGTGTATTTACAGTTTATAATCTTAACAATAATTGTTGCGTGCATGGAAATTGCTAAAATATCTATTGGTTAGTTGTACTAAATGTTACTAGTTTAAACTTATTCGATTGTAACGTGTGGCTTTGAGAATTTTGCGACTGGTGTTTTGTTCCAATTTGTAATTAAATTGAAATTAACGTTCTGAGAACGATAATAATATTTTGCATGATCTGAAATCTAGCACGATTCGTCCAAGCCCAGATTCTTATTCAGTTTGCTAAAGTATACCTAACTAAAATCACTGATTCCAACGACAAGCGTAAGTTTATCCTCTTTCACTGATAGACCTTTCCACTTTAGTGAATGACCGGCCTCACCTCGCTCCAAACAAGGCCGAAACAAATGACTCGCGACAACAAAGGACAGCGATATATCGCCGTTTCGCAATATGTCGCGCGTGGCGCCCTCTGCCCCAATTTACAATTCAAATTCAAAACTCTTAGATAATGAGAATTTATGTTACTGAGGATCAAAGAAAAGTTTCCGGGGTATTTATGAACAACAGATTTCAAGTCAAATTAAACAAAGTTTGTACAAGTCAAATATTGTGAGATATTGCGAGAAAGGGATTAGTGATGTTCGAGTGTAGCCGTTTTGGAACAAATGACTGAGCAGACAGTGTTAATCTTGAATTGGGAACCTTAGATTAAAGGCCCATTTAGACACAAGAATCGTATGCCATTTATAGTTACATTACGCAGTTTGACAGATCGGTTGAATTCGGTTTACCCCGGCAACCCGCAATGCAATGAAACTTGCATGCAATTCTTGCATGTGTCTAAATGAGTCTTAAGAACGACAAAAGATAACGTGCCGAAAAAATTGGCTGGATTGGTTTATCCGGTTGGATAGCCTGGTTAGTGACCCTGACTATGAAGCTAGAGGTCCCGTGTTCGAATCCCAGCCGCAGCACATGTGTAAAGAATACGAATGTTTGTCAGGAGTCATGGATGTTGTATGATATTTAAGTAATTAAAAGCTTTGCTTAGTTTGAGGCTAGGTCAATTAGCGTAAATTGCCCCGTATATTTATTTATAAATTTTATTTAAGCTATGTAATCGTATGCCAATATAACGACACAATAGCTACTTAATCTAAACCTAGTATTTTTGTTTGTCATTCTCAGCTTTACTTTTCAATTGTCTTGTTTTTTCAGGGTTCCGTACCTCAAAAGGAAAAAACGTAACCCTTATAGGATCACTTTGTTGTCCGTCCGTCCGTCCGTCTGTCAAGACCTTTTTTCTCAGGAACGCGTGGAGGTATCAAGTTAAAATTTACATCAAATACTCAAGTCTACTGCCCCTTAGAGCAATGAAAAAATCAAACTTCTAAGCCAACGCAATCAAAAGATACAGCCGTTTATGCCGCAAATTTCCGCAAATTTTCGACTCTTAAGGGAATCAAAACCTACAGGGTACTTTCCGTGAACGCAGAATCTTGAAATTTGGTATAAAGATAAGTCTTATTATAGCACAGATTAAGGAATAATTGCGAAAACCATAAATATGTATGTATGTCTGTATATATCAGTGACCAATATAAAGTGACCCCACACTGCGTACATTTTGCTTTGGAGCAGAGGCGGCTCTGCACTGCTTACACTGGTTTATAGATATTTCTAGATAATGGTACGGAACCCTCAATGCGCGATTCCGACTCGCACTTGGCCGGTTTTTTTTCTATGTTGCCTCTGACGTTCGCCTCATCACTTCAAAATTAGGTTTATTTCTATCTTAAAAGCAAAGTAACTACTGCTATTCAGTCGTCATTAACAGACGAATAAACAAACAGATCAACAGCAAGGTATACCTAGTAACAGCTTTCCATTTGGCACAGTTTAGATAGGTACGGAACCCTAAAAATCGAAGCCTAAAAAGGTACTTTTAAAAACAGAACGACATCTCGGTAGCGACCAAATGTCGCCATATCATAAAGGCAATAAAACGTCAAAGTACGTAGTTTAAAGCTCGACGCTTTGCAAGTTGGCAAGACAATATCACAATCAAATCTTTATTACTGTCTCCAGATGTACCGAAATAAAGCAGTGTGTGCTAGGCAGGCACAGCCGCGGGATATTGGACGAAGTTACACGGCCGCGAAAACTTTCCGCAAATGACTCGTGCGTGAAAAAAATATGGAAATAAAAACAATTTCTTAAGAACTAGCGTATCCTCCTAGTAAACACAAATAAATCTATACCGCTAAACCTACATTTGCAATTCAAATTAAACACTTAAATCGTTTCCAATTTTCTTGTACAAAATCCTACTAATCCTACTAATATTATAAATGCGAAAGTTTGTGACGATATGATGATGTGACGATGTGACGATGTGAGTGAGTGTTCTTTCCTCACGCTAAAACGACGGGACGGATTTGGATAAAATTTGGAACGAAGATAGCTGGTACCCTAGATTAAAACATAGGCTACTTTTTATCCCGGAAAATAGCATATTTCCCGGGGGATAGCCATAAACATATCAATTGCTAATTCTACGCAAAAAAGCCGTGGTTGCCTATTGGTTTGACCTGTGGCCTCTCAAGCAGAGCGTCGTGGGTTCAAATCCCGGGCTCGCACCTCTGAGTTTTTCGGAATTTATGTGCGAAAATTACATTTGTAATTTGCCATGGGCTTTTCGGTGAAGGAAAACATCGTGAGGAAACCTGCACACATCTGCGAAGAAATTCAATGGTGTGTGTTAAGTTCCCAATCCGCACTGGGCGCGCGTGGGAACTATAGCCCAAACCCTCCAATACACGGAGGAGGCCTATGCCATGAGGCACGCCGAATTACGCGACAATTTAATAAAAAAATAAACGACAATAACAACAACAACAACATGTACTTACTGAAATTGTAGCGAATTCGGAATAAAAAAGGCTTATAAATAAATAAAAAATAAAAATTCTACGCAGACGAAGTCGCGGGCAGAAGCTAGTATTATATATTTTCTGAGGATGGATGGATATGACGATGTTTGTTCCTTCTTCACGCTGAAACGACTGGACGATTTGTATAACATTTAGAACGGAGATAGCTGGTACCCTAGATTAACATATAGACTATTTTTCATCCCGGAAAATTGCATAGTTCCCGCGGAATAGCAATAAACATGTCAAAGGTCGTAGCTGCCTAATGAAAGTCTTATTCTACGCGGACGAAGTCGCGGGAAGGAGCTAGTACTAAATATCCACCAACTAAGAGGAGAAATTGAAATAAAACATCTGAGCAAACTGCCTATTTTCGTAAAAAAAAGCAACTCGAAATTATGTGTTCTCGGCTGTTGCAATATGCAAAGCGGCGGGCGAAATAACTTTCGTGCTCGCGAATACGGGGAAAATTCGTTTGTTTTGTCCACTGTGCACCGGCCGGTACTAAAGTGCACAGTGGGCAGACTCGGGTCGGCACAAAACGGCAATAAAACACCCACTATGCGCTTTGACAATTTTGTGGGGTGTTTGGTCGCGAATTAGCCGGGGGTGCGGGGTGCGGGGTACAGTACCTAATGAGTTTTAAACAATACATTTCGCATGTGTTGAGGAATGAATTAAAGATGTTGGGGATTTGGCTTTGATGACCGGATGGTTCAGTGATTGGAGAACTTGACCAGGTCTCAGATTCAATATCTGGTAGGGAAAAATTGCGAATCTTTGCTTTCGAATCTTATATACCTACATACTGTTGCAGTTGGTGCCAATTGTTTGTTGTTGTTGTACCTGCTATGGGTGGTGTAGGGGTATAGTACGCGTCACGGAATGACGAGGACCCGGGTTCGATTCCCGGCCATAGCTTTACTTTTCGGATTTTTCTATGTGTTCTAATTTTCAGTGTCGTTTAGAAATCCAATTGTTTCTCTTTCTTTCATTATTACTTTCAATTGTAATTATTATAATAATATAATAAAACGGGACTAAATCACGTAAACAAAAAGTATTTTTGTAAATACCTCGACGTTTCGGACGCGACTTTGCATCCATGGTCTCGATTGTGTGTGATTTGTATTCCTTAGTATATTGTATTTCTCCTTGTTTTATATCTAAGTGTGGTATCGAATGTGTGTAAATAAATCTCTCTCTCTCTCTCTCTCATTTAATAAAGTAATAATATTACAACACTACGAGTAAGGCTGGATTCGACCAAAGTTTTTAATCCAGGAATAACACTTGCTCTCTGATACTAATGTCAAAACGCCATACTATTTTGACACTAGTATCAGACAGTAAGTGTTATTCCTGGAATAAAAACCTTGGTCGAATCCCAGCATAAGTAAAATAATCTTTTGAATTTTATAGTTCAATTTGACATGTAATTTCGCGATATATTTTTTACCATTTTGAAACGGTATTGAGTATAAGTACGTCTTTGGCGACTCCTGTCAGATATGCTCCAAGCCTTCAAGGGCCGAGAACTCCAATCTATATTCACACCACACCTGACTACCTCTGGAGCCGGTGGCACTCTGCCGGCGACCGCCTAAGGAGCCATGTTTATGGAAATTTTATAATCTTACCCTCTTTTAGTCGAGGTTGCACTTCTGGTGTAGAATAGAGACGGCTTTATTAAAACACTGCTAAGAATAGAACGCGTGTAATTTTGTACTGTTTAAGGGTTCCGGACCCTGGGTAAAAACGGGACCCTATTATTAAGACTTCGCTATCCGTCCGTCTGTCTGTCTGCCGTCTGTCACCAGGCTGTGTCTCAGGAACCGTGATAGCTAGACAATTGACAACATTTCATTTTTATAACACCTGAAAATGTATATGTGGTTCGAAAGCATTTTGCCTTCTGATCACTGTAATATGTTTATATAATTTTAATATCGCTTATTATAAAAAATAAAAATTATTTAAAAATATGTCCTAATTTTACCAAAACTACCACAGGATAGGTGTAACGCCTTTGCTTTTTTCACGAGAAAAAATAAGCGATCATAATTTTGTATTTTTGACAACTTCAAAGTACAAGGGGGGCAACTCTGAAATTCTATTTTCGAAGTTCGTTGCATAGTATGCCCAGCCAGGCCATACGTCGTCCGCATAAAATATAATATTAGTAAGTAGGTACAGGGTTCCATTAGCACCATTTTCTTACGGAACCCTAAAAGGCTCGACACCCCCTGTCGTATGTTTCAGAAACGCCTCTTTCTAAACACACGAGTCTTAATGAAATCCAACTCAATAGAAATTCCAAAAATAGGACGCATCCTATACAAACACAGGTTTTAATAAAGCAACTGTGAAACATATATATCAATATACATACCTATTTGAAAGCTTTTCGATGTTGACTCCGTAATAAAGGCGAGACTAAGCATATATTTATTCCGACGTACGCCAAAAAATGGCTATCAAGACTTATATGAATATTACGCATAAATAATGGCGTACGACGAAATGAAATAGCTGAATCTTACGTTCAATTTCAGCTACTGGCAAAATGTTAGTTTATAACGCAAAAAATATAGGTTAATATAGTAAGCCGCGTATTCTCCATCTCAATAAATTTTACTGTAATTAACTTTACTTTTTTTCATCTATAAGCCCACAATCTTGTTAAACGTGGCCTTTAACTCTTTTTACCCTAGGCTCTGTCAATTTTTTTTTATGTGAATAGGAAGGCAAACGAGCAAGTGGGTCACCTGATGGTAAGCGATCACCACTGCCCATAGACTCCCGCAACCCCGGAGGGATTGCAGATGCGTTGCCAACCTAGAGGGCTAAGATGAAATGCCTCTTGTGCCTGTAATTTCCCCGGCTGTCTTACTCTCCACACCGGAACACAGCATGCAAGCATTGCTGCTTAGCGGCAGGATTAGCGAGTAAGATGGTGGTAGCGATCCGGACGGACCTTGCACAAGGTTTTACCACCCGCTAGCTACTGGCAAAATGTCAGTTTATATCGCAATAAATATAGGTTAATATAGTAAGCCGCGTATTCTCCATCTCAATACATTTTACTGTAATTAACTTAACTTTTTTTCATCTATAAGCCCACAATCATGCTTAACGTGTCCTTTGGGTCTTTTTACCCTAGGCTCTATCTATTGTCTACCCCTTAAGGGATTAAGACGAGATTTATGTATATATGTAATATATTGTAATGCGTTTGTAAACAAACCAATTTCATCTAAATCACATCCACCGGAATGTTAACGAATCATACTTGATATCTCACTACATTTTATACTTAACAATCGTACTATGACTGATAAATTTAATTTTTCTGTAAACAACAGCGTAAAACTGGATTGTAAATGACTATAATAATAATAATAATAAATGCATTTATTTCGAACAACAGAGATTCATTTTGTTAGTTACATAGTATGTCCCTTAAGTCTATGTTAGTACTACATTTTTAATGAAGAATTAAATTGAAGGATAATGTCAGTCGCAAACAAATTGAATAAATTAAATAATAGGTCGATTGGTGTAAATTGTCCTATAGTGTTTTATTCAATTATCTTTACAGTGTTCAATCACACTTGATCAAGAGTTGGCTAAATCCGGATTTTCACATCATGTATAAGGAAGGAACATTCCAACTCAACAATGTCTAATTTCACAACCCACTTTTAAATTAAACAGGTTAAGACCGCACATCATTCTGCAGCCGTAAAACGTCTCCAAATCGCTCCGGAGCATAAAACTACAGGAACGGCATAACGGCATAACGGGAACGGCACAACGGCATAACTCAGCGGCAGTAAACCGGGCCAGCCGTAAAGACTCAAGAAGCGTGATTGACGGGGGGATCAGCTAGCGGGGTTTAAACAGTGAGTTACCTTAACTGAATATATAAGAATATAACTAATAGTGGAGATGTCATACATACACAAATCACGTCTCTATCCCCCACGGGGTAGACAGAGCCTAAGTTAACAAAAACAAAACCCTATATAAGTGGAAAGGGGAATCAAAATAGTGATGGAAATGTCATATTTTTTGTTAGAAAGAAAAAGCCAAACCGCTGCGATAATTGCTGCATTCCCAATGCAAGGCTCGAGGTCAAGCAAGATACTAGAGTTGAGCCAGAACTGCAGATATTTAATAATGGTTCTGTATCGTTTGCTCGAATTTCATCTAACTATCTAATCTAACTAATATTATAAATGCGAAAGTATGGATGGATGGATAGATGAATGGATGGATGGATGGATGTTTGTTTGTTTGTTACTCAATCACGCCAGAACGGGCCAACGGATCTCGATGAAATTTGGCACATAGATAGAGAGAGGTCTGGAATAGCATATAGGCTACTTTTTATCCCGGAAAATTGCATAGTTCCCGCGGGATAGCGATAAACGAATTCTTTGCAGACGAAGTCGCTGGCAGCAGCTAGTATGCCATAAATGTATTGTTTGCCATATTGATCATTTGCCATAACTCTTTTTTCCCTTTAACTGTTAATTGTTCAGAATTGTTATAAAACAAACCTAACCTAACCTATAAAGTTCTATAGGATTGCAATTTCAATGCTCCTAAAAAAATTACGGTTTCAGAGGAAAAAAGAGTTATGGCAAATGATCATTATGGCAAACATTATATTATGGCATATGAAATTCGGGCAAATAAAAGGCTCCGGCATTTGGAATATAAACTCTGTACAACGTCTGCTACGCTTCGTCCGTCAAACTCTTGTTTGAGTAACGCCTGATTCAATTAATTTCGCACTAAAAACACCACATTTTACTTGTCGTAGTTCTTGATGGAACGGAAAGCCGTCACCGTCTTGTAGTACCTCTAAGTGTTCTATTCTTTTGTGTAGTGTATAGTAAAGTACACGATCTGGGTTTGAGGCACTAACTATAAAAATAACCTCAAGGTATGAGAGTGATATTGGTCTCGCTCCGCTCGTTGAGTAGCGCGCTGTACGGACTGTTGTATCGCTTTTGTATTTGGCTCTTATTTCGGGCCATCTTGTTTCATATACCAACGTTATTAACTTGAAACATAATTAATGATAAGGTAACCGTTAAATCTAATCTAACTAATATTATAAATGCGAAAGTATGGATGGATGGATGTTTGTTTGTTACTCAATCACGCCAGAACGGCCCAACGGATCTGGATGAAATTCGGCACATAGATAGATAAAAGTCTGGAATAGCACATAGGCTACATTTTATCCCGGAAAATTGCGTAGTTCCCGCGGGATAGCGATAACGAATTCTTTGCAGACGAAGTCGCTGGCAACAGCTAGTTTGCTATAAAGTTGCCTCTTGCTTACCTAGTGATTTTGCCTAGTGAGTGCCTGATTTCTATGTTCATTTTAATAGTACTGTTTAAACTGTACCTGTATTCTTCTATATCTATGTAAGTAAAATTTTTATGATTTAAATGTTGTATGTGTGTTAAACAAATGATACTAGTAGAAAAGCCATGATAGCCTAGTGGTTTGAACTGTGGCCTCTCTAGTAGAGGGTCGGAGGTTCGAATCTAGGACGCGCACCTCTGAATTATATGTGCGAAATTACATTTGAAATTTGCCATGAGCTTGACAATTACATAATTTGGCAACGCTTATCTAAAGATATTACGTACGTGCTTCAAACCTGTTCCTCTTTAGCTACTGTTGTAATTTTGAACATGAAACTACCGTGACACTCACATAATTACAACAACCGGAAAACTCACGTATAAAAAGCCGAAAGAATGCTCCGACAATTGTTTCGGACTATTCCGTAGTCCTTCATCAGAGAGCGCTCGCCCCGGCGGCAGCGAAACGAACACTGCTGTAGGTACTGTTACTGTTGTAATGTCTAAATCGAACCTTTAAAAAAACATATCAAACACTAGCTTCTGCACGCGACTTCGTCCGCGTAGAATTAGCAATTGATATGTTTATCGCTAACCCGCGGGAACTATACAATTTTCCGGGATAAAAAGTAGCCTATGTTTTAATCTAGGGTACCAGCTATCTTCGTACCAAATTTTATCCAAATCCGTCCAATCGTTTTAGCGTGAAGAAGGAACAAACATACACACTCACTCACATCGTCACATCGTCACATCCTCACATCGTCACAAACTTTCGCATTTATAATATTAGTAAGAATTATTTAAAACCGTTTCCCCGTACTGAGCTGATAAATCATCCCTGACTGAATTTACGAGCCTTCAATAAAAGTGTGTCGGCCATTTAGCACCGGATCTAGGGCGCCCGCTCTCGATATATATTACCTCTGAGAACTTTGGAAGTGGATATTCCAAGGATAAGAAACACTATACTTTTTTGATTCGGTTTACACCAATATTATGAATGTGGAACGCGTCACACTTAAACTTTTGAACCGAATTACACGAAAGGTATGGATATCGATGGATATTGACGACCGGATGGCCTAGTGGTTAGAGAACCTGACTATGAAGCTTGAGGTCCCGGGTTCGATCCCCGGTCGGGGCAGATATTTGTATGAAAAATACGAATGTTTGTTCTCGAGGCTTGCATGTTTAATATGTATTTAAGTATGTATTTATCTATATAAGTACGTTTATCCGTTGTCTAGTGCCCATATCACAAGCTTAGCTTAGTTTGGGACTAGGTCAATTGGTGTCAATTGTCCCAAGAAATTTATTATTTATTATTATATGGTTATGGTCCCAGGGAAGGACGTAGAAAAGTTTTTATTACGGACGTCATAATTGAAGGAGGTGAAAAGATGCGATGCCCTTTGGGTTGTATAATTTGTGCTCTAATTGCTATGTTTCTAATTAACTTTTTTGTAGGCGTTCAAACAAGATACCCAGAATAGTTACAAGACTTATTACAGGCCGACAAAGTGATGTATACAAATTGTATGGTAAATTAAGGCAATGTTTTTGAACGACTGGCTCACTTTGAATTGAAAATGCTTAAATGAGAACCATCATTTTTAATGTGTAAGTCGATTTGCTCAATCTTTAACGGTACAAAAAAAGTTAAACACACGTAGAACGCGTGTCTAAAAATTTATCCATTGATTAAGGTTGATTTTGCAATAGATTGTTTTTTAGACACGTGTTTAACTTTTTTTGTAATAACACCGTAAGTGTTTATATTTTAGTGCTCTATTTTATACCAATAAGTTACATAAAGCTTAGTACCACTAGCTTCATAAATATGTAACGGCCGCTACAATGTGGCAACTCTTTATATCTTTTTAACTGTCACTTAACGTACTTTATCTATGTTTAGTCGTGTATTTTATAAGCGACTCTAAAAGCTTTTGTGTATCCTTTCGTTTCCTTATTTCTCGAGGGATTTATTTCTAGAATACTAAGTAGAAATTGGATTGGAGCTTTACCGTTTACGTGACATAGACGGAGATATATAGCTTTTGGTTTAGCTTTTTATCTATATATTAAGGGCTCGGGCATACTTAACGTCTTTCGAGCGTCGTAGTCTACGCCCGCGCAACGTTGACGCAACGTTCACGTTTTCTAAAGACTCCATTGACGTTGCGTTCGCTGGCGTTCGAAAAACGTCACTGGCGACCCGGCGACGCAGTGAACGTAGCTTCGACGCTACGCGGGCGTTCACTAGACGTCGACGCTCGAAATCTAAGAGTGCCCGAGCCCTTAATACATACGAAGCTAAACCAAAAGCTATTTATCCCCGCCTACGTCATGTAAACGAAATAGCTCCAATACCAACTTCTACTTGGCATTCTAGAAATAAATCCCTCGAGAAATAAAAAAGCGAAAGGGTACACAAAAGCTCTTAACGTCGCGGTCAAACCGTCTGACATTCTGGAACGTATAACATTTCAAATCAAAAATCAAAAATAGTTTATTTAACTAAAAGAGTTACACTTAACACAGAAGGAACAGCGATTCCCACATTAGGCAAAGCCTGTGTCGTGGGATTCAATAACTCGGATAATTACCAGACAAAGTGCGGCTTATGAAGATAACAACTATATAGGTAGGTACATTAACTAATATTATTTAGAATTGGATTACAATTCACAATACAACATATTTAAATTGCATGTGAATGGTTAAAACCAGAGTTTATAAATACTTAATATAGCAAAATCAAAATCACAAAAATTTAGTGTTTCAAAAAAGAGACTATTTGCTATGTTATTACGAGAATTTAAACGGAAAGTGACAGTAATTACGATATATCTAGAAGTGTGTCAGTGTGTGTGTGTGTGTGTGTGTGTGTGTGTGTGTGTGTGTGTGTGTGTGTGTGTATATATGGGTGTTTGTATATGTTAGTAAAGTGTACTCGAGCAGAATAGTGAGAGGGAGCCCCACGATTGGATAATCTCTTGGGTCAGTCGGCAAACAATTTAAAAGTCCACTACAATTACCTAAACACGAAGTATTTCCTCCGACCTGTCATAATCCCAGGATAACAAAAGCTCACGAACCCGACGCTTAGCCTCAGTAGCAGAGCTATTCCTCAAATCACAGAATCTTGCCAATTCATTGTACACATGCGGGAAAAGAAAATTTGAAAACCGTTTCGCAAAGGCCGTGTTAACACGAGGTTTAGGCATTTTATAAATTCGCTTCTGAATCATATCAGCGTGCCCCAGAGATCCCAAGCACTGCATGTGGACATATATGACAGCACGCATCAGGAAAAGCCTTCGGACACTCAGAACCTGAGCTTCCCGGAAGAGCTCAGAAGTAGGGTAACGTCGAGGGCGTCGCAAAGACACTTTCAGTACCGCTCTTTGCGCCCTTTCCAACAGTATCAAGCTAGATTTAGCAGAGCCACCCCACGCAAGTATACAATAGCTCAACACAGACTGACAAAGTGCCAGATACACCATTTTAAGTAGTTGAGCGTCGGCAGCCTCCCTTAGCAGCCTCATCGTGTATATAAGCTTACGAACCCTACCAGCTGTCATAGAAATATGATCTTTAAAGTTAAGATTTTCGTCTATTATGACGCCCAAATATCTAAGGGAACAAGCATTGATTATACATTTACATGTGCAGTCTGAAATTTGCGAGTACCCTAGAGTCCCACACGATATTTTATGAATTTTAAGTTGGTTAAGGTAATCAGGGGGCCGTGATGCAGCTGTTTTATAAAAATTAAGAAATTTGGTTTTGTCTGCATTGAGAGTCAGCAAGTTGCTATTTAACCACAGGGACACGCGATGAAGCCCCAAAAGAGCCATATCTCGTGCCTGCTGCCACGAGTGACCGTGAAAGACCAAGGCCGTATCATCAGCGTAACAAAAGATGTTACCATTCAGAAGTTCAAGCGATATAATATCATTCATGTACGCTATGAATAGCGTAGGGCCCAGTATACTACCTTGGGGTACGCCAAATGATACCGGATTAGATCCACTAATCATGCCACCAACCTTGACCCGATGAGCTCTACCCGTCAAGTAACTAGAGAACCAATCCAGCGCAATGCCACGAACACCCATCACTTCCAACTTCCTTAGCAGTATGGGAATCGAAACCGTGTCAAAGGCCTTCGCCAGATCCAAAAAGACACCGATGCAACATCTGCCTTCATCCAAATGAGACACGATGGCATCAGTCAGAAGTCTTACCGCATCCTCCGTGGATTTACCCTGGCGGAAGCCGAATTGACGATCCTCCAAGAGTTGATTACTCTCAATTTTCGAGAAACCATCTCAAATTTCGAGAAACCATTTTGTGTACGGTCGGAAGAAACAGAATCGCGTACCTAAGGAAGTTTTCATAGACAATATCACAATCATTTCTTTAGCATAATGTAAACACACGCAATCGCTTGTGGGTGTGTGTTTCCATAAATTGTTCGATTTTCAGTGTGTATAGCTTCTGCGAGCTGGGGCCTTACCATGACGTTTTAATGCGTTTCAGTTTAGGTTCGCTCGCTGTCAGATTCATACTAAAAGTGACAGCTAAAACTTGAACTGAGTCGGAATTAGGACGT
This sequence comes from Pandemis heparana, assembly GCA_963854515.1. Lineage (NCBI taxonomy): Eukaryota > Metazoa > Arthropoda > Insecta > Lepidoptera > Tortricidae > Pandemis > Pandemis heparana. The sequence goes on from OY978028.1 coordinate 12,257,194, forward strand.
CATGGTAAGGCCCCAGATGGTAAGACCTTCGCGGGGTCCGTTCGGATCGTTACCACCATCTTAATCGCTCATCCTGCAGCTGCGCTTGCGCTGCTCTGTTCCGGCTTGGAGAGTAGACGTTCAATCACATTGCCCCAATGTTGCAGATGTCTACTGGTAATACTTGCCATTAAATAACTCACTGGCTCTCTTGCCTTCCTTGTTGTATAAAGAATAGATTTCAGCACAATACCTGAAAAGATAGAAAGACAAAAATTATTTTACGAAATATCTCGTAGCGTCTTATGAATGGTCATTTTAAGAAGTAAGTCATATGAATGATTGACAAAGACTGTTGTACATAAAAATTGTGGTCATAGAAATTATAAAGTACTTGTTGAACATTTTAAGTATCTTCCTATTACGGTTTAAAAGTTTTATCCTGTACTGTGTAGATAGAGCCTATGGTAAAGAAACCTAAAGACCACCTGTGTGTAGCTGGAAAAGGGATTTCAAATAATGATGAGTTTCTACTTCTTAGGGTGCGACCAAACCGCCGCGTAAACGCAGTGACGTGTCGTATGCGTCACTTTATCTCACCGTTTATTCATACATTTTGTTGCGATTCCGTAACGTCACCGTTTTTTAAGCGGCGGTGTGGTCGCACCCTTATTGGCTACTGTTGACTACGATTTTCACCCGTTTCCTCGATGGGCTTTTTCTGGAACATTTTATGTTTTTTCTTTGCTCCCAGACTTGCTAGCTTATTGCGTAACTCGCTCGCAATCGTAATCGCGTTCATTTTGACAGTTCATGTATGGGCTGACAATTGGCATCGGAATCAGCTAGCTGTCACATTCATACAAGAACTGTCAAAATGAATACGATGGCGATTACGAGCGAGTTACGTAATAAGCTAGCAGCTTGGAAGCGTTGTTAGCAAGTTTAAGTGATACAATACAAATAACGGGCGGACACAACCTTCTGCCTTGGTATCTGCTTAATAATTATGATTTCTGTAGGTATACAGAACCCTTATAAAGGCGTGGCCAGCACGAATTCGAGGACAAAAACGTCAATTACTTCACTAATATCAGCCCCGCCCTCGTCCATAAACTTTATGTCGTTAATATTTTATCAAATCATAGGCCGAGACTTTTTACAAGTCGTTGTGTATTTAGGTCGGCGGCGATAAAACAAAATAATGAAACGCGAAACAATCTTCGGGAAGCTTGACCGGCGCCGAGAAACCAATGGATAAAATGTCTATATCGATTAATCGAGTACGTGTTAAAATACATAAAGTTTAAAATGTATAATGGGTTAAAATATATGATGATGATGATTCCTCTTTTAACTCCTCGTGGAGCCTATGCTCCAGGCCCTATGGCCTCGACAGTCTTTCTCCAGACTTCTCTATTCTGAGCCCTCTCTTTGGCGTCGGCCCAGGTCATCCCGGCAGCCTTGAGTTCCGCCGTGATGGATCTCTTCCAGGATTCAGTGGGACGACTCTGTCTTCTTCTTCCGCCAACGGGGTTCCACTCCAAGGCTACTCTGCTGATGCTCGCGTCAGGACCCCTTAGGGCATGGCCTATCCATCCCCATTTTCTATGGAGGATTTCGAGTGAGATGTGTCTTTGACTCGTTATTTCCCAAAGTTCGTGTTAAAATAGAGATAGTGTTAAAATATATAATGATTCAAAATACCTAATGCGAATAAACATACAGGGATTCCTTCCACCTAAGGCACTTGTCCCACCGCCGGCGAGTAGCGAGAAGCGAGCGTTTTTTAGTATGGAAATTTTGTCGCTTTTTTCAACGGGTGACTAAAGTTCCATACTAAAAAACACTCGGTTCTCGCTACTCGCCGGCGGTGGGACACCTAACCTTCGAACTATTGCAAATAAACATTATCTTATCTTATCTTATCTTATTGACAAGACAACAGAAACCAAAGTATAGAGAGAAATAAACTAACTAGCTGTTGCCAGCGACTTCGTCTGCAAAGAATTCGTTTATCGCTATCCCGCGGGAACTACGCAATTTTCCGGGATAAAAAGTAGCCTATGTGCTATTCCAGACTTTTCTCTATCTATGTGCCGAATTTCATCCAGATCCGTTGGGCCGTTCAGGCGTGATTGAGTAACAAACAAACATCCTTCCATCCATCCATACATCTATCCATCCATCCATACATCCATCCATCCATACTTTCGCATTTATAATATTAGTTAGATTAGATAGTTAGATTGCAGTACCTACTTAATAGTTACATTTCTACATTTTTAGTACAGGTATATAGGTATATACCTGTATTAAATAGGTATGCTATTTAATACAGGTGCATAAAAAGTATGAAAAACACACATTTCATTTGAACTTTAACAAAATACCCACAAGGTTTTTTATTCCACACACATTAAGTTAAAAAACAGTCTATCAAGTTCGACAAGGTAATCCCCGCAACGGATTGTGAGCTCTAATTGCGCACACACAAGGTCTACAGTCGGTACGTGCGGGATTAGCCGGGATCAGGCGCACGTCGTTTGTTGCTCCAAATAAGGATTTTGGATAGAGTTTCATTTTATTTAGTCAGATTTTAATTTGGATAAGATAAGATAAGATAGGATGAAATGAGGGGGGAATTTTTGGAGCAGGTTCCGATCTATTAACGTTAAGTGTTAATTCGTTATAACTAGGTAGGTACATAATATGAGTTAAGAGCACCGAAAACCTTTAAATTCTTTGGTTATTTACTAGATGGACACGGAATTATATAAAAAATTTCTAACTCCCCCCACGCCAATAAACGCCGATTAATCATAATAAATAATTCAATTTTATTTAAATAACCAAATATTGGTACTTTAATTTTATGCCGAAAATGCCTTAATTTTGGAAAAGAACTGAGATGCTCTTCAAACTACTGGATCGACTTTTACCAAACGAGGCCAAAACCACCGCAAGGAAACTGGCTATCAAATGAAAAAACCGAATCGAAATCGGTCCATTCGTTGGAGAGCTACGGTGCCGCAAACAGATAAATTTACACAGATACACACACACACACACACACACACAGATCGAAGTAAAACTTATTTTGCGTCGGGAACAAAACAAAGAATGTACCAGTTGCCTCTCTGCCCACGCAGATGGTAAAAGCCCATCGAGGGAATGGGCGAAAATGTTACGAATCAGGCGTCACGGACCTCGCTGGAGTCGCCATACTGTCGGCAAGCGTAGGCGTTGCATACGCCTACACTTTTGCACTGTAACCCTCACTTACGGTACGACCTTGTGAAATACACACATCAAAGAAGCCTTGGGATAATCATTATCCCTGGACAAATTTGATGTTTTGACTCGGTAGAAATATGCCTATATTGAATTGATGAGTGTAGTTAATGATGTGATCTGTAGGCTATTGTCTAACTCGCTCGCAATCGCCATCGTGTTCATTTTGACAGTTCATGTATGGGCTGACAGTTGGCATCGTAATCAGCTAGCTGTCACACTCATACAAGAACTGTCGAAATGAACACGATGGCGATCGCGAGCGAGTTAGACAATAAGCCTACTGGGAAGTATGTAATCCCACCAAAGTATGTGGTTAGAGAACCTTACAACCTTACAATGAAGCTTGAGCTCCCCAAGTTTGAGCTTAGGGTTCGATCCCCAGTCAGGGCAGATATTTTGCCAAACGTGCAGGCGTAATAAATTTGATTTTTATTGATTGAGGGTGCATTTATGGACCAAGCAAAGGACAAGGTTAATGTAGCGTCGTATCAGGAGCTCAAAGCAATGGCAGAGAGAAGGAGTGAATGGCGATTACTCCACACACAAGAGCTGGGGCTCTTAAATTTTGATTTTGATGATGATGATTGAGGGTTAAAGGGTTCGAAACTTTTAGCATTTTGTAGTGTAGTGGATAGTTGATAGTGGTTGGTAGTGGTATGTTTCATGAAGCAGCAAAGATTGGCTTGCATATAAAAACTATATTTGTACAGGTTTAGCTGTCTTATTACATTGTTATAAGAAAAACGGGACTTAATCACGTAAATAAAATGTATTTTTGTAAATACCTCGACGTTTCGGACGCGACTTTGCATCCATAGTCTTGAGAGGACCGAAGAGACCGGTATCAACATCTTCCAGCTACACGGGTTTTCCTAACTACCCGCACTTGGTCTTTATTATTAGCTTCTTTGTTTAGCTGACTTGACGTGAGTAGCGTAGTAGAAAGCTAACTGTTTTTGTTAACAAAGTACCGGCCCTGAATCTACATTTAATGCTTAATTATAGCGTATACAGCATCCGAACCCCCGTGGTCCCCTATGAGCCGCAACCCGAAGCTCGCGCCATATTTCAAAGGCTAATCAAAGCGCATAAACCCAGCGGCCACCAAATTGCCTTGACACTCGACTCTTGCGCCGTATTTTTAGCCAATTAGGCGACAACCAATAAACATGTAGCGTATCGTAATAATAAAGCTTTTCGTACAAAGCGACCCTCTATTTTCACGCATCAGTATAATTATATAACAGTATGTCAACTAAGGAGAATCATACCTTCAAACCTCTTAACGGCTAAGTTGAGATTCATACTACAAACAAACAAACAAACAAACACAAATCACGTCTTTATCCCTTACGGTGTCGACAGAAGCTTAAGGTAACAAGACCTATATAATCCTGAATTCCAACGCTTGATGTAAAAAATTAGGTATTTAAAAAAACAAAAACCCTAACTGCGTCAAAAATATTTCTTTTATAGTTTTGATGTACCCAGTGTCACTCTCACAACTAAGACAAATCTAATGATACCTCTCAAGCTCAAATCCGACAAGCTATTAAGGCTCTTACTAGAGCGCGTCAAAGAAATAATTATGCATAGGTACATGGTACATACTAAACTTACACTCAAAACACATAATCCTCCTTCTGGCGCGGTAAAAAACTGGCCAGAACAACACAAACAAAAAACGTGAACATTGTAAATCAAACAAAAACAAACAAAAATCGATTATGCAAAACTTGCGTCACTTATTCCGCGACGCGGGTCAGGGGTCCTCAACCCTTTGCCGTGATGTAAATTTCACGACGCTTGACCCAAAGTTGAGCGCTCCTGGATAATGACCAAGTTTCTTTGTCCTCTACATTCGCTTTGTACATCTAGGGCATTCTGAGCATTATACGATTGTTATTTCCTTTGTATGAATAAGGAAAAATACATGGTCTCGCCAGCATGTCTGTGGAGAAAAATATACAATTTGGTTACCATTGTGTTAATTTAGTAGGTAACACAAAAGGGATAGGTACCTTGGAATTACGGTTTATAAAACTTACCGGTCATGCATTATAATTCAAGAAGTGTTTTGGTCGGTAAAGAATCTAACTAATATTATAAATGCGAAAGTATGGATGGATGGATGTTTGTTTGACTCAATCACGCCAGAACGGCCCAACGGATCTGGATGAAATTTGGCACATAGATAGAGAAAAGTCTGGAATAGCACATAGGCTACATTTTATCCCGGAAAATTGCGTAGTTCCCGCGGAATAGCGATAAACGAATTCTTTGCAGACGAAGTCGCTGGCAACAGCTAGTATTATAAATGCGAAAGTATGGATGGATGGATGGATGGATGGATGTTTGTTTGTTACTCAATCACGCTAGAAGGGCCCAACGGATCTGGATGAAATTCGGCACATAATATAGAGAATAAATAAATAAATAAATAAATAAATATCTTGGGACAATTGACACCAATTGACCTAGTCCCAAACTAAGCAAAGCTTGTGATATGGGCACTAGACAACGGATAAACATACTTATATAGATAAATACATACTTAAATACATATTAAACATCCAAGACTCGAGAACAAACATTCGTATTTTTCATACAAATATCTGCCCCGACCGGAAAAAACCCGTACCGAACCGGAGAAAAGTCTGAAATAGCACATAGGCTACTTTTTATCCCGGAAAATTGCGTAGTTTCCGCGGGATAGCGATAAACGAATTCTTCGCAGACAAAGTCGCTGGCAACAGCTAGTAATTACTATATTTTTAATCGACTTCAAAAGAAGGAGGAGGTTCTATGTTCGACTGTATGTATTTTTTTTTTTGAGGTGAAATCTTCTTTAGCGGCGTTGAACATTTTTTGGGATGGGTAAAAAATGTTAAACTCGCGTCAGGCGTAAGACGGACGGACAGTGGAGTCTTAGTAACAGTTTACTCTAGTTAAGTTTATTTAATTAATTCAATATAAAATTACATCATCACTAAATTTTAAATGTCAAAGAATTTATAATGCACTCGTCGGTTTGACAGGGTTCCGTTTTTTAGGTGAGAAACCCTAAAAAATTCTATAAGCTTCTACCTTTGTTGCTACCACAGAGAGACGCGAGTGAAACTCTCTGTATGACCCTTTTACAGTTTAGAATAGAAGCGATTGAACAAAACGACCCCAAGCCATTGTGTACCGAAATACACTTAATGTATTGAAGTATACTCAGAATACCTTTTCAGTTGACTCAGGGTTCATAAGTCATTGGTCTAGTCTAGACTTTAGGCGGACATCTTCGAGGCTATCAAGTTACCAACAAAACACTTTATATAAAGAACGTGCCAGGGATCTCGAAGGCGAAGGTGAAAGGGGTTTTTGTGTCAACTCAACCTTGCTAGTTTGAGTTGGTCATTTGTGTATCATATTAATTTGTAGCTTCGAGACTATATTTAACGGCCTGTAACATACCTCCACGAACGCCTGGTAGTACAGGGAAAAGTCGAGGGCACCAGCACAGTACATATAAGCACAAGCAGTAGGGAATCTACGAACGCACACATAGACACGCGCTTTTACACGGCCCCTAAGCGGATCTCGCGGTGCCGTCAGTCGCGAGTGGCGCATTGAGACGAGCGGCCGTGTTCGTTTTAAACATGCCAAGAGCGTATTACGCAGTGTACGGCTGCTTGAACTCGGCTTCTTCAAAACCGGAGCTTTCGTTTTTTAAACTCCCTGCTGATGTTGAAAGGTAAGAATGATACTATATTATTATGAAATAAAATGTATATATTATTTTTATAACGAGAAATGTCAGATGTCACTTCTCCGACAAATGCCTTTTCTGTTAAATAAAACGTTTGGCTGTTTAGATGATAAGTAAGTAGTTGCCGTATATTATAGAAAGTGTTTTTGGTGAAAAAAAACTCTACGGACTTTCATTGTTATCATCTTGCATCTATAGTATATGTACTCATATATTATAGAAAACTACACTTGAAGGATAACTTGTCAAATAGGTTGGGCAAACCTTGGTTAAAAAAAACTATTCAATTTAACAAAAATTAAATCGACAACCCTAACGCTTTATTGGAGCGTAGGTACTTATTTCAAAAAGTAGGCCTATCTTCCCTACTGCTTTAGCTTATATATATACTGTGGCACCAGACCACAAGGAAGATCGCCGATGAGGTGGACAGATCAAATAAGACCGCTGTCGACGGTCCTCAGCACGAATGTAGCAGGAGGGCGGCGGTTCGTGCCGAATGGCGTCGCATTGTAAAGCAGGCCACAGAATCGGCGTGACGGTCACGACCACTCTGGCAAGAGTGTAACGCCAAGAAGAAGAAGCATACCTCAGGATAGTTGGGAAGAGCTTACGCGACTGATGTCTCAACGGCGCACCTCTATTCATAAGGCAGTCGTCAATTTTGAATAGCTCCGCGTTTAAGACCACGAAGCAAAACGCCTTCACAAAAAGAACCGTCCTAAGCCTTCCGTATACTCCTACAATTCCTGGGGTCAGTTACCTTTAAAAGTAGATTTGGTTTCGCCGGCCATCCTCGCTCTCACCTCTGGAGTTTGCAGGGTTAGCGGATACGTCAAGGAGGCCGTGATGATTATGACAATTATTATGATACTACGGTCTGCTTCAATACGGAAGGGTTGTGTGACAGATCCATAGAATGTAACTGTTAGTGTTCACGAAAGTTTTGATAGCTAAATAAATACTAAATTGAATTACTTAGAAATAAACCAATACTTGGTAAAGAAAGAAAGAAAGAAAAAACAATTTATTGCCACAAAAACAGATTTACAAAAAAAATACAAATTAAGTAAAAGTACTCCAAACGGTTTGTGACAAAAGGTGTCGGCGTCAGCATAAGCTGCTGGTACTGTATATTAATAACGTTCTAAAAAGAATCACGGCGATGTTTTTTGCGTTTACATAATTTTCACGTACAAATTTTCAATATATGTCATTATTAACGAGACGTTGCTAGGTTACGTTCTATGGTCATTAAAACTAGACAGGTGACTATCTGGATGAAATTCGGCGCATAGATAGAGTAAAGTCTGGAATAGCACATAGGCTACTTTTTATTCCGGAAAATTCCCGCGGGATAGCGATAAACGAATTATTTGCAGACGAAGTCGCTGGCAACAGCTAGTATCATTGTAATACTAGCTGTTGGTCCGTTCTGGCGTGATTGAGTAACAAACAAACATCCAACCATCCATCCATACTTTCACATTTATAATTATTACTAGCTGTTGCCAGCGACTTCGTCTGCAAAGAATTCGTTTATCGCTATCCCGCGGGAACTACGCAGTTTTCCGGGATAAAAAGTAGCCTATGCGCTATTCCAGACTTTTTTCTATCTATTTGCCAAATTTCATCCAGATCTCTTGGGCCGTTCTGGCGTGATTAAGTAACAAACAAACATACATCCATCCATCTATCCATCCATCCATCCATCCATCCATACTTTCGCATTTATAATATTAGTGAGATTTAAATTTTACTCTTAAAGGAAAGTGCTGGTATGAAAGAAGACTAGGATAGAAAAAAGTATGCTTAGTTGGTTTGGTCACGTAGAGAGGATGGATGAAAGGCGATTAACTCACTCTAACTTAATATTATAAATGCGAAAGTATGGATGTTTGTTTGTTACTCAATCACGCTAGAACGACTCAACGGATCTGGATGAAATTCGGCACATAGATAGAGAAAAGTCTGGAATAGCACATAAGCTACTTTTTATCCTGGAAAATTGCGTAGTTCCCGAATTCTTTGCAGACGAAGTCGCTGTCAACAGCTAGTAAATAGATGTATATGGGGAATGTGAATGGATGCGTTAGGAGGGGAAGGCCTAGACTAGACGGACGTTCCGTGACCAAAAAGGAGACGTGAAAAAAAATCAGGTTATGAGTAACCGAAGGGGACTCTTCAGCGGTTATTCCGATTGACGTGAAATTTGGCACACAAATATGTAGGACCATGATTGTCTAACCATACAAGTACAGTCAGCTAAAAAAAGGCAATTACTTCACTTCTACTAACCTTAAATTTTGACCATACATATTTTATCTTCATCAAACATACGCATATCGTCATGACTTTAATCCTAAAGCGGCGGATATTAAAGCTCTCGAAAAATCCCCCCCATCACCCCTCCGTGACAGAGCATGCGCCAGGAAATAATTACATTGCAAGTTAATTCGTGTAATCGTCATAATGAGTTTTCTGGTGCGCTGTTAAAATTTAATCAAGCCATTAGCGTGGATGTGACGAGAGATAATTAACAGACCGTTTCATATTTGGCACTGGCTACAAATCTGCTTCTTTGAAACAAGTTATCACTTTGCAACTCCGCTATGTAATGAGGTCAAGTCAAGTAAATCGGTCACGCTATTCCTTTATCGCTATCCCGCGGGTAAAGTGCAATTTTCCGGGATAAAAGCTATCCTATGTCCTTCCCCGGGATTGAAACTATGTCGGTACTAAATTTCATTGAAATCGTTTCAGTGGTATCAGACACAGAGACAGACAGAGTTACTGTCGCATTTGTAATTTATTAGTAGGGATTCATGCAATCAATGCTTTATAAAATGTAATTTATTAGTAGGGATTCATGCAATCAATGCTTTATAAAATGTAATTTATTAGTAGGGATTCATGCAATCAATGCTTTATAAAATCTAATTTATTAGTAGGGATTCATGCAATCAATGCTTTATAAAATGTAATTTATTAGTAGGGATTCATGCAATCAATGCTTTATAAAATGTAATTTATTAGTAGGGATTCATGCAATCAATGCTTTATAAAATGTAATTTATTTGTAGGGATTCATGCAATCAATGCTTTATAAAATGTAATAATCAACGAAAAAGTAACCGAAATGTACCAAAATAAATAAAAAATATTTAACTGGCAATGTATGTAATATATGTATATTGTGTGTCCGAGTGGAATCTTCCAGATCAATTTTGAAGCAGATATCTACAACCGATTACGAGTAGGCTACAGTTAATAACAAAAAGTAGGTACAGTAAGCAAAAAAAATTGTATTAAATACGGAACTTTTTCGCAGATTTCCGTTTCGAGTTTCTATCTTGTCTGTGGCTACAATATTAAACAATAAAAACGAAATAAATTTAATTAAAACATGGAGTGTATACAAGATAAGTTTTTTGTGATTTTACTCGTTCACAAATGCAGAGCGGTTTTATTTATGTTAGAGAGGCCAGACAGAACTAATGGGTCATCTGATGTTAAATGATCACCACTGTCCATAGACATAGACACCCGCAGCGCTTCACGCGATTCCATTGCGTTGTCGGCCCTAAAACCCTTTCAACCCTTCAACCCTTTTCGTGAACCAGGTTAACTCGCACTCAGCCGGTTTCTTCTGAAATTCATAACAATTTTATCCATCGAACAGCTTCCCGGTGACTCCGCGTATGTTTATTAATGCTCTTAACTCGCGCAAACAAGCGGCTTATATTTCCCACTTAGCACTAAAAGCCACGAGCGAGCTTTCAAAACTTATAAAAGCTTCACATGCCAATAAATATAAAATAATTAGCTCGTCCATCGGATAAAAGTTTCAGGATAAACGTACAGGTTACCCCACAATGTTTTCCTTTGCGCAAGCTTATGGTAAATTTGAAATGTAATTTCACACATTTTCCGAAAAACTTAGAGGGACAAGCCCGGGATTCGAACCCACGACCCTAACCACGGCCTAAGAGGCCATAGTTCCACTAGACCACACCTCGCAATATCTGACTTATGATTTTTGAATACAGTCAACAACCAATTTTATTAATCTAATCAACAAAGCCTTTTCTTTGGGACCGAGATAAGATAAGGAACCGATTTACACATTATTATAAGAAAAACGGGACTTAATCACGTCATAGTTTCGCGGGTGGTAGGGCCTTGTGCAAGGTCCGTCCGGATAGCTACCACCATCTTACTCGCTAATCCTGCCGCTAAGCAGCAGTGCTTGCACTGCTGTGTTCCGGTGTGGAGAGTAAGACAGCCGGGGAAATTACGGGCACAAGAGGCATTTCATCTTAACCCTCTAGGTTGGCAACGCATCTGCAATCCCTCCGGGGTTGCGGGTGTCTATGGGCAGTGGTGGTCGCTTACCATCACGTGCCCCACTTGCTCGTTTGCCTTCCTATTCACATTTAAAAAAAAAAGTCTTCGTGGAATCTGGTTATCAGTATAATTATGTAAGCGTCATAAAATATCGTCTCAAAAATCGCCGGATGTTGCGAGTGTTGTGTGTCGGTCTAGTGGCAGCCCTAGTGAAGAAACTAATAATAAAGACCAACTGCGGGTAGTTAGGAAAACCCGTGCAGCTAGAAGATGTTGATACCCGCCTCTTCAGTCCTCTCGAGACCATGGATGCAAAGTCGCGTCTGAAACGTCGAGGTATTTACAAAAATACATTTTATTTACGTGATCAAGTCCCATTTTTCTTATAAATAATAATGTGTGAAAATCGCGAAAGTTATAATCGATAAACCAAGTTTTATATTATTTTGGTTGTTCTCATTGTACTTTACTTCCATGGTTTCACTAAATCGCTGACATTTTCCTGCGTCAAGTAAGTCGTTTCCCCTTCAGTGACCAAGCAGTTCTGTTGGCGTGGCTGGGTCAAGGCCTCCCCGCCGATTGCATGGGGCAATCGATAGAGCCTCAAAAGGGCTTTACACAAAGGCTGTAACTTATTACAACGATTTCATTATTCTACTAATATTATAAACTAGCTTCTGCAAAACTAGTGCCTACGCCAAATCTTGGGATTAGGTTGTCAAAGTGGACCCCAGGTTCACTGAGCCGTAGCAAATGCCGGGAAAAGCGCTAGGAAGATGAAGATGATGATGAAGTAGCTTCTGCTCGCGACTTCGTCCGCATAGAATTAGACTTATTGAGATGATGATGATGATGATGATGTTGATGTTGTTGTTGTTGATGATGTTGTTGTTGTTGTTGATGTTGTTGTTGTTGTTGTTGACGATGTTGTTGTTGTATTGTATTGTTGATAGCAATTCTGCAATTGCAAAATTGTTCTGCAATCAAGTCTTGCAGGTGTCGTTTTCCCCCTCTTATATAAAAAAATAAAAAATTAAAAAAAGTTTACGTTGCGACTCTAGGCAGCTACGACCTTTGACATGTTAATAGCTATCCCGCGGCAATTTTCCGGGATAAAAAGTAGCTTATGTTTCAGTCAGGGTACCAGCTATCTCAGTTCCAAATTTGATCCAAATCCGTCCAGTCGTTTCAGGGTGAAGAAGGAACAAACACACTCTCACTAACACGCTCGCTCACTCACATCGTCACAAACGTTCGCATTTATAATATTAGTAGGATAAAGTACCCAAGAAATACATGTAAAAAAATTCAAGTTTTGCAACCATTTCCAATAACTTTATCTTTTGATTTTGCAGACGAAGTTTGTTTTTGTCACTGTTCCGATAAGTAAATATCGTTAAAAACTATCATTAAAAAATCAAAAACAAGTTCTGAATAGAATTCATATTATTCTCCCATTTTATGGTTTCAAAGTCACACAAAATGCACACAATGTGTAGCACACTGCACCAGCTGCAAGCACGTCGTTTGAACCGGGATAGCGTGTTAATGCAGATGTATGCAAATAGGACTGCGTTCGTCGGTCTTAATTTATGCATGTAAACAGGCGGGCTTAAGAAAGTATTTAGTTGCTGAATATTGATTGGATGGAAACAAGAAAATCAATAGACAATTAAAAACAGAGCTCAATACTAGAGAATTGTAAATGCATTGCCGGCCTAGGAGGCTCAGAATACCGCGTGTGCCAGTAATTTCATCGGCTGTCTTACCACGGATCAGCGCAAGCACTGCTGCTTGGCGGTAGGATTAGTGAGTAAGATTGTGCTAACCTTGCACAAAGTTCTACCACCCGCAGAAAATATTATGTAACTTATAATAGTTAAATGCCTCCCATTTGTTATTTCTACATACATACACTCATCAAAAATGTCGAGGGATATTTTTTATCCCAAGTCAATTATGAAAATTTGAATATAGGCATATTTAAATGCCGGCACGTAAGTCTAGCGATGACCTTGTATGCGCAGAAGTATAAAATACGGTATCCGTGGGATTTCCCCCTTGCCACGTTTGTTTTATGTTGAAAGAAACATTAAATTAATATTATTATGTAGTTAAATTAAGGTTAAAGTTGTACTTACATAATATAATTGTTTTTTTGTAATTGTTGTTTGTGGCAATAAATCATCTTTTATCTTTATCTTTATCTTATCTATATTTAAAATATCCCTAGAGATTTTTGATGTGTGTAAATACAAACTGTCACGCCTCTTTTCCATAGAGGTAGGCAGAAACTACATTGTTCCACTTGCTAAAATCCTGACATACTTTTCTCGCTTTATCCATATTCATTAATCTCTCCTCGGTTTAGGGTACTCTTGACCCGACCTTTTGACAAAACGTCCCCAATTTGGTCACGGAACGTCCGTCTAAGCCTTCCTCTTCCCACCCGTTCACATTTGTAATCTTTAATTTGTTAATCTTCACGTAAATAAAGGCTTTAATTTTAATAATAATGCATGTTCCAATTCTAATAATGTTAGAAGCGGCGAGCGTTCCCCATAATTACTTCACAAGGATTAAACACTTCCTTTAATTACTTTACAGGTAATTACGTAATCAGCCGTCGAGATTAATCCCTACCCTTAATAATCAGTGTAATAATTATGATTATATTATTTTACTAAACAAATTATAACACCTAATCCAGTAGAAACATAAATATTATAGTATGTCGTGAGTTCAATCTGGAATAATGTTATAGGCGATGTGGCTAGCAACCCGTCATTATTTTGATTCCCCTTTCCATCTATACGCCCACAATCATGCTAAACGTGGCCTTTGGGTCTTGTTACCTTAGGCTCTGTCAACCCCGTAAGCGATATAGACGTGATTTGTTTACTTATAAATAAATAAATAAATAATAAATAAATAAATATCATGGGACAAATTACACCAATTGACCCAGTCCCAAACTAAGCAGAGCTTGTGCTATGGGTACCAGGCAACGGATAAACATACTTATATAATGTAGATAAATACATTACTTAAATACATACAACATCCATGACTCGGGCACAAACATTCGTATTCATCATATAAATGTCTGCCCCTACCGGGATTCGAACCCGGGACCTCTAGCTTCATAGTCAGGGTCACTAACCACTAGGCTATCCGGTCGTCAAAACTTATGTATGTATGCCGTGAGTTGCTAAATACAAGGTTCTCTAGATGAAGGTAGAGTAATGAACACTGTAAGTCATTATTCATCAATTTAGATATTTTCCATTTTTATGGTTTTACCTCAAAAACGAAAACAGAACTCTTGAAATATCACTTTGTTTTCTGTCTGTCTGTTCGTATGTCCGTCTGATAGGATCCTGTTCCTTAGAAACGCGTAGTAAGCTGAAATTAATATCAAACATTTAAGTTTGCAAACTTTGAAGCTGTGAAAAAAAACTTTTCAGTTAACGTTCTACCTATTGCGCAAAGAAGTACACAAAAACTGGGGGCTATTCTAAAATTCGATTTTCAAAGTTCGTATCGTACCGTCACACTCATTCTCAAGTTCATGACTATTAATGTGAACGGAATAGCACGAAATGAACTTCAGAAAATTTAATTTTGGAACATAAGACTGTGCGAAGGTGTAGCTAACTAAAATCCTCGTATTTTTTCTATCTCACTCCCACTAAACTGCAGTATATTAACTGATCCACGATCCCATAACCCAGGGTAATATTCGAGCAATATACTGGGTAATATGAGCGGGTAATATAGTTAATAATTAACTAGTATTAGCCGTAAGTGCCGTCGTAATGTACGGGATGACGTCGGGCTAATTCGCAGTGGTATTATTACATAATTATTATTTACAGTCTGCAGCGAGTCCACAGTTGAATATCCAAGAATAAATATAGACTCCTTTGCAAAAAAACGGGCGCTTCTTTTATTCTGATTTGTAATAAATTACTCATTGCGTAGCTAGGTAAATATTTTGTTCTTCACAGTCATAAGTTAGTTAATATTATACCCTGTCTGCAACTTTTTGCAATTTATTCAGACTTATAAAATTGACATTATAGAATTATAAAATTGTCATATTTTTTTTTTACACAACATATTATTTTTTTGACATTGTATTTTATTTTACTGTTTCATTGTTTATAATTTATTATGCTCTTATTATTAATATTTTTTGACGATCTCAACAGAAATACTTATATTAGTGACATGCATGTTTTTATACAATGTAATTTTTGTTGATAAATAAATAAATCTAAAATCTAAATCTGTCTCTATTTCCCTATGTCCCTATGTCCCTACGTCAGTATGATTGTATGCTTAAATCTTTAAAACTACGCAACTGATTTTGATGCGGTTTTTATTAACAGATAAGTGAATCAAGAGGAAGGAGTTAGGGTGCGACCAAACCGCCGCATATACGCAGTGACGTGTCGTATGCGTCACGTTTTCTCACCGTTTCTTCATACATTTTGTTGCGATTCCGTAACGTCACCGTTTTTTAAGCGGCGGTGTGGTCGCACCTTAATACTACATGCATAATATACCGTGCGAAGCAGCGGCGGGTCGCTAGTAGGAGATAAATGTACCTAAGTATCCTCACTTTTCTAAATTCGTCTCACTTCAGAACATCTCCAGAAATATTGTCTGTGACTTCTGCAATGCACTGTTTTCATCACTATTTTTGAAGTGAAAATTAGCGGCGTTGGGCACTTTTTTGGATGGGTAAAAAATATTATAAACGGGATGTGAACCGCGATTACCTTTATTGAGCTCCCGATATTTCGAATATCGGGAGCTCAATAAAGGTAATCGCGGTTCACATCCCGTTTATAATATTTCGAATGAACTTAACCGTGAATCATTAAAAACTCTTATGGGAAAAAAATGTTAAACTCGCGTCAGACGTATAACGGTAGGAGAATTTAAGTACCAGGATTGTTGTTTAAAAATATAAAGGTATGCAAAAGGTGCCAATATCGTAGTACCAGGATATCAGGATCCTCTAAGAGCTCATTAGCTCATTTTGAAATACGAATGAAGCTAGAGTCCTAAAATTTGGGCTGGGTGTTAATGAGTCAGTCAGTAAAGGACGACTTTTTAATATTAAAGATGATTTATGGACGACGGGGTTGCCACTGCGTGTTATTTACCGACCAATTACTGATATTAGATAATTATAGCTGGGTTGCAAAGAGGGCAGACCGTTCACTCGGGGGAAAAAAGAGCGGTACATAGTTATTTATTTTATATAGTGAGAGTATTATTATTACTTTGTTTTTTTAAGTAAGTATAGTATAATGAACCAGAGTTAAATAGCCATTCTTAATACACTGAGCTCAATCCTGATTTCTTTTGGATTCTTACTTTTTTATTCTAGTAAAATTCTCTAGTTTCCATGATTCCGCTGCTATAATATTTTTTTTTTTTATTCATTTACTTTTTACACACTGGGGTTAAAGGAAACCTTAATGTTTACTACCTTCTTTACATTATCTAGAGCATAATCATATTTTATCAAATAATTCAAAGAAAAACAAACCTAAAAATAAGGAAACATTTGGTCTAACAGCATAATGAATTTTTATGTAAGAAAAATAAGATTTTTAAGTAATTCGCGGTCATTGATAGATACCAGACACATATTTTTACGGAATAAACCGAACAGACCGCGGTTACATTTAGCTCCCGAGATTTCAACGCAATAATTGTATGCATCATGTTTAAGATTAGACACGATGCAACTTCGAGATCATGATGCATGCAACTGCTTTGATATATATTAAAATCGGGAGCTCATTAAAAGTAATGCGGTCTACATGCCGTATTAAATAAATACATATATGCACAAATTACGTCTATATCCCTTACGGGGTAAACAGAGCTTAGAGTAAAAAAATTGAAAGGCCACGTTTAGCATGATTGTGGGCGTATAGGTGAAAAAGGGGAATCAAAATAGTGATCGGTTGCTAGCCGCATCGCGATTTTACATGATTCCTAAGATTTTGGCCCGGTCCCTCAACAGGCTTATACCATTTTCTTTGCTTTCAGAACAGCATGGCATTTTGTAAAACGCTCGTTTTCTAAAGCAAGTGAGTGTGTATTCTGCGCTGCCAGTGAGCCGATAACGCTATCGCTTGTTCCATATTAATGCGGGCGTCGCTATTGCGCTATTTATACCCTAATTAATTCCCTGCTCGTACCATCAGCCAAATATGTGGTCTACCATCCTAAGGCTAAAATTCCTTTGCACGTCACAATATAATAATATAACGTCGATAAGACAGGCTGTCAACTTGAAAGTTCGACTTTAGCGACATTTTCATTTGATAGGAATATGGATGAAAAGTGGTAGACCACTTATTTCGGCGACCGTACAAAGTGGAATTTCTATACAATTTGGGGAAATTTACTATCATACCAGTTAATAATAGAGTTGTGTGGCAGCCCATAAATTGAGATACGCTATCGTTTGGCTTTTGTCATAATTAGTTATGCACGGAATATTGGTGACAATTAGTCCGGTGTATTGATGGTATTAGGTACTTAATTTTATTGTGAAGGCGCAGCATAAGATTTTAAACTTGTATTAGTTTGTATTTTGCTGTTTGTGTTAGTTTTACTTTGTTTAACAAATAAATAATTTATTATTATTATAATTATTATTATTAGTACCAAGAACCTACAAAAGTCGAGTACTCGACTAGTTTCGGTCTGTAACAGAAGACCTTCCTCAGGAATACCTAGCTTTTAAACATAAATTTTGTCATAGGTATTTGATTCAATAAAAAAACGACTTATTCTATGCAAATAAATTTTACTATTTACTATTTATTTATTTAATAAATTGGTTATTTTTCGACTAAAACAAATAAAAATTTCAACAGTTCCGTATATAACTGTTTGGTATAAAAACTTCCAGAATCCCTCTCAGTAACTACAACATATTATTCCTCATTTGTTTAACGTCCCAACAAACCTTTTTACTTACAGCTTTATACGTTATGATGAATACTATACATAAAGTTTCGAATTTATGACGGTGTGATTTTATAACAGTTGTTTACAACTTAACACTTTGTTTATGATCTAAGATGTTGACTGAGAGCGACCTTTGCCTATTTTATCGGATAAACATATGAGTACATGCATACCTTAACCACGTCTCTATCCCTTATGGGGTAGACAAGGGGTTCCCAAACGTATTCACTACGCGAACCCTTTCCAAAAAGAAAAAAATCTACGCTCCCCTTAGCCCAGCCAAGCTAATTGTTAATCTAACTAATATTATAAATGCAAAAGTATGGATGGATGGATGTTTGTTGCTTAATCACGCCAAAACGGCCCAACGAATCTGGATGAAATTCGGCACATAGATGCAGAAAAGTCTGGAATAGCACATAGGCTACTTTTCATCCCGGAAAATTCCCGCGGGATAGCGATAAACGAATTCTTTGCAGACGAAGTCGCTGGCAACAGCTAGTAAAGTCATAGTAGTTAACATCGACCAATTTAAAAAATCTGAAAAATATGTGTGAAAAACATTAATGAAGTGTTCAGAACTAAACCATGTCTACAGAATTATTTGTAACTAGCTGTTGCCAGCGACTTCGTCTGCAAAGAATTCGTTTATCGCTATCCCGCGGGAACTACGCAATTTTCCGGGATAAAACGTAGCCTAAGTGCTATTCCAGACTTTTCTCTATCTACGTGCCAAATTTCATTCAGATCCGTTGGGCCGTTCTGGCGTGATTGAGTAACAAACAAACAAACATCCATCCATCCATCCATACATCCATCCATACTTTCGCATTTATAATATTATTTGTAATTAACTTTATGAGAGTGTAACCGCACGTCACCCGCGTTAATATCAGGTAAACTGAGCAATAATAAAGTTAGAGGCGCCGAAAGCTTGCGGCTCGCATTTTTGCGGCTTCCAAATTAAATTATGATAAAGTTTTGACGATAAATTGTATTATAGAACGGATCGACGGCGATGAAAGCTTTTCCGAATCAATTTGTACTCGCGAGCATCAGATTAGGTTATCTAAGAAACTCTGGAAATGTGAATTATTGGGAATTATACAAAAAATCCTTTAGCCTAGTGGTTTGACTTGTGGCCTCTCAAGCAAGTCGTGGGTTCGAATTACCTCTGAGTTTTTCAGATTTTTTTTTAAAGTACAATGTCACTGGGAAATTTGCTCACAACCGCGAAACAATTCATCAAATGTGTGAATTTCCCAATCTGAGAGATTAGTCTGAGAGGCCTATGCCCAACAGTGGAGTATGATGATGATGAGATGAGCAAAACACGTAAAACTATAGGTTTTAATGTAATTTCTATGGCTTAGAATACTTATGAGTGAATTATAATGAAAATTGGGCCTTCAAAATGTTTGTAGGTACTTGAAGAACTGTAAAAAAAAAACACTCACTCGGTAGATTGTGCTAACTGTTGCCCGCAAATTTGTTCGCAATAATTCATTTATTGCTATCCCATGGAAACAGCACGATTTTCCGGAATAAAAATTAGACTGCTGTTTCCAGAATATACTTACATAATTTAAGTTTGTGCCAGATTTTATTCTGAACTGTTAAGCCGTTCTGGAGTAATTGAGTAACACACGTCTATGTAAGCTTATTTTTACAATGTTTACATTAAAATGAAGCGACGAGCTAAATTTCAATGTACTACCTTTTTCTTTGAAATATTGTAATATGATACTGGAAGTACGCAACATAATAGCTTTGTTTTTATTATATAATAACCAACACGACATAAAATATGCAGAGAAACCCGACTCGCCTGCTTTTACTTAAGTACATCGTTTTGCATACATTAGTTGTTCGTAGACCCTCTACGGCGTAGCGCGTCTACGTGTCGTAGCGACAGCTTAATCATCTACGACACTGAGGAGGTATTGTTACCCCGAAAGTTATTTTGCATTATTACATTATATTATGGGGACGATGTTAATTCTATTAAATTATATATTTCGTAATTTTTTTTTTTTTAGTGTAGGTATACTCACATAAAGTAGGTAAGCTAACTCTTTAATGAACATCACATAATGTAACAACCAAAACAGATACTCAAATATTATTATTGTATAATAAAACGGGACTTAATCACGTAAACAAAAACAAAAATTATTTTTGTTAATATCTCGACGTTTCGGACGCGACTTTGCACTTGACTTTGACTTTAGACTTTGCTCTGCTTTGGCTTTGTTTTTTTTTTTGAGATACTCAAATAAGATAAAATATAGAAATAGTTTTTTCTTTGGGTACCAGGTAACAGATAAACATACTTACATAGATAAAAACGTACTTTAATACATTACTAAAATACTCAACAAAAATTTCAAAACACAAACAATACAAAAAAAATATAATTGTCTGCTCTCTTTATACTTCTTAATACTAGTATATAAATATATAGCACTTTTTTTAATGCACTGGAGGCCTGTGCCCAGCAGTGGGACGATGGTTAAAAAACTAAAAGTGCATGAAACAAACAATACAATAGTTCGTTGCCGGATCTAATTCGCGCGGAAACTCCCGGCAATTCCGCTTTGTAATAAAACAGCATTCCACGCGTTCATTGGAACCGTATGTTAAAAACAAATAAAAATACCCGAAACAAATGTAACGGATATGTGCATGTATCTCATTCAAATGCAGAATTACATTCAATTTTATGGGTTAGGTTCGTGAGGACTAGATTGCATAACGACTCTATAAGCAAAATGTCTTAGTTGCATAAGGTATTGGTAGCTAAATGTCTAATTGTACAAACGTCTTAATAGTAGAATGCCCGAATTTAAGATTGGACTTAGTTCTACCTACGTCTTGTTTGTATAACGCTCTAATATCAAAATGTTGTATTTATTATTTATTTATTTATTATTTCAGAAACAATATACACTAATACTGTAATAGCAAAACGACTAGTTAGTCATATCGTCAAACATTAATAACGTCTAAATGGCATAACGACTAGATGGTTGAATGACAAGAAAAACTCAAACGTAGTTTGTGAAGGAAATCTTTGAAAAAAAAAATTGAGTTTAAGAAAATATGTTTTAAGTTGTATTTGAATAAAAGATTTTCTTTTACAAAAGCTTGTATTATTTAAACACAAGTTTCTGCCGGCGACTTCGTCCGAGACCTAGACAATAACTAGTCGTCCCTGCAGAGATTAAATTCATCTAATATTACCTAGCCGATATGCAATCATGACGTTTTGCTACCAAGACCATTATGCTATCCAGACACTTTTCCTTATGCGTCGTTTTAGAATTAAGACTTATTAATAATTTGGACGTAAACTCTATTAGTCATTTTGCAACTTCGGGCGTTATGCTATAGTTGTCGATCGAATAACTAAGACATTCTACTCACTAGGGCATTCTGCAAAAAAGATATTGTGCTTACCAAGACCTTATGCAACTAAGACGTTTTGCTTATTGAGTCGTTATGCAATCTAGTCCTTATGAACCTAACCCATTTTTATTCCTGACTACACTCAGTAAAGTTCCCGTTATCTTAAGTGACACTTATCTAATGTCCACTTGCACAGTCCAGAGTTAAAAAATTAAATCGCTAACTCGGCGTTAGGTTTGACAGTTCCATACATTTTGAAACCTATGATAATACTATATAAAGCTGAGGTAGATACGTCATAGGCGATCTCCCCGTGGCAAGCGAAAAGCAAGGTAATTGCCTGACTTGTGTTTAGCATGGACGTAATACAATAAACGGGACTGAGCACTCGCAGCTGAAAAACGAGCAGAGCGAGATAGTTCGTAGGGAGGAGTGTGTCCCTTTCTAACAGGGTGACAATAAGATTTTTGCTATATGGGACAAAATTCGATCCTGCAATCATTCTACTAATTGTTTATTATGAACACTGAAGTTTTTCATTGGCTATGGAAATAAATCCTACTAGTCCTACTAATCCTACTCCTACTAATCCTTCCTACTTTCCTAATAATAATTATAAATGCGAAAGTTTGTGAAACTATACTTGTTGAAATTGTTCTGTTCTTTTACCGCCAACCAACAAAAAATAATGTACTTGCAGCAGTAAGGAGACACAATACACGAATTCATGGTCAACATAGTTGTTAGGGGGGTTACCATTACAAATAAAAAAGCAGACTAGACAAATATATATCTTTTATTATTTATTTAATACAACGAAATTAATGAATTTATAGTACGCTAACTTAAAACTGTTAAAATAACATGAAAATAATATTTTAATGGTGTTTCAACGTAGTCTTTTTAAAGCCAAACTTTTTGTTCAAAAGCATTTTTTTAGGCTGGCAAGATGAAAGAACGAGACACACTCTTCCCTTGTCGCTATCCCTCTCGGCGCAGATTAGCCTCTGTCTACGGCGCAACCTAAAAAGATACTTTGTTCCCTTGTAATAAGGTTCATTTTTGTAAATACAAATTTTCATAGTACTCAGTCCTGTTTATTGTATTACGTCCATGGTGTTTAGTCGCTGTCGGCGCGCGCAAATGTCCTTATATGTCAAGTAACGGCAATAACGTTGCCATGTCCGAAAGGAGTTTTATTCAGCTATAACGCGTCTATTAGTAATATTATTATGTCATTGTTTGACACTACTAGCCACGGGTTAGCATCTAACACGGGGATAAGTCGTTAACCGTGGTCTAGTGGCTCTAAGAATTATAGATAACTGACACTTAAGTTAACTGGAACTTAACAGAAAGTGGTGCAACAGGCTCTTAATAGATTGCCATGTGGTCTTGGGAGAGATTTTTCTATTGTGGATGCTTTCAAAACGAAGTTATAATGTATATTCTGATAACGTGTGTCTGTCAGTCTGTTTGTCTATTGTGCCGGCTTATCGCAGACCCTTTCACTCCATGGAGCGTGTTTTAAGCTTACAGATAAGAATGCCAAGGCTTATAGCATTAACTCCATTAAAAAATATTCAAACAGTTTACTTATGTATTAATGAGAGCTTTTTTACTAAAGTAC
Source organism: Pandemis heparana (assembly GCA_963854515.1). NCBI lineage: Eukaryota > Metazoa > Arthropoda > Insecta > Lepidoptera > Tortricidae > Pandemis > Pandemis heparana. Next base: position 12,280,617 of record OY978028.1, read on the forward strand.
ATTATTTACAATCAGATAAACATTTTAGTTGATATACATACATACATACATACATACATATCGTCACGCCTCTTTCCCACAGGGGTAGGCAGAGACTACTTTGTTCCACTTGCTACGATCCTGACATACCTCTTTCGCTTCATCCACATTCATCAATCTCTTCATACATGCTCGTCGGTTTCGGGTACTCTTGACCTGGCCTTTTTCCAAAACGTCCCCAATTTGATCACGGAACGTCCGCCTAGGCCTTCCCCTCCTAACGGACCCATTCACACTCCCCATATAAATCTGTTTAGTTAATCTTCTTTCATCCATCCTCTCTACGTGACCAAACCAACTAAGCATACTTTTTTCTATCCTAGTCACTATATCTTCTTACATACACAGATATACAGATAAAAATAATAGATGTTTGCTGTGTTTCAGCCCCCTATTTCACTAATACGACAATTGTCAGTCACAAGTGACAATTCTCTTTACATTACAAACTCGACGAGAATCTCCGCCGGTTGGCTTCATATTGAACACATGGCATTTAGAATTGACAATGGTCACCGACAATTGTCGAATTGGTGAAATAGTGGCCAGTTGTAATGTATGAAACAACTAGCTGCTGCCAGCGACTTCGTCTGCAAAGAATTCGATTATCGCTATCCCGTGGGAATTTTCCGGGATAAAAAGTAGCCTATGTGCTATTCCAGACTTTTCTCTATCTATGTGCCGAATTTCATCCAGATCCGTTGGGCCGTTCTGGCGTGATTGAGTAACAAGCAAACATCCATCCATCCATACTTTCGCATTTATAATATAGATGTATGTATGTATGTAAACTCTTTATTGTGCAAAATAAACAAGACAAATACAATTGACAAACATTGAGATACATGCACAAAGGCGGACTTATCCCTTTAAGGGATCTCTTCCAGTCAACCTTTGAGTGGATGAAAGGAGTATTACATTAGAGTTAGATGTGTTGTCAGAGCTCATAAAGCTCGTAGCACATGGGCATTAAGAAATAGTAATGACTTTGTAAATGTTTTTTTTTTATTTTATTCCGGAGTCAACAGATTACTTTGTTGTGAGGCTGCGAGCCGTCGACACCAATTTTACTCAACAAATTAAAGCGGAAAATGTGCTACAATTTATGATGGATATATTCTATTTTTATCTTGGCAGATTATTGTAAACAGGGTGTAACTTGAGGGAATGGGCTTTCTAGCAATCAGGCCAGTCCAGCCAGGACCGTCTCCGCAGGAGGGAACTCTCCAACGGTTGGTCCGATTGACTTGGTACACAATACATAATGTAGGACGGATGACAGTTCAAGTACACACACGCGGGCATTCCTTAAAGGCACACAAGCGGTGCTTACTTATAACCATACGTACATTACATACTACTATTATGTTCATATTTATTATTAATTAATATTTTCTTACTAACCCAACTTACGAGTATTATAAAACTTCACAAACATTCTTCCGTAAACCTTGAGCGCTCGAATTTCGCGCTTCACGATGGACGACACGATGCCAAAAAGCAACGAAACAACTTGCCTTAAAAAATGCACACATACTTACAGCATGCGTGTGAAAATATCGTCCGTGAACTACGTACAGACAGGGCACACCTACAGTGGTGTGTGGCTACGCACACAAAGATAGGCTTGAGCTGTTATCTCAGTACAATTCCTAACTTCTGCCGCATAAGTGCAGTGCTGCCAGGACAGGTCCATCAAACAGTCGCCAAAATATCTTGGTTAAAATATACAAATTTTATCTATAGATCCCTAAAAGCCAAAATAAACGATTTTGATTATATATTTAATCATCATATAAACACGAAATTATTATCGAGACTTTGTTTTATTACCTAATCAATTATAAGCTTTGATACTTACGTTTTAAATATGTATTGGAGGTGATATTTATTTTCAAAAGCTAATAAACGAAGTACCTATTTTACTGAATTATTAATTTTTCCACAATTTTTCTTTACCTCTTACTTTCCCGCTAGAATTCAGAACGAAATATTAGTCATCAATTAAAATATCATGACCTAAAAATACCGCCATATTTGGTTGCCAAAACACTAAAATGGCAGCACTGCGGACGCTTGAACTAAAGCATGCAAGGTGGCGCTGTGATGTTTCGCGCCATTCGCACCAATCACCATGAAGCACTAAAACGCATGCGCGAAAAGACCTCGTTTTATTGGGTACAATTAGGCAGATCTTGTGATTTCATTTGCTAAAACTCGTAATGTTCGGGCTCTCTGATTTGTTGTTTTTTGATGTTTTCTTTCATGATCATAATAAAAACATTAATGATGTTATTTTAATTGTGTAATTCTGTGAAGGCTTATTAAGTTATTTGTTTGGTTCTACATAATTAAACGTGAACTAGTGTTATTTACTAAATATTAGTGTTTTAAGTACATACTAACTTATGGGATGGCATTGGCTTTGTGTTGTGAGTGTTGTGAAAGTTAGTTCGCGACGAAAGTGATATATAACTAGGAAATAAAACGCCAAAAAAGTACTTAATTAAAAGTACCGGTACGTAACTTTTACTAAATTTTACTTGGCTTAAACAAAAGGCAGCTCAATAATTTCACGTTACCGTTACGCTTAGTTAACTAAATAGTCCTAATTTTTACTGCCAACTTGATTTGATTTGTCCTTTGCATAGGTACATATTTTATTGTTAGTGCTTTCCATCCAACGCAGAACAAATTTACTTCAATGGTTGTGTTGTTTTAATTAATATAATAACATTTGTGAACTTATGGTCGGTTAGTTGTATAGCAAAATTTCACACCGTTAGTTATGTAACACCGTAGCTCGACGGTCCTGGAGTCGCCTGTAAAGCGTGGAACTTGAGTTCGAATCCTAATTTTTCCAGACTTTTTCCTTTTTTGTTTTAATTTATTTACAACAGGACAGTAGTTAACGTAAACTGCGGAGTTCATGTTATAGTTAAAACTAGCGACTCGCCCCGGCTTCGCACGGCTGTAATGTAAATTTATACTAATGTGTGGTGTGGTGTGTTTTGTGGATAGTTTTAATATTACCATATTTCATAGGCGATTAATTTAAATTGTATGATGTATTAGGCAATTGTGGTCATCATTTAACTAATTAATGCAAAAAAAATATTTATTGAACTATACGGTTCTCTTGTATCATTACTCTACTATTTATTGATAAAACCCTTGAAAACCGCATTAAAATCCATTGCATAGTTTAAAAAATCTAAGGGAACATACCCGTTTGTACATAGAAGATCTATGATTATGCCCGACACGTTTCGTACCAATACGGGTTTTGTTGTCAATATGCCTACCCTCTGTCAGAACCCACTGCACGCCCCTGCAAGTACAGTCAACAAAAAGAAGTACAGTCAGCAAAAAAACTTGTATCTAAAATGACCGCAATTAATTTACGCAAACTCGAGAAATTATTTCGGGATTTACCTGTAACCATGATGCATGCAGCTGCGTTGAAATATCGGGGGCTTGTTCAAGGTAATCGCGGTCTACAATACCGCAGAAAATTATGGCTAACGCATTACCAGTGAAGCCTTTAAAAATATTAGCTTGATTTACTATTCTGAAGTTCAAATATCATCCAAATGCTGAATTGGGACCATTTTATGCCAATTTTTATGTAGCTTTTAATATGTTTTTGTTTTAATTACTGTGATTGTCATAAATAAACTTTTTCTTTCTTTCTTTCAAATTTAACAAGCCAAATCCAAGTCTTATAATTTACAAAAAAAAAAACGATATTTTTCAACTTTCGATTAAACAATCTTTTATCGATTTCAAGTGAACCTGCATTTGAATATCGAGCTCTGCGAATAAGTAGTTTCTACTGAAAACGAAAAAATAAACTGCTTTCGACGGTGACGGTGACTCGAAAATCACCACTAATTTATAATTCAATTACCTATAGAATTAAAAGCTGACATCCACCCCTTTCCCGTGGGATTTCCTTTTCCCTTTTATTTCTATTCCCCCATTCCTTCCCTCCCATAATAATAATGCCCTTTGCTAAATATTCTTTAATATTGCTTTTTACCTCTCCTCTTTTACCTTGTTGCAACATTCTATTCCTTTATTCTGCGGTTTTCCATTGTATAAATTAAAATATAATAATACCCTTAGAGAGTTTCTATTACCTTATAGCCGTCCGGCATTGAAAAGTAAAAGATATTTTTTAATAGCCTGCTTAAAGTAACAACTGCTTACTTTAATACTGCCTGCTTTAATAAATATTAAACTTCTTTATTCAAAGTGAAGTCGTCTTGGACAACGCTAACAAAGATTTAGATGTTTTGAAAATATAAAAAAATCATTAGCTTTTAGGCAAGTTTCATTACATTCATTGCGGGTTGCCGGGGTAAACCGAATTCAACCGATCAATCAAACTTCGCAATCTAACTAATATTATAAATGCGAAAGTACGGATGGATGGATAGATGGATGGATGGATGGATGGATGGATGGATGTTTGTTTGTTTGTTACTCAATCACGCCAGAACGGCCCAACGGATCTGGATGAAATTCGGCGCATAGGTAGAGAGAAGTGTGGAATAGCACATAGGCTACTTTTTATACCGGAAAATTGCGTGGTTCCCGCGGGATAGCGATAAACGAATTCTTTGCAGACGAAGTCGCTGGCAACAGCTAGTTTATTTATAAATCTTTTTATTCCGAATTCGCTACAATTTCAGTAAGTAAATGTTGTTTTTGTTATTGTCGTTTATTTATTAAATTGTCGCGTAATTCGGCGTGCCTCATGGCATAGGCCTCCTCCGTATATTGGAGGGTTTGGGCTATAGTTCCCACGCGGGCCTAGTGCGGATTGGGAACTTAACACACACCATTGAATTTCTTCGCAGATGTGTGCAGGTTTCCTCGCGATGTTTTCCTTCACCGAAAAGCTCTTGATAAATTACAAATGTAATTTTCGCACATAAATTCCGAAAAACTCAGAGGTGCGAGCCCGGGATTTGAACCCACGACGCTCTGCTTGAGAGGCCACAGGTCAAACCACTAGGCTACCACGGCTTAATGTAATTATATAATGGCATACAATTCTTGCATGTGTCTAAATGGGCTAGCATAGGAGACTACCCGTCTCTTTCTGGTACGAACAGTAAAAAAGAGACGGATAGTCTATCTCGCACGCAAGCTCGCGCGCTCTAGACTATAGACCGACCGCTTCAATGAGTCCCCACCAGCTTGGCACAGGGGCGCGGGGTAGGAGGACAAAGGGGACCGAGGTGCGCGCGGGTAATGCGCCTGCCGCCCGCACCATTCTCCCACCCCGCGGTCCCATGGTGTTTTTGCAAGCGTCTTCATTTCGGAGAGGGAAATAGACATTAACAATCTCGTCTTATTTCAAAGTAACATACTAGCTCATAAAGTTGATAAAGATGTTCATGTCACGGTTGCTTAGTTACATAAAATCCATAACGCAAACAGTGTCTGCCCCGACATAATCCGAGAGATGACGCCGCAAGATACGACTCGAGATGAAAAGAAAATCTCCAAAGACTTTCTATATTAAATATTCAAACGTATTGTTTTCAGAACAAATAAATCCAATAATGGAGCCCATTACGGGGCGTGTTTTTCTTTCGTGGTAAGAGGTGAAATATAATCTTGGAGCGCAGCGCTTTCAGCTCGATGTCGCGAATAATATCGAAATACGCTTTGCTAGTGCTTTGAAACGATAATCCACAGCCACACCTGTATTTACTAGCTTCAGTCCGCGTCTTGTAGCAGTAGTCCGGCTGTTAGTCCGGTTGACCGAACTAGTGCAACTTTTTAGTAGCAGCAGTTCGGTTATAATATAGCACAGAACTACCGTACCGATACTCTTTAGTGCGCGGCTTCGTATGTATTTATGTATAACTCTTTATTGTACATAAAACACATGAAAGGTACAAAGGACAACACAAATGTACAAAGGCGAACTTATCCCTTCGTTCACGTGAATACCGAGTATTTCGTCCCGTGCAAAAATCTCGGTAGCCCTGCGTTATTTTAGACAGTCAGACTTCATCCAAATCAGTCACGTCATTTTTGCGTGAAGGAGTACACACAAACTTTTACATTTATAATTTTAATAAATAGGCAGTGGGATTTGAAGGTATACATTCATACACACATAAATCACGTCTTTATCCCATACGGGGTAGACAGAGCCTAAGGTAACGAGACCTGAAGGCTACGCTTAGCACCCTGTAGCTAAATCTGGGGCCTTACCATTGACGTCTTAATGCGATTCAGTTTAAGTTAAAAGTGGCAGCTAAAACTTGAACTGAGTCGGAATTAGGATGTTATGGTAAGGCCTCTGGTCAGGACAAGTCCGCTTTAGCTTTTGAGAGACCGAGGGAGCAATATTTATTGACGCAAATTTAAATGCATAGGTTGAGGCCGCGTATAACATTTTACCCGTGATATCTTACACTAATATCCCGCGTTCGATCAGTTTTCCAGATAGCAGACTTGAGTTATCTAGCGAGTAGGGTTGCCATCCGTTAAGTTTCCCCGGACTTGTCTTAGTCCAGTATGCTTAGAGTAAGTTTTCGGCCACAGAACACGTCTCGACCGCGTTTGCGTTAAAATGTCAAATACTATGGGAACAGTTTGTTGCCGTTTCGATCCGCAAGTGGCGCTGCCAATTTTTCCACAGTAATTGAGACGTTTACGTGAACGCGTTCGAGACGTTTTTCGTGTGAAAACTTACACTAGAGGCTCAGGGAGCGTCCGGGGAGCCGTCCTGGCGAGGTTTCGTTTGTAGTCCGGATTCGATTTTTTCTAGTTAAAAAGTTATTCTTTGGTATGCTACTAGACCGCCTATTGTATACTTTGTTCTTTGTTTCTGTATTGTTTTGTACTGATTTGTGGTGTTCGATAAAGAGTATTTGTATTGTATTGTATTGTATTGTATACCCCCTGCTATGTTCTTTCAGATATTTAGGCATTAAAGCTTAGAAAGTTTGCGGGTGGTAGGGCCTTGTGCAAGGTCCGTCCGGATCACTACCACCATCTTACTCGCTAATCCTGCCGTTAAGCAGCTGTGCAAGCACTGCTGCTTAGTTCCAGTGTGGAGAGTAAGACAGCCGGAGAAATTACGAGCATAAGAGACAATTCATCTTAGCCCTCTAGGTTGGCAACGCATCTGCAATCCCTCCGGGGTTGCGGGTGTCTATGGGCAGTGGTGATCACTTACCATCAGGTGACCTACCTACTCGTTTGCCTTCCTATTCATATATATATATATATATATATATATATAAAAGTAAGGTTTTAAGCACATATAATACAAAAACCATGGGTGCCCGTTTTCTTTGTTCGTTCGTTTGAAATGGTTTGTCACACTAATGTCGATGAATGGTTACTAAATTTAATAAGTTAAAAGTTTGTGATGACTTATGACAACTTCATCATCTTAAATTTAAGAGCTAGGCTCTTGTCGGTGGAGCAATTTCCATGTGATCCTTTCCAGAGCCTTTTCTTTGACTTCCTGATACGACACGACTTCTGCCCTCTCTTTCACCTGGTCCATAAATATGTTCTACTAAGCCTAAAGATACTGACTAAATAAACTAAATAAAAAAAATGTAGACGTGGGTACCGAGTTCCGGAATCCGGGTATTTTGCGCTTTTTGTCCTGTAATCGCCATCGTGCTCATTTTGACAGTTCTTGTATGAATGTGACAGCTAGCTGATTCCGATGCCAATTGTCAGCCCGTACATGAACTGTCAAAATGAACACGATGGCGATTGCGAGCGAGTTAGACAATAAGCCTTCTGGTTGTCAATTTTTAGAGATGGCAGCCCTAAGAGAGAGCGAGGCACACTGTCTACGGACCCCGGGTCGATGCTGGCTGACTGCCAAACCTGCCGGTATATGGGTTAGTTTAAAGCCGACATAACTACACTCGCTGGCATTATGATCAATAGTTTCAGGCGCAAGAAAACTTGAACTGGCTCCACTGTTTTTTACAAGTGCATTAAATCGTAATCTTTCTTTCTTTCTTTGTACTTGTCCGGGAAGTCGCCTTAGGCAGCAATAAGACAACCTGGACACTTTAAAAAGGTATATATTAATAGAAACAATGCGTGTCGCGCGACTGAATTTGATCTACGATGCCGCTAGCTGCCGCTGCGCCGGCCGGGCGTCGCGCCGCCCCGCCCCGCGCCCGCACCCCGCCGTCGCCATCGGTCGGATCACGAGCGGTGCGCGTGAACTACCCTTACAAGCCTTAAAGACCACGTTTCGCGTTGTGAGCGTGTAGGTGAAAAGAGGAATCAAAATATTAATGAGTTGCTAGCTGCATCGCCTGTAACATGATTCCTACGATTTTACGAGAGTTCTTGCGGGTGGTAGGGCCTTGTGCAAGGTCCGTCCGGATTGCTACCGCCATCTTACTCGCTAATCCTGCCGCTAAGCAGCAGTGCTTGCACAGCTGTGTTCCGGCGTGGAGAGTAAGACAGCCGGGGAAATTACGGACACAAGAGGCATTTCATCTAAGTCCTCTAGGTTGGCAACGCATCTGCAATCCCTCCGGGGTTGCGGGTGTCTATGGGCAATGGTGATCGCTTACCATCAGGTGACCCACTTGCTCGTTTGCCTTCCTATTCATATAAAAAAAAAAAAAAGACTGGAGGCAAAGAAAAGCAAAGAATATACCAGCTGCTTCTCTTCCCGCGCAGATGGTGAAAGCCAATCAAGGGAAACGCCATAATAAAATATTTATACACTTGAAGATGATTCTATTTTTTTATTTCAAGTTTTTGATTCCCCTTTCCACATAATAATACGCCTACAATCATGCTAAACGTGGTTTCAGCTCTTATTACCTTACGCTCTGTCTACCCCGTAAGGAATAGAGACGTGATTTATATGTATATGTATGTATGTTATTTACCTAAACAATTCGTGATTTTAAGGCAGCATACATCTAAGGCAAAATTAATTCAGTTTTACTTTAGTAAACGTGGTATCAAGCCAGCCAGACTGTTCAAAATATACGACTTACTGCATAATCGAAACACAAACCTTATCAGCACAGCATAAGGTTCAGAATGCACTATTAAACCTAAAGATGTAACGATCTTATATCAATTTATATGGCTTCAAAGTCTGGCTTCTATTAAGACGGCGCTTAATTTGGAGCTTTATCACAATGTAGTAAGGATGGAAATATTTGTAACTATGAATACTAGGCCAACTAAGTAGGTATAATATATGGCCAAATGACTAAATAACAGCGTATTTATTGGATACTAGCTTTTGCCCGCGACTTCGTCCGCGCAGATAACGTCAGTGACATACCACCTTCATCCACTCATTTCTTCAAATAGTAGGTAATTATTTCCTATTCTGTCCTTTTATCTCGTAGAAAATTTGCAAAATCCCGTCTAAGTGCTGCTCTTTGAATTTCAAGGAATTTTTTTGCCAAATACCAAGAATCTGTATTATTTCAGTAGCAAATCATAATAATGATTCTCTTTATTTCTTATCTCACGAGAGTATCGCAAGTTCCAAAAATCAGTTTTCAGATATCATAAATTGGTAAGTGAAATGTAAAGATTCTAGAAAAAAAAGAAAAAAGTATCCTTACTACCGTTTCCTGGTTCTAAGCTACCTCCCCTCCAATTTTCAGACAAATCGCGGATTTTGATGCGGTTTTTTTAAATAGAATAGAGTGATTCAAGAGAAAGGTTTAATATATTATTCTACGCAGAAAAACTCGCGGGCAGAAGCTAGTACTTAATATTTACCAAGTTAAAAGCAGATGTAAAATGACGCTGGTAATACCAATTTATTAATATTTAGTAATTAATGGATACCCAAGTGATCAATATGCTAATTGTAGCTCGTTACTTTTGTCAGTTAATGTTATTTAGGGTTACGACTTTTATTAGCATAATAATTTGCCCACCCCAATTTTTCAGTATTTAGCATTAATAACCTGGAGGATTCTTTACCTGGTAACCCAGACTATTATTACTAGATATTTCCAGACCACGAGCAGTACGAGCACCTCCTTGATTTGATTCAAACATTTTTTTTTATTCAACGTGCACTATTCGTATGTTTGTATGTGCATGTAGAGTCTAGGTAATGTAAGTTGTTTATCAAAATTTTCAGGTCAAATTTGACTTACTTTTAGTGATCTGGCTGACTTGAAATTCAGATACACAATGTAGGATAGATAACAAGGCGAACACAGTTAGCAAAAACAACAGTATGGCATTCTTTTAATTTCCGCACAGCTTCTATATTCCCGATATTATTACGTCATTATTACGTCATCTAACTGATACATTGTGCATCACATCCTCGCATCCCTTCTAACGACCCTCATCCGACTCAGGAGTCGAGCGAGGATACGCACCAAAATTCCCTCCAATCAATTCAATATTCTTTACCTTCCCAAAAATGCCCGAAATTCCCAAACTAAATACCTTATTTACAAAGGTCGACCCTAACCAGGAACAAGCCGCCACTTCCTCAGCCGGGAACCTCAATTTATTTTTTCACACTTCAACCGATCCTGTAAGAACCCCAACAGTCTATTTTGCCTTAGTATTTTTTAAGCGTATTAAGTTGTACGAAGGCTCTATTTAACCTGGTGGATAGGTAAGGTATGTTTGCGTAGGTTCGAGTCAGATTGATCGGCTACTAATCGCATGGTTCGTTTGTTTAGTCGAGTAACAAGTGGCGAGTCGTTTAACTAAACTGAGGTTAACTTGCGTGGTCAGCGCAGGGATGTTTTTCATGGCTTTTTAACCTCATTCGATCTGTTGATTGGTTAAAGCAGCAGGAAACGGCTGTGATTGGTGGGATTAGAACGATTAGAAGTGCTGATTGGTGCGTTTTTTGGCATTCTATTTTTATAAAGTGGAAATCTGAAGTGCCAGTCTGTTAATTGGTAAGCCGTAGATTTAAGAATTCATATCGTAGGTACGTTAGAATAACTTATTTAATTTGGCAAACAATGAACTGTGCTACTTAATAATGAACTAGCCACGCATCATATTCAGTTAACTGATGGGCATTGATCTTATTTCTGTAAAAATCAAAACGCGTAGCACAAAAACATCAAAACCAATATCTTTTACAGTCTTTTTGATACAATCTTGTCCTCTTTTCTAAGATTTCATTCGTGTTTAATCCTTTTAATTTCCAAGTAAAATGTTTGAACACAAAAAATATGACGTTGCATAAAAATATCCCAGTCTCCAGACGGGAACTAGTGGAGATAGGAAGTATCAGCTACATTTAATCTTTAATATTCCTAATTCCCAATGCACGGCAGATAATTGCTTGAAGTGGGGGCCCACCTCTTTCACCCCCTTGCTCCAGCGCTGAGGCTATTTTTCCCCGTTTCACCCCATTTCTTTCGCGTAAAGGCTTGGTCCGTAGCCACGCTATCATAAACAGAATATCTATAGAAAAGGTTATGATTGTAAGATGAAAATCGGGTGCAGTAATTATAAATTAGGACAGTTGCTTAAAAAAACTAAATAATCTAAAGATAATCTAAGATTTAATCAGTGGAAAGCCGTGGTAGCCTAGTGGTTTGACATGTGGCCTCCCAAGCAGAGGGTCGTGGGTTCGAATCCCGGGTTCGCACCTCTGAGTTTTTCGGAATTTATGTGCGAAATTGCTTTTGAAATTTACTATGAGCTTTTCGGTGAAGGAAAACATCGAGAGGAAACCTGCACTCACCTGTGAAGCAATTCAATGGTTTGAGTGAAGTTCCCAATCCGCACTGAGCCCGCGTGGGAACTATAGCCCAAACTCTCTCGTGAGAGGAGGCCTGTGCCCAGCAGTGGGACGTAAGTATAATAGGCTGGAGATGAATCTAATAATCTTATCTATCATATTCTTCTTCTTAATCTTCTTTTCATTTGCCGATGATTCTTAAGGTGGAAACACATTATTAACACGCGACGCAACCCGATGCAACGAATGTATGCGCATGGCGTCGCGTCGGATGTTCATAGTGTGGTTCTGGTCATAGAAAATAATACAATTTGATTCGACTCAACACGCGTCGCGTTGCATTGGGTCGCGTCGCGTGTTAACAATGTGTTTCCACCTTTAATTCGAGTCTAGTGATTATATAACCTGACTACGAAACTTTAGGTCCTGGGTTTGATCCCGGTTGGAGCATACAATATTTTTCTTCTTTTTCTTTCTTTCTTTACAATAATGTTTATCCGTTACTTAGTTTGGGACTATATTAATTTCACTCAATAAGCTATTTATGATGTTTATGGACAATGTTTATTTCAGTGTTTAAGTAATATTTTATTGAAATTATTGTTATTATGTCATTGCTGCTGCAAGTTCAGTACTATTAGAGCTATTCAATTATTAAATAGGTAAGTACAAAATAAAAAGCCGTGGTAGCCTAGTGGTTTGAACTGTGGCCTCTCAAGCAGAGCGTCGTGGGTTCAAATCCCGGGCTCGCGCCTCTGAGTTTTTCGGAATTTATGTGCGAAAATTACATTTGTAATTTGCCATGAGCTTTTCGGTGAAGGAAAACATCGTGAGGAAACCTGCACACATCTGCGAAGAAATTCGATGATGCTGTGTGTTAAGTTCCCAATCCGCACTGGGCGCGCGTGGGAACTATAGCCCAAACCCTCCAATACACGGAGGAGGCCTATGCCATGAGGCACGCCGAATTACGTGACAATTTAATAAATAAACTACAATAACAACAACAACAACATGTACTTACTGAAATTGTAGCGAATTCGGAATAAAAAGGCTTATAAATAAATAATACAAAATATCACTCGCTAAAAACAAAACAAATGCCATCAGCCTCGGCCTTCCTTCGGAACAGAATCTCTCAAAAATTACAGACGCCATTTTCACGTGTCTCTTTATGGGGAAAACGCTTTTTCACCTAAATGCGAATTTGATCCTCCAACGTAGGCATCATAATTTGATGTTTCGTTATGTACGGTCTATCCGTGAATATTTGACATAATATTTTTGTATTTAAATTGTCGTAAGTAAAACCCATCCTGGGAATCGGCGAAAATCTTACCTTTCCACCTATACACCCTCTATCATGCTAAGCGTGGCTTTTGTGTCCTGCAGTTGTCCTAGACTATGTCTACTCTTAAGTAGGGTTGCAACGATATATCGGAAAACCGATAATATCAAGAATATCGAAGTTAAAATATCGATATTTTTTATCGATATTTGCGCTATAACGATACGATAATATCGATATCATATCCTAAGAAAATATAGATAATTCACGACCTTAGATATGGCTTTAGTTGTGGCCACATCAGTGCCATCCGAGAAACTTTTTTCAAAGGCAGGGGTCATTGTTACCCAAGCACGCAATAGGCTTCATGGGAAAAGGTTAGCCAAGCTTCTATTTTTAGGATCAATTGACGCCAAGTACTGGCAGCTATAATGATTTTATCTGGACATTGTATATATGTAAAATAATAAAGCACTTATTCAGTGAACTGCATGTTTTATTTAAATTTAAATAAATTCGATATTATCGATATTATCGACCAAAATCATCGATATTATCGAATATCGATAATTTCATTACCTCGATATAATTAAAGAAAGAAAGAAAGAAAGAAAGAAGACATTTATTCTCTTTTGAAAGACACAGAAATAGAGCATACACACAATTGTACAAAAATGAAACATAAAACACAGACATGAAAATAGATCAGCAAGTTATTAATGTGTGTGTGTCTTCGCAAAAGTGAAACGGTCGCTGGCTCAGCATTACGCCGAGGTGTTAGACACCTGCAGCACTGATTTTCAGCCAGAACCGTCTGTGACTCACGGAACGATACACAGATTTATATACATATCTAATATTATAGTTCATACACTAATAACCTATAATGTAACTAAATTAATAAATATAATAAATGAAACCGATATTATTATATGAGTAACTAAAAGTAGATAAATTAAATAGATACTTTACGATAAGCAAAAATAAAAAGAAGGGAAATCGAAACAGGCTGGCGTACCAATTATTGATATTTTTATCGATATTACAACAACCTTGCATCTCTACTCTTAAGGGATAAGGGCGTTACAGCTTGTTTGTGAAGTGCTTTCGACTGGCGTTCGTGTCGCCACAGTAAGTGTGTGTTTGTTTTTGTGTTTAGTTTTTAATTTTATCTGGGTCCCACAGAAAAACAGCTTTGTGGCTTGCTCTCTCCCTCCCTCTCTCTCTCTCTCTCTCATGTATGTATATAAGTAGAACTGAGTTTCCAAATAGCTTGAGTCCACTTGAAATATTTCCAAGAATTAGAGCAATTCGCATTTCAAGTGTTCGTCGCAGAAAAGGCACCGTGTATATCGTAGTGCACGTCAACGGAGCTTGTCAGTTAGAGTGACAAGGGTACAATTTGGCCGCGCGCCCCCCGACATGGAACCTTGTCGATATAAATCCACTTTGCGATTTTATCTCGACATTATTATTTGAGAGGGTTTTCACTCGGATTTTTATGAGGCGATATTTTCCGATATGACGCTGTTAATTATTAATTGAATAAATCGTGAGTTTACTATATTCGGTCCTATTGTCATCATCATCATCATCATATCAGCCATAGGGCGTCCACTTTTGGATATAGGCCTCCCCCATAGACCTCCAGTTGCCTTGGTTGGAAGTGGTTCTATTGTACCTAGACTTAATTATGTTGCTGCGAAAAATAGTTATTTGTGTCACAAGGGAGCAAAATCACGTATTTACGGCGAGGGCGCTACATTGAATCCAGAATGTAGCGAAGGGTTCTACAATAGAATCCTGAGCGTAGCGAGGGATTCTAAAGTAGAATCTAGACCGTAATGAGGGATTCAAGTGCTAACGCCCAAGGCGAAAATAATTTTGCTACCGAGTGGCTCATACAACTTTTCACACCAAACATTAATAAACTTGAAAAAGAATTCTAAATATAATTAAAGAGCTAGCTACCAGCATAAAAAAGGCGTGGTTTTACAATTACTCATCCACTTCAAAAAATTGCATTAGCAAAAACACTTAGAAAAGCCTTGAACAGAATAGTTACTCTTTGATCCCTCTCTACAGGGGGCAAAACTTACTTTTCTGAATGAGAGGTGTGAAAAAAACATTTACCTACTCACGTCCAAGGTAGTGAAGGCTGAGCGAAACATTTTTTTTTTAAATCCCTTCTCTACTGTCACATAAAACATACGTAAATCCATACATATTTCGCTCAGGCTTGGCTATTTTGCACGTGAGTAGCAGAGTAACAAGGTAAATGTTTTTTCACACCTTTCATTCAGAAAAGTAAGCTTTGCTCCCTGTCGAGAGGGATTAAAGTGCAACTTTTCTGTTCAAGGCTTTTCTAAGTGTTCTTTTGCAAATACAATTTTTGAAGTTGATAATTGTAAAATGGTAAAATTATTGTAAAAGGTAGTTCTTTAAGTTTCTTAATGTTCCGTGTGAAAAGTTGTATGAGTTAATCGGGTGCAAATTTATTTACTTTACTTTTGTATAAATGATGGGTTTTAAAACGGCATAAATTTCTTAATAGTATTATTTGCCGTTACATCCGAAAATCTTTGCTATAAAAAGTACTAAAGGTTACTTTTACAAATGCACTTACCTTTTAAAAGTAGACGCGTGCTGCTTGCACACCTGCAAACGATAAAATTACGTTAATTTCAGATTCAGACTCAAGTGATTTTTTTACAAGTTTTAAAATTGTACATCGTGTTATACGAGTATGGATGCAGCTGTTACGCGCCATTTTTTCAATATGGCGGCTCTAACATGCTTAGTGTAAGTTTTTGATAGCGAAATACGTCTCGATAACGTTTGCGTTAAACTGTCAAATACTATGAGAAATTTTAGTTGCCATTTCGATCCGCAAGTGGCGCTGCCAATTATT
This sequence comes from Pandemis heparana, assembly GCA_963854515.1. Taxonomy (NCBI): domain Eukaryota; kingdom Metazoa; phylum Arthropoda; class Insecta; order Lepidoptera; family Tortricidae; genus Pandemis; species Pandemis heparana. The sequence goes on from OY978028.1 coordinate 12,296,571, forward strand.
CCATAGTAATTGAGACGTTTACGTGAACGCGTTCGAGACGTTTTTATATGCGAAAACTTACACTAGAGGCTCAGCAGAGACACGAAATGTTAAAGTTTAAATTAGGTAAGAAAACATCAAAATCTACGTGTAAAATGACTACCAAAACAAAAAATAAAACAATTACAAATCAACTTTTCAATTAAAAAATGAAACTACCATGAGACTTAATATAATAACAAAAACGGATAACACACGGTATACAAGCCGAATAATGCTCGACATTATGTTTCGGATTAATCCGTAGTCCTTCTTCAAAGAGCGCTCGCCCCGGCGGCAGCGAAACGAACACTCAAAAAAAAACAACTACGAAGGACTACGGATTAGTCCGAAAAATTATGTCTAGCATTATTCGGCTTTCATAGGTACTATTTTTCAATCTTGTAAATATTCCTTTGATATCTCTCCTTTCAAAATCATCTTTAACCCTACAAAATAGATCTTATAACTCTCGACTGCAGCCATGCAAACCCCGCCCAGTGACAGAATCTCGAAAAATAATGATCCTCTACGTCTTAAATGTAAAGCCTTTGTCGGAATAAAACGCTGAAACAAACAGACAAAGGCTGCATCAGAACGAGAACAAAGAACGGATTAAGAACACGTTTGCACAAATTAACTATAACTCATCTCGCGTCTGACTTCACTCCCACGCCCCCGCTTTAAAATTTAGAAGTTTGTTCCGTTTCAGATGCTCGATTTTGCTGAATTCTTAAGTACTTATAAGTGGGCAGAGACATGCTCAGACATATTATCAACGGAACCGTGATTGAGCGTTTTCCAAAAAACAGTCCATAATGAATTTTTTTTTCAGAATTTAAATATTTCGGGTTTTTCTTACTCAGAAAAATTTACCCTATCGATTCTCATAAAAGAAAAAATATGTCCCAGATTTTACTATGGAATTTTATTTCTTTTCCTGTTCGTCACGTCCCATACATACCTATATTAAAAAACCGGCCAAGTGCGAGTCGGACTCGCGCACGAAGGGTTCCGTACCAGAATACCTCCTTGCTATTACGGTTCGTGAAATACAGCAAAAAAACGCCAACAACTACTCTGTTGTATGGGAGCCCCTCTTAATTATTATTATTATTTTGATTTTAGTATTGTTGTGATCTGTGCAAATTTCAACTGTCTAGCTAACAAGTCCTAATGCCAATATGGACATATGGTATTCAGCTGTGGGGTTGTACCAAACAAAGCAATATCAAAATGATCCAACGCTTCCAAAATAAAGTACTCAGATGTATCGTAAACGCACCCTGGTACATAAGAAACGACAACCTCCACCGGGACCTTGCAGTGGAACCTGTCAGCCAAATCATCAAAAAATATGCCGAACCCCACGAGCGCAGGCTTCATCACCATGTGAATGTCGAGGCTATCCAGCTCCTCGACACCACGGACATAGAGAGAAGACTGAAAAGGACAAAACCATTTGAGTTAGTTTAGTATAGTGATAGTGTAATGAGTGCAGTGAGTGCTGTATATTATGAACACATTAACTAAGTGTCTTCCCCTTAATAGAGACAATAAGAAAAGTGTTAATGGACACATTCTTAGTTTTTAGCCTTATTAGTAGTTTAGGTCAAATTTAAAATACTTATTAGTCTTAAGACTAGATTGTATTCCCAAGAGATTCCAGAGAGGCATCTTTAAAAAAAAAAAAGTCTACCCAATGTTAATGCTTTTCAAGTATTTTTGCTCCTTTTAAACTCAGAAATTAACTGTTAAAATCCTTCGAGTTCCCTTTATGTGGGGAGGATGACAATGCGAACATAGTCAACAAAAAGTACAGTCAGAGCCAAAACACGCAGACAAAGGCTGCATCGAAGCGAGAACAAAGACCGGATTAAGAACACGTTTGCACAAATTACTCGTCTATTAGGTACTCCTCTAGCGTCTATTCTTGGAGCTCACAGATGTAATATTGATTAACTTCCGAAAATAACGTTATATCTCTAGGATACCAGAATTTTATATGCACAAATCCCGATCCCGCAGTAATATTAGGATATTAAAATATCTTATGTGTACTAACATTCGATACACGTAAATTTTTAAATATGAATATGACTTAGCTGATTTAGCTTAGAGAATTAAACAGTCACATTACTTACAAACTTTCTCATTTAATATTTTATTAGTGTTATGTTTAATTTATTATGTTATTTTTAAGGTAGCTTTCGTTTATATTTGTATTGATTTGTATAAATTTGTAATCATTTACAAATAAAGAAGCTTAGTATGTTGGGCTATCAGCTCTGAAAATAATTAGGGTCGTGTTAAGTCCTATTGACTGATAATCGATACGGCTATAACCTCGTAGTGGGTAGCCAGAGCCTCGAGCGCTAACACTCGGTGCTAGGGGCACGGAAAAACATCGATACTTTTTGGTATCGACTACTTATACTTTCGATATCGATACTTTTATACTCGATAGTTTTTGTTCGATACTTCTGTGTTTTATAACCGTGTTTGCAAAATGTTTTTCATCTCTCATACTCTGAAAGTAGGTCATTGATTATCTGGATATAAGGTTGAAAGTGACTCATCGCGACCATTGGGTTGAGAGTAAAAAAAAATCTAGATAATCCAAATGAGATACATAGCAATGGAAATACGTATACAGCCATGTAATCTATGTTTAAAATAATAATCTATACTAATAGTTCATTTTTAATTTTAAAAGGCAAAATAATCTTAAAATAACATTCCCGCTATATATAAGCTTATGCAAGCGCATACAACGAGAATTAGTAGAAATTATTACGTTCGGTAATTTTTTTAGCTTGAAATATTTAAGTCGACAATTAATTGATAACGACCTCCGTGTCTGCAAGTTTAAAAAAAACTAGCCGGCCGTGATTGGTGCGCAGAAGAAATGCGCAATGCGCGCAAATCGCGCAATCGAAAAAAGAGCGGGAAGAGAATGACAAACGTAACAAATATTAAATGCGACCATGCGACGTTAGTGAAATTTTAATTTCCTCATATTCGAAATGAAAAGTAGAGTGTTCAACTCGGATGAAATTACCCATTTCACCCTCGAACTATTGGCGCCCTCACTTCGTTCGGGCGCCAGAAATATCTCAGGTGAAATAGGTATATTTTAACCCTTGTTTATCAATCTACTATTTAGTAAGTAACAGGCCCGCTGATGTAAAATATCGTAGAACTTGTAGTCGGATAATCACTAACCTATAAATACTTTTTTGTTAGAGTAAAGATTAAAAACATTTGACATACACTCCAGAAAGTAATAAAAAATTCGTACCTATTTAATTGCAACCAAGTACAAAAATGCTTTGACAAAATGAAAATAACAGAACTGTGTAAAATGAAGTTGTCTGGTATACTACAAAATATTTAAGCAAAACCCAAAATTTTACTCTTCAGTCAAATTGCTATTCGTAAGTGATTGTTGAGAAGAAGAATAGGACGTTTTATTTACGACTAGCTTCTGCCCGCGACTTCGTCCGCGTGGAATTAGATTTAAGAACTAACTGATGATGAGTAGGGCAGCTACGACCTTCGTTTATCGCTATCCCGCGGGAACCATACAATTTTCCGGGGTAAAAAGTAGCCTATGTTTTAATCTAGGATACCAGCTATCTTCGTTCCAAATTTTATCCAAATCCATCCAGTCGTTTTAGCGTGAAGAAGGAACAAACATACACACTCGCACATCGTCACTCTCAAACTTTCGCATTTATAATACGAGCTTCTGCCCGCGACTTCGTCCGCGTAGAATTAGCAATTGATATGTTTCTCGCTATCCCGCGGGAACTATACAATTTTCCGGGATAAAAAGTAGCCTATGTTTCAATCTAGGGTACCAGCTATCTTCGTTCCAAATTTTAGCCAAATCCGTCCAGTCGTTTTAGCGTGAAGAAGGAACAAACATACACACTCACATCGTCACATCGTCACTCACAAACTTTCGCATTTATAATATTAGTAGGATTATTAGGATAGTACGATAAGTAAGTTGGTTTGCTATGCAATTATTTAATGAGTATGATGCCAATCTTGAGTACGTATCGATACTTTTGATTCGATACCAAGACCCTAGTCTGTACACTGGAAAATGTATTCAAGTTTGGGGCACAAATTGTCGCCTCGCGACCCTTGTATTTCAATGCTGGGGACTTTAGAAGAGGGCCTCCGGAGTTTACAAATAACTTGTCTTGTGCTATGTAAATGGGGTCTTTCCGAGACTGAAACTTTTTTAAACAGAAACATTAACTACGGTTAATTTTTAAAGTAGACTGTCTAGAGATTAACCCCATCTCACCTGACAGAAATTGCAGATGAGGCAACAGATGAGGCCAAAAGTGTAGCAGAATTTATTATAAGAAAACAGGACTTATTCACGTAAATAATAAGTATTACGTAAGAAGTCTTCAGTCCTCTCGAGACCATGGATGTTTTAATGTTTTAATGTTTTAATGTTTATTTGGGCACAAACGGTACATAATACTTAAATTTAAACACAAGTACAACTTACATAAACCAATGAAGCTGCCACCACTAAATAATACATTTACATAAAAACAAATGAACGGGAATACCTAACCGAAAACATTTTGAAAACATTTTGTTGGTTGTTGGTTGTTGGCTAATACCAGACTAATGGATGCAAAGTCGCCTCTAAAAAGTCGAGGTATTTACAAAAATACTTATTATTAACGTGATGAAGTCCCGTTTTCTTATAATAACGTGTGAAAATCGCGAAAGTTTGAATCAATACATAACAGATTTTATTATAAATATTTGGGAACAATTCACACAAATTGAACTAGTCCCAAAGTAAGCGCAAATAAGGCTTAGATACTTGATAGATACAACAGATACTTGATTAAAATTACATACATGCGACTGCCTCGAGAATGTTCAACTAAATGTGACATGAACTTGACGGATTTTGTAAAAACAAATAAGCTTTTTATAATAACTAAATAACCTTAGATATCGATACTAATACCAGCTGGTCAACTCTGTAACCGGCGCGGCCTTGGACCGGCCAATCAGAGAACAGCAATTGCCACTGTGGTAAGGGGTTTTTTTTTAAACGTGAATAATACTGCGATCGGTCGAATCCTGGCACGTCTCCGTTTCTATGCTACTTCTATGAAAGTCAACCCTTATGTCGTTAAACCGCAATTTGTTTATAATAATCTAAAGTCAAACACTAGCACCAAAGTGGCTAAATAGTGAAGAATTGGATTGGTATCATAACGACTACATTGTGAAAACGACCGAATCATCATAAGGTCCAGATCTCAGAAGGACCATCTCTGAAGAAAGCTTATATACTGTTGAATAAATATCTTTTATTATTATTTATTATTATATCTCCGAAAGTTTGTAAGCAAAACGACTGGCCCTTTAAACGACCTAATCGTTAATAGCCCACGTCTCAAATAGACCGGGTAGCAAAACGACTGGTTCTTGAAACGACCACATCTCAAATAGACCGCGTAGCAAAATGACTAGATCGCAATATATGTATATAATCGTATGACCCGAACATTGCATGGCAGCAATATTTGCATGTACTTAACCATAGTCTATGTACAATAAATTAAGATTAAGCAGAAATATTTAGGTGGTCCCTCTTTTGTTTTGAGTAGTAGTACGCATTGATTTGTGTTATTTATTGTCGCAGTGTGTTATTATTAGAAATCAGTAGAGAATACTCGTCCGCTATCTCGGGGCTTATCTACAACGATAATAGCGATAACTCGATATCGACTAGATATCTGTGTGATACAGACACATGCTGCAATATAAAAATATTGAATCAACCAGCACAATTACTTAATTAAAAAAGCAAACATTCATACAAAACAAATACAGTGCCATAGCATTTAAAAAGACCTTGGGGACAGTCTTGCTGTCTCATTTACTCTTATGGGTTTGATTGAATCGGCCGATGTTACGTTTGTAAGTTGTACCTACGTTTGTTAAGAGCCTGACTGTCTGTGTGTACATATATTGTGCACTACCCAACTAATATTATAAATGCGAAAGTTTGTGACGATGTGACGATGTGAGTGAGTGTGTATGTTTGCTCCTTCTTCACGCTGGGACGACTGGACGGATATGACTCAAATTTGGAACAGAGATAGCTGGTACCCCAGATTAAACAAAGGCAACAACAAACAAGACAAGATTAGACAAAGGCTACTTTTTATCCCGGAAATTTGCAAAGTTCTCTAATTTTACGCCGACGAAGTCGCGGGCAGAAGCTAGTCTTAAAATAAATGTTTCCAAACTCTGGATGATGTTCAAAGTATTCGGTGTTAAAGGGGAGTTACTTTTAAATCTTAAATTACGATTGAAAAACCTCCACCAGACTGTTAAATAAAGCGTGTAGAACAAATTTAAATTCATGAGGTTCTTAAAGTTTCGAGTTTAAAACCTCGCGTAATGTTTGTCGCACCGCTGAGCGATCCGCCGCCACATCCGTTATACATCCGTGTTACATCCGCTTTACATCCGCGTCGCTCGATTCCCGTCACCGACGTTGCTTGTATAGGTACACGTAAAGAGTGTTGTTCCTGATCCGACAACAACAACTTCTCGCTTATACAAAATTGTCTTAATAAAACGGTTCCATACACACAACTAACAGAATAGATAAGTAATTACAATTTATTGCTAACTAGCGACCCGTCCCGGCTTCGCACGGTATATTATGCATGTATTATACATATAAACCTTCCTCTTGATTCACTCTATCTATTAAAAAACCCGTATCAAAATCAATTGCGTAGTTTTAAAGATTTAAGCATACATAGAGACATAGGGACAGAGAAAGCGACTTTGTTTTATACTATGACTGTAATGATAGTGATGATTCTACGCGGACGAAGTCGCGGGCAGAAGCTAGTTTTATAATATTAGTAGGATTTATTTATCGACTAATTTATGAAAAAATTATCAGCCACGATTAATATACTACTACCATAAATTTTTTCACTACAAAATACAACCGTTTAGCTGGCAAGTAGGGGGACACTTGACTCTAACGATAATTAGAACTTTAAAGCTTAATATTTCGCAAACGGGTCCCTAAATCGAAAAATGGTTTTCCCACACCCACAATATTTTTGAACGATCTTTCCAACGATACCTCACACTATGGGATAAACAAGAAAAAAAATGTACACCCATGCCAAATTACAGCTTTCTAGTTACCTATACTAAGAATTAAGCTGTATGGAGTATGGACTCTTAATTAGGCCAAACTTCTTTTCGATATCCATGACTCAGACGCCATAACTTAGCCCACAGTCACGCTGAGAGCTAGTAATAAAAATAATTTAGGTAGAGCCCCATCAGCCCCGACCCGACCCTAATGACGCCAAGTGACAAATAGCGACCATTTCGCTTATTATATTCATTCAAACGACAAGGAGGGAAAACGAGTAAGATGGTCACCTAATGATAAGCAAGCACCACTACCCATGGACACCCGTAAAAGAAGAGGATTGCAGATGCGTTGCCAACGAAGATGGCTAGGATAGAACGCCTCTTGTGGCAGTCATTTCACCGGCTGTCTTACTCGTACTCTGCACGCCGGCTGCTGCTTGGCGGCAGGATTAGCGAGTAAGACGGTAGTAGCGTCCGACCTTGTACAAGGTCCTACTGCCCTCAAAACACGCTCCCACCTGTACGAGTGAGTCGCAGACATTATTTTGAGAAGGGTTCGAGTGTTCCTCCTCACTGCCCGCTTTGAAGCGGTCCTATGATCAGTTTGCAGCAAATTACGTACGGGTTTGACTCCCAACTCGACTGCCAAGGCATGTGAATGTTTGCTAATATCGCTACATACATATATATAACAGACAGACAGAGCCTAAGGTAACAAGACCGAAAGGCCACGTTTAGCATGATTGTGGGCGTAAAGGTGGAAAGGAGAATCAATATAGTGATAGATTGCTAGCCGCATTGCCTTCATGACTCCCAAGATTATCGCTCATTCCCTCGATGGGTTTACCATCTGCGTGGATAGAGAATCATGTGTGATACTATGTTTTTTCTTTGCTCCCAGACCAGTAGGCTTATTGTCTAACTCGCTCGCAATCGCCATAGTGTTCATTTTGACAGTTCATGTTTGTATGGGCTGACAATTGGCATCGGAATTAGCTAGCTGTCACATTCATACAAGAACTGTCAAAATGAACACGATGGCGATTGCGAGCGAGTTAGACAATAAGCCTACAGCTTGGAAGCAATATCGCTAAGAACAAAATAATATTGACTGGAGTTTTGACTGGGTATGCCCTGCTCCAACATAGAATATAGTAGTTGCTTCTCTTCCCGCGCTAATGGTAAAAGCCCATCGAGGGAATGGTAGAAAATCTTAGGAATCATTTTACAGGTGATGCGGCTAGCAATCACTACTTTGAAAACACAAAATATTAGAAGAAGAAAAAGAAAAAAGTTTATTCATGACAAACAAAACATCAAAATAAAAAAAAAAACACATAATACAGCAGATAAATAAATAAATTGTCACAAAATGGTCCCAACTCAGCATTTGCTGGCCTTGCAGCCAGCGCTGGTCTTCCGTTGGGACCATAGGGTGATACATATACATTGAAAAGAAAAGAATGATACAACAGTTAAAATAAACAGTAAAAAATAAACATTTAATAAAATAAAACATAATTGGATGTGGTTGCCTGGGCCAAAACCCTTTGTAAAATGAAACAAAAATAAATATAGACAACCACATCACAGACCAATAGAAAAAGAGGAGGAAATGAAGCGAAATGAAATGACAGCCAAGCAGAGTAACTTTAGGTTAGAATGGAATGTATAAAATATTAAATTATTAAAATATTAAAATATTAGTTCTATCCCTTCTCGCCCTGTTTTACGGCAATGCTTCTTTATTTTGACACACGTCGACATCTGTAAAATGTTTCGTTCTCGTCTTAGTTATTTTAGCGTCGATCTAATCTAACGTAGTTAGTATATACTTTAATACTTTGTCTATGTATTAATTAAGCCAGTCTGTACGCAACTTTAGGCACTGATTCATTTATTAGTTCAGGCTCAGTTGTTTGAAGTATTAGAGTATTGGGGGTTTTGGGATTCGATTGAACCGTCCTCAGCTCTAATCAAATCAAGACCTTCAGGATATCAGTCCTTTCTGGGTTAATATGGTTATCATAATCTAAAGTATAAAGCCTCAATGTCTGGACAAGCTTTTGACGACGACATTGCATCACTAGGAGTAAGCTCACACTCAGAGACCACATTCTGTTATTTAAGATAATATTATTATTTTTCAGGACTGACTGTCGGGACTTACATAATTATTTATGCTAGGCTTAGGTACTAGTCTTAGAGCTATCAAGATAAGTACCTAAGTGTTAATTTGTCATGAATGCTGCATTGTTATTGTTTGTAATTCCTAATTTGTTGTGAGTGAATTAAGTCTCACATTCTCAAATTGCTTTCCATTTGCATGTATGTTAATTTTACACCACTATTCTATTTTATTATCATAAATTACATGTGTGTGGCAACTTTGTTGTTTAATGTCTGAGGTAAGCTTTTGATAGTTTAAGTTGTAAAACATCTTTATCTACGCACATATCATTAGCGCTCTAAAACGCGTTCAAACACCGTAGGAAATGACCAGCATTATTACACTCTTAAAAATCTATACTGCAATAACATTAAAGTACAGATTTTACCTTCTACCACAGACACGAAAGTTCTTACATAAATCACGTCTTTATACCTTACGGGGTAGACATAACCTAGTATATTTGGTTTAGAACCATTATTAAGACTTAAGAAGCATGAAAGTATAATTAATGCAGTAGAAATGAGAGCGTTTAGAAGTATGGAAGGTCTTTAATGATTCACGGTTAAGTTCATTCGAAATATTATAAACGGGATGTGAACCGCGATTACCTTTATTGAGCTCCCGATATTTCGATACAGTTGCATGTATCATGATCACGGGTAGACTGAAGAAATTGCGGGTGGATGTTATTGTTGGGTAGACCGAGCTCTGTCTACCCTCATTCTTGCGCGTCGACTGCGTGCACTCTCGTTACCACTGGAACCGTTCTCACTCGAAACTCGATTCAAACACACTACACTCACAGTGTCACTTCGCCCACCCGAAATTGATTTTGGACGAGAATTATATAAGGAAATCACCGGATTCCAGATATTCGACAATTTAAACCCATCCTCACGATTAAAATTTCAAAAAATAAAGCTCAATAAAGGTAATCACGGTTCACATCCCGTTTATAATATTTCGTATGGAAGGTCTATCACTGAAAGATAGAATAAGGAATAGTGTGATAAGGGAACGTGCTGGTGTGAAAGAAGATATAGACTAGGATAGAAAAAAGTATGCTTAGTTGGTTTGGTCACGTAAAGAGGATGGATGACAGAAGATTAACTAAACAAATTTATATGGGGAGTGTGAATGGGTGCGATGGGAGGGGAAGGCCTAGACGGACGTTCCGTGACCAAATTGGGAGTTTTGAAAAAGGTCAGGTCAAGAGTACCCGAAACCGACGAGCATGGTATGAAGAGATTGATGAATGTGGATGAAGCGAAAGAGGTATGTCAGGATCGTAGCAAGTGGAACAAAGTAGTCTCTATCTACCCCTGTGGGAAAGAGGCGTGATGATAATGTATTAAGACTTTGTTATGCTGCCCTCTAAGCTGCCAACGCATCTGCAATCCTTTGGTATTATGAGTCCATGAGGGTGCTGGTGGTGCTCACTTACCATCAAGTGTCTCACTCGCCCGTTTGCCACCCTTTACACACATACATACATAAACCACGTCTTTATCCATTACGGGGTAGACAGGAACCTAAGGTAACAAGACCTAAAGGCCACGTTTAGCATGATGGCGGGAGTATAGGTGGAAAGGGTGCCATCCTGTATCATAAGCATTTGCCAGCCCAATAGCTATTTCTACAATCCGTCATCCGATCCGCGAGGGATCCGCGCTATCCACCACGCTACTTCCTCCCCCCGAAATGTAAATCGAACAAATTGATTCAATATCCGCGTCGGTGTCTCGCTCATTTGGTATCCGCGCGAGTGAGTTAGCGAAGTGTAGAGGGCTGATTTATTTCTGAATTATTGGTTTTCACTTAGCGAATACGTCTTTGGCCGCATAGCGTAAAGTTCAATGGGATTTGGGCGTCTCCGAGGCAAGTTTATACTTGTGTTGGTTCTGGAGTTGAATGCTTGATTTTGTGACTTTAAGAGTCGATAGGGCGCTTTTTAACACCCTTATACGAGCTTCACTTGAAACGGACAAACAATAAAATCAAAATATTATTACAGTCTTTATTTTAACTTACTTGCAATAGTCCGATTGACTTGAAATTAAGTAAGTACGAGTACCTACATTATGTGTGTAATAATCTATCTTCTAAAGATAGTATTGTGAACAGTACATATGGAGGAGACTGTGTTAAAGTAAAATGAATCATCTAACTAATATTATAAATGCGAAAGTATGGATGGATGGATGGATGGATGGATGGATGTTTGTTTGTTACTCAATCACGCCAGAACGGCCCAACGAATCTGGATAAAATTCGGCACATAGATAGAGAAAAGTCTGCAATAGCACATAGGCTACTTTTTATCCCGGAAAATTGCGTAGTTCCCGCGGGATAGCGATAAACGAATTCTTTGCAGACGAAGTCGCTGGCAACAGCTAGTAACTACATAATTATAAAACGAAGTCTTTCGCCACTTGGTCGAAATATGCCGATAATTGTGGCAGCGCTGCTTCAGAATAAATCACCAGCATCATCATCATCAGCCAGAAGACGTCCACTGTTGACAAAGGCATCCCCCTCAGCACATCATAATGAACGAAAACTTGCCACCAGCATCCACCGGTTTCCTGCAACATTTCACATGTCGTCTGTCAACACTGTGTCTTCCGATTTGTGGTAGCCACTCAAGAACTTTTCTCCCCCAACGGTTGTCTGTTCTACGTGCGAAGTAGTCTGCCCATTGTCACTTCAACGTACACACATACTCTTCGAGCTGTGCCGGTGACTCTAGTTCCAGAATAAATACTAGACTCGAGTATATCCCGAAAACTTATCCCACAAACCATCAAAGCAACTAGCAAGACGACAAACTCCAAAAGTTCCCCAGGTATGGACCAACTTAACTATTGCTTCTGTGTGCCAACTTAGACGTTAGGTAGTTCATTAAGTGGGGTCTAGAACCCGGCATGTTTACGGACACCTCACGAGTTGGAGGTCAAGATCACGAACTCCAGCAATTGTGGACTTAACCAGAATTTGAACTTTTATTCATTAATTTTCGCATAAAATCACTACATAGTATAAAACAAAGTCGCTTTCTCTGTCCCTATGTTCCTATGTCCCTATGTATGCTTAAAAGTTTAAAACTATGCAACGGTTTTTATGCGGTTTTTTTTAATAGATAGAGTGAATCAAGAGGAAGGTTTATATGTATAGTACATGCATAATATACCGTGCGAAGCCGGGGCGGGTCGCTAGTAAATAATATTATAAGCCCATCGAGGGAGTCAGCGAAAATCGTATGAGTCATGTTATATGCATCACTATTTTGATTCCCATTTCCTCACGCCCACAATCATGCTAAACGTGTCATTTAGGTTTCGTTACCCCAGGCTCTGTCTGCCCTAGATATATATAGACGTTATTTTATGTATGTTTGTATATAATGCAGTGAATAACTGGCTTGCTCGCGACTCGATCTGCGCAGAATTCGCTTATCTCTGCACCGAGGATATTATGTAATTTGTCAGGATAAAAACTATACTCACGAGCAAAAATAACGACTCAGTTTTCATACAACTTTGTATAGAAGGCGACCGTTTCAATCAATCAATCATTTATTTATTGTGTAAACAAGTTCACATTTCAAAATTACAGTATCAACAGTTTATCCATTTCGGACGTACAATACAAAATTAACTTAAAAATAGCTTAGACTTAATTATTTGTATTAAAAAAATCATTTAAATAATAGAAGCATCACTAGATGCTAGCTAGCCATTCTCTAAGTTTCCTTTTAAACTGGGTACCTGGGTACCTTCAAGTGACTTTATATATTCAGGTAATTGATTAAATACTCTTATCCCTGTAACATAAGCGCTCTTGTTTAATATAATATAGCTGGATGGACGAGCTGTGCATATATCATGTTTATACTGGGATCTAATATTACTTTTTGTCACTTTTTTTAATGGCAATGTCATTCCTATCTTTAATAACAAACAAATTTCTAATATAATATATACAAGTAAGAGTCAAAATTTTATTACTTTTAAAATTGTCTCTTAGTGATTCCGTGCTTCTTAGTTTGAAAATTATTCGTAAACTTTTCTTCCGCAAAACTAGCAAACACAAAAAGTTTATTTGTGCTCGTCAGTGTATCACACTAAACGTGGCCTTCAGGTCTGGTTACCCCGTAAGGGATACGTGAGTAATATGCAAAACAATATAAATACCGTATAGCCCAAGCACTCTCATTATGAGAGGATGATTATGCCCAGCTGTGGGAATAAAGGCTGATGATGATGAAAAATTGTTACATTACGAGAGCATACTCTAGATGACATTTAATTGACTATTAGTGTAGCAACTTTGCTTATTATAGTTAGGCAACTTAGACCGGCTCGAATATCAAACGGCGAGTAGTTCGTGAAGTATGCTCTACTCCCCAAGATACTCCACATTGTTTCAGAGCAAAGCGAAACTTCTAAAGTCCAATGGGATTGGAGCTGTGCTGCGTTATAGCTAGATAGCTCATCGGATTAGCAAACTGAAGTGGCAGTGGGCTGGTTACATTAGCCGAAGAACGGACCACCGGTGGTAAGAGTTCTTGAGTGGAGTTCACAGATCGGCAAGCGTAGGGCACCCCCTCGGACCAGGTGGAGCGATGATCTTCGAAAGGTGGTAAGGGCAGGGTCACCATAACATCTTGTTCTCATCTCCCCAGCCTATATACGTCCCACTGCTGGGCACAGGCCTCCTCTCAGAATGAGAGGGCTTGGGCTATAGTTCCCACGCGGGCCCAGTACGATGTTTTCCTTCACCGAAAAGCTCATGGTAAATTTCAAACGAGATCGCACATAAATTCCCAAGAACTCAGAGGTGCGAGCCCGGGATTCGAACCCACGACCCTCTGCTTGAGAGGCCACAGGTGAAACCACTAGGCTACCACGGCTTTTTTGTCAGATCCATACTAAAATGACAGCTAAAACCAGTAGGCTTATTGTCTAACTCGCTCGCAATCGCCATCGTGTTCACTTTGACAGTTCTTGTATGAATGTGACAGCTAGCTGATTCCGATGCCAATTGTCAGCCCATACATGAACTGTCAAAATGAACACGATGGCGATTGCGAGCGAGTTAGACAATAAGCCTACTGAACTGAGTCTGAATTGAAACGCATTAAGACATCATGGTAAGGCCCCTGGTTGAGAGTAGTCGGGCATCGTGCACAATGGCGTGTAGTTTGAGAGGCTCCTTAGGCCTTATTGATGACTAGCTGTTGCCAGCGACTTCGTCTGCAAAGAATTCGTTTATCGCTATCCCGCGGGAACTATGCAATTTTCCGGGATAAAAAGTAGCCTATGTGCTATTTCAGACTTTTCTCTATTTGTGTGCCAAATTTCATCCAGATCTGTGGGGCCGTTCTGGCGAGATTGAGTAACAAACATCCATCCATCCATCCATACTTTCGCATTTATAATATTAGTTATAATTAGTTAGATGATTTGAGTCTGATTGGTTAGGTACTCTAGGTCATTATCTGACACCTAAAGCCAGGCTTCCTAGTGATGGTCGCGGGAGTGTGCTGGATGTGGGCCACTCAAGACCTGTCTTGGACCTTTGGGGAAGACCTATGTTCAGCATTGAACTTCTTTTGATTATGATGATGATGAAAGCCAGGTACTCTCTAGCAATCTGTTACACTTAGGACAATCTCGCTATTGGTCTGTTCTGTTGTCCATTACAGGGCTTCTATCGTATGAGAAGAGCCTGTGCTCAGCAGTGGGCCGTATGTAGGTAGGAGTTGAGAGACTTGCATTGTCATCCACCCTACATAATGTATATACACCAAAATTTGACTAGTAGAGACTATTATATACACATTATCACCTTATACATCCCAGAAAATAGATTATAGTAAATTCGTTGTATAAATGTATCAGTAGTTGAGTAGAATTAAAGACGTGTCAAAATGACACGAATATGATTTTATTTTTCTATATTTTGTAGGACGACCTGCCAACACATCTACCCTTAAGTGTGTGATACATGTATACTACGGGGCACCTGATGTAGACTCAGATAGACCTTCTTTAGGCGTGTATTGGGGGCGGATTGATGAATGCATGAATTCACTCGAGTGTCAAATGAGAAGATTTTCCATTAGCGCGGAAAATTGCGTACAACGTCCACACGGCGCCATTTAGGCTTATCGATCATTAAGGGGCATAGAGTGACATACATTCAAACAGGCGTCGAGAGAACATTCGAGAAGAGCGGCATTCATTTTATATTTTAACCAAAATGTACTTTTACATCTACCTTTCTTCTAGCATTAGAAAAATTATCGTATTTTTATTTCAACCCGTTTACGAAATACATAAACCCGTCTTGCTAAAGTTAAAGTTAAATCTCGATTGATTTATAAGCTCGATAGTGACAAAGGAATTTCTTTTGTTATTGTTTTATATGTAACTTACTAGCTTTTGCCCGCGACCGCGACTTCGTCCGCGTATCTTCACTACCTACATCGCGGAGAGAGCGAAATAAAATTACTCATTTGTGGGGAGTGTCACAGATAGACATTATTATTGATATTATATTCTGCCATCATTATTTATGTTGCGACTCTGGACAGCTACGACCTTTGCGTGTTTATCGGTATCCCACGGGAACTATGTAATTTTCCGGGATAAAAAGTAGCCTTTGTTTTAATGTAGTGTAACAGCTATCTTCGTTTCAAATTTGTTCCAAATCCGTCCAGTCATTTCAGCTTGAAGAAGGAACAAACATACTCACAAACTTTCGCATTTATAATATTAGTAAAATAACAAAAGCCGTTAGAAAAGATGTGGTAGCCCAATCGCAATCGTCGAAACCAACTTTGTTATTTTTCAAAAACCACCCCCATGCTAGCGCAACATCCAAAACGTTTTATCCCCTAATATAACAAAAATGTACGCAAACCTTCTTCATTCTGAAGCAGGCTCCGATCTGGAATACCTCAATCGGTTTGAGGATTAAGCTCAACTATGTACATTGTATACAGCTATGTAATGTACATACACGTATGTAGTGTGTATATAGAACGCCGGAAAATTCAGTACAAATAGAAACGCGAACGATCTCGCGATCACTTAACGTAATGGGGCAAAATTGACGCAAAAGTGGCGCATTTTTTGGTACACATCGGATATTCTTTAGGGGAAATATGAGGCTATTGCAAAAATATAATATAACAATTTGTTTTGACGGGTATTTAAAGCATGTGAAATGTTACGAGCATTTATTTCAAAACTAATTTAAAACCACTTGAACCAGTACTTACTTAAAAGTAAGTCTACACTAATATTATAAAGAGGAAAGATTTGATTATTTGTTTCTTTGAATGGGCTCCAAAACTACTGAACTGATTTGAAAAATTCTTTCACCGTTAGAATTCTACATTATACCTGATGAGGCTACATTTAATTCTCCGCGGAAGAAGTCGCGGGCAATAGCTATCAGCTAATAATTACAAACAGGCACGAAGAAAACTAGACAAGAACATTTTCTAATCGCAAAAGATTCTTCTTTTATAAATATAAAACCTGGAAACTTATCAACGTAAAGCACCTAAGCAAGATTAAAACATTATGCGTCATTAGAAACACAGAACAAAAAATAAAGTTTCGTAAACATCTAAATTAAATAAAAATACAGGAAAAGATACAAAACGCAAATCACAAGACAAACGTGCCTTTATGCTTGTAAACACAGTAACAGAGACCAAAAGCATTCAAAAATGTATTGGAAACCCAGCAAGCGTCATACAACATGACAGCCCAAATCTTAAACATCCCACAGTAACATTTATTCCAGAAAATATCCGCGTGTGGCGACACGGGAAACATCGAAAACATCTCTGGTACGAGGAAAATAAACGAATACCTACTCACTCAGTTTCGAGGAATATGAGCATTTTTCTGTATTTACCAATACGTTGTATCTGCAACATGTGTGCTTTGTTGTATTTTTTAGCAACAGGAAAAAGAATGAAGGGGAGTTTTCCGCCGTTTGTAAGTTTGTAAACACGTGATTAATTTTCTCTAAAACTATAGGCACTTTTTTTCGAACGTTAGAAATAAAATTAAAACAATCTATCCTTTTTACTTAGTGATGTCCTTTAATTCGTAATAAAAGCATGTAATTTGTCCTTTGGGCTGAATGATTGCTGAAGAGGATCGACATCCCGTCTGACCCAGCTAGGCGTTCCCATCCAACATAATGTAATTTGTCCGCTTCAGAATTTATAAACCTCTAGCTGTTGCCAGCGACTTCGTCTGCAAAGAATTCGTTTATCGCTATCCCGCGGGAACTACGCAATTTTCCGGGATAAAAAGTAGCCTATGTGCTATTCCAGACTTTTCTCTATCTATGTGCCGAATTTCATTCAGATCCGTTGGGCCGTTCTGGCGTGATTGAGTAACAAACAAACATCCATCCATCCATACTTTCACATTTATAATATTAGTTAGATTAGATTTTTCAATCACTTCCCAGTGGTAGTTAAACTTGCTTTACTTAACTTACTTTAAATTAGTAACTTTTATTGCTTAGTACAGTCAATGAGAAATACAGTTAGCGAAAAACTGATTTAAACTTATTTTAAATGGAAAATCAATTCTAAGCACTAAGTGTGATAATTTTTATGCTTTTTCCTCTAGAAAAACTTCACAGTACTTCATTTTTAGCATGTTCTTAAAGGTTGAGTATTTTCCTGTTAAAAATTAACGCTAGTAAAACATGATGACTGCATGTTTAACTTAGACTACTTACTCTTTACCACTGTTTTGACATAGGTCATTTTAGTATTATCCGAATAACATAGTGTCAGGTGAGATAAAATAAATAAATAAATAAATATCTTGAAACAATTGACACCAATTGACCTAGTCCCAAACTAAGCAAAGCTTGTGATATGGGCACTAGACAACGGATAAACATACTTATATAGATAAATACATACTTAAATACATCATCAAGAGAACCTTTCTCATCCCGTCATTTTGTCCCTAGCTACATGTTGTAAATCTCTTTCGGAGCTTAATATGAGGAACTGAATCTATTGCCTGACCACGAGTACCTACTCGTATATTTGCAAAATGACTAGCTCTCTCCTGTTTCGCCCCGTTGTTGAACTCGCTATCCCGTGGGAAGTTTTAAAAACCCGTACTTAGTAGTGCTCATAGAAGCCAGATGTCCCGGGTTCGAATCCTGGTAGGCAGAGCCTAGAGTAACAAGACTTACGCCACGCTTAGCATAATTGTGGGCGTATACGTGGAAAGGGAATCAAAATAGTAATGGGTTGCTAGCCGCATCACCTATAAAATGATTCCTAAGATTTGCCCGTTCCCTCGATGAAATGAAACGAGTTTATTTTGCTGGAACATACACGTGTTACTTATTTATACATGTCAGTTGGATACAGTTACATGAATGCATGCTCCGCTATATAATATATTGGGCAGTGGTTTAAATAAAAGTTCACTTTAATAGTAAATTATATGTATATTTCTAATATACTTTTAGGAGAGGTGTGTCTACTTGGTATAGCAGTTCTTAATAGACTAAAATATGAAACAGTGCTATGAAGAAAGTTCATAATCCACTTAAAAGCATTATTTACATTAACAATGAGAGAGAAGGAATTATACATAAATAAGTATAAGTAGGTACAATACACGGAGGAGGCCTATGCCATGAGGCACGCCGAATTTCGCGACAATTTAATAAATAAAAAAATAAAAATTAAACTACAATAACAACAACAACAACATGTACTTACTGAAATTGTAGCGGATTCGGAATAAAAAAGGCTTATAAAAAAAAATAAAAAAAAAAGTATAAGAATAGAATAGAATAGAATAGAAGAAATTTTTATTCACCAACACAACAATTCAAAACAGAAGAAACAAAAATACAAGTTATTAAAACCAAATATAAGAATTATATGCGAAGGTAAAATGGAAGGGAGACTCAGCGAGGTCGCTGGTAAGTTAGAGTGAAATGGATTTGTTTTGGTTTGCATTCCAATTTCAACATATGGCACTACATAGTGGCAGTACTATGGGCTTTTATCATCTACGCGGGAAGAGAAGCAGCTGCTACGTTCTATATTTTTTCTTTGCTTCCAGACCAGCTTGGAAGGCATTATTAATTTATATTTTGCAGAAGTCTACAATAACTTTACAAATGAACTCACGCAAGCTGACTAAAGATGTAACCGCGTAATATCACCACGCCTTTAATTTTGAATCCTCGTTTCAACAAAGTCGGCAACTTGAGCAGTTGAAACAAGAGGAGTTTAACTTAGGCAAATCAGACGGCCTGCAAATCTTAGACGTGTTCCGGGCCGCGGGCTGGGGTTGCCAGCCTCCAAACTGAGCCAACTTATAAACTAAACCTACTCGAAGACACTTCACTCGCTTCAGCTCTAAATTTACTGCAGAACTTTGGAAATTGAAATTAACCGGGAGGCCTTTTTGTGATCGTAAAAAAAACAATCGATATTGGTAAAAATTGAATTTCGAGGGTGCTGTGCGTACCCATATATTATTTATAATGTACAAGAGAATTCAAGAACATTATAAATCATACATACATACATACATATCGTCACGCCTCTTTCCCACAGGGGTAGGCAGAGTCTACTTTATTCCACTTGCTACGATCCTGACATACTTACCTCTTTCGCTTCATCCACATTCATCAATCTCTTCTTGATATTTTATGTGCCGTTATTATTACGACTTTTAATTCGCTTTACGTCCTAACCTTCGCCTTGTATGCTAAGGTCATATTATCATACCTGCTGTTCAAATATAGGTAAACAATATTTACTATACAAATTAGCATCACCACAACTGCAAAAATAGTTCTTCTCACTATTTTTCATGAGAAAGACAAAGACGCAAGTTAGTCTGCGGTTTTTTAAGAAAAAAACATGTTTTTATAAAGTCACAGCTAACGGAATACTCGCAGTCGTGTACTCGTTGAGACACACAATGGATCCTCGTTTGTTTTTATTCGCTTTGTTAATCGGTGTGTATGCGTCAGCATCTGGTAAGTGATACCTATTTATTTATTTATAAGCCTTTTTATTCCGAATTCGCTACAATTTCAGTAAGTACATGTTGTTAATGTTGTTATTGTCGTTTATTTATTAAATTGTCGCGTAATTCGGCGTGCCTCATGGCATAGGCCTCCTCCGTGTATTGGAGGGTTTGGGCTATAGTTCCCACGCGCGCCCAGTGCGGATTGGGAACTTAACACACACCATTGAATTTCTTCGCAAATGTTTGCAGGTTTCCTCACGATGTTTTCCTTCACCGAAAAGCTCATGGCAAATTACAAATGTAATTTTCGCACATAAATTCCGAAAAACTCAGAGGTGCGAGCCCGGGATTTGAACCCACGACGCTCTGCTTGAGAGGCCTCAGGTCAAACCACTAGGCTACCACGGCTTTAATACTCCGTCTCGTCTCGATTAGTAACCGCGTATTCATAACTAGCTTTTGCCCGCGACTTCGTCTGCGTAGAATTAGTATTTTGGGTAGCTTATTCTTAGTGGTAGGCAAATATTCAATTAGAGCACAAATTAAATATAATTACCCTTAGGGTATTACATCTTCGTAGTCTTAGAGGATACATTACTGTATCCTCTAAGTTCGTAGTAAATTTCACTCCCCTATTCACATCTTTGACAATTTTTGCAAAAACTATTCTATTCCCTTCCCCGGGACCATAACAATAATCCATCCCATATTTAGTTTTAGTCGTTTCATCGGCTTCAGGCGCTGTCAACAGCTAATGACCTTGAGCAGCGCCACTCTTCACACATGCGGTTCGCGTGCCTGTTAGTGAAAGAGAAGAAACTATTTCGGCAGCTTGGCGCGCGTCTAAAATCTTGCAAATAAGACACAAATAATAAGAAATTAAAAAAAGAATGGATTATTTGTGAAATATGACTCGTTAGCCGTTTAGGTTATATGTTGACTTCATGTTTTTAATTGCAGACCCATACGTCGAAAAAATAAAGACCCGTTTAATGATGATTTTAAGACTAATCTTTGCAATTATTTTCTATCGAGGCGATTTTGTTCAGTTATGTATCGAGTCCGTCCAGCGTGTTTGAAATATGATGAAAATTAACATAATTTATTTTTGTGTGTAGTTTTTATTAAAAAAGTGCTTAAATAACATCACTTTCATCAAAATTAGGTGTTGTCAGCCTCTTAAGCGCGAAGAAGGCAAAAGACAGACGCACTTTTACATAAGGGGAGGCCTTTGCCCTGCAGTGGGACACTCAATTAGGCTAATATAAAAAAAAAACATACATCAAGTAGGTAAGTAAAGTACCCAGTTATTTTTAAGATGTGTTAGTTTTCTAATTGACTAACGCCATTTCATGCCCTAAAGATATGAAAAAAAGGTTCCTTCAAACGATAGCTACTACCTACCATATTAATTGTCAACTCAATTTTGCCCCCTCCACAGGTCTTCTTTAAACCGCTGAAACACATAATTATTTATTTTTGTGTTTAATAAAAAGTCTAAAATAAAGTTCCTCCGTTTCTCAAGGTCAATTTTATCTCTGTAAGTACTTACCAAATTTCATAAAATTGGTTCAGTGGTTTAGGCATGAAAGCGTAACAGACAAACAGAAAAACGAATTTACTTTTGCATTTATAATATTAGTAGAGATAGGGATTATTATAAATCATTTTTTTGTAAAAACCGGCTAATAGCGAGTCGGACTCGCGCACCGAGGGTTCCGTATAAATTTGGCAAGTGAATTATGATATCCAGTGTTAGCAGAGCCCTGTTCCTAAGCAAAATGTAGGCAGTGTGAGGTCATTTTATATTGGAACCTATGATCCACCATCATACAAAATTTCAAATTTCTAAGACAACTGGATACCTAACCCACTACTTCCTAGATACTTCCTAGGTACGAATAATTTCATTCATATAGCCTAGCGACATCTATTAACGAATAGCGGAACTAATTAATCCATAGTAAGCTTTATTATTATTCTGTTGCTTAGTATTATCACAACGTATTACATGTACTACATTTTTGAACTCAGGACTTCTTCCTCTTTCATTTGGTATCCCAATAAATAATGTATCAAAAAATATTTTTGGTGGACCCCCCCTTTTTGTTCTATATCTCGACTTCTAGGTGGAATTTCGAAAAAAACGCGACATGGGAGTTTAAGTTAGACCTCCAGCAATACAATAAAAAAAACCGCATTCAGTTTGGTACAGTAGTTTTTGCGTAGCGCGGTAACAAACATACAGACAGACAGACAGACAGACAGACAGACAAAAATTCTAAAAATAGTATTTTCGGCTTCTATAGCGCTTATAGAGGCCCCTTAGTTTATTTTTTCTTTAATATCTCCTATGTACAGACATCGACCTGTTACAATTTTATTATATGTATAGATTATATTTTTTTGCATAGTTAAGGGTTTGTTCAATTGATTCAATCATTTATTTGGTGGATTTGTCTCCACCTCAAATAACAGAATTATCAATAAAAACCGGCCAAGTGCGAGTCGAACTCGCACACGAAGGGTTCTGTACCAAAAGGCTAAAAGCTGGTGCCATGAAACTGCTCCTAAGGCAAAATGAAGTTTTCTCATGTAATATTTACTAACCCCTTATTCATAAACGCTCTAATAGGCTTCTGCTAACTTAGTAATCGTTTGTCCTTATGTCACTTTGACATTTACCTTTCACATTGCTAAGTTAGTAGAAGCCTGTAGAGATGATAATATTTTTGAACTGTCTAACTACATTTAAGACCGCAGACTAAACATGAAACTCAATAATATCAATTAATTGAATTGACCCAAATACAAATAACTTTATTTCGCTTGAAATATGGTACAAAAGGTGTTAAAATACGATAATGGTTCACATATTTCACCAGCATCTGACATGCAAAATGTCACAACTTCCAAGTAAACTCAAAATTTACATTATAATTATCAAATATCACCTAATTTATTATTGATAATGTCACCTAAATAATTATTGATCACAGGAAGAAAAGTATTCGGCAACTGAGTAGAAACTCTTTAACACTAGCCCAGCCTTAAGTTTTCGCTTAAACATTCCCAAAGGCAATTGTTTGACATCATCAATTAGCCTATTATATATTTTAATTGACGTGCAAAAGGTGTTTCGGCCATATAGAGCTGTTTTTTTGCGAGGATGTACTAATCTATCAGGGTATCTTGTATTAAAATTACATATATCTCGATATGTTGTGAACAGTTCCGGGTTGGTTTTAACAAATACACATACTTCATATATACCCTTCAAATTTAATCTTTCTTCTGCCTTTTCAGACACAAACCTGACATGCACGAACCCCCACGAGGTCCCCGACTGCCTATTCGTCTGCCCCCCGCAGCGCACTTGCAGAAACTACAAGTACGCCCTCCCCTGCATCCCCCCCACCGGCCCTTGCACGCCGCAATGCGTGTGCGCCGAGGGTTACGCGAGGAACTTGGACGGGACCTGTGTTACGATCGCGCAATGTGGTAAAATAACTATTATAATTACAAAAACGGGTAACTCACGTATAAAAGCCGAATAATGCTCGTCATGTTTTGGACTAATCCGTAGTCCTTCTCCAAGGAGCGCTCGCCCCAGCGGCAGCGAAACGAACACTGCGCGCAACACAACACATAACCACCAAATAAACCTTTTTCTTTCTTTCTTTCTTTTCTTTCTATAACATATGTCGAGCATTATTTGGCTTTTATACGTGAGTTATCCGTTTTTGTAACTATGATTGAGTCTCACGGTAGTTTCATGTTGAAAATAACTATTCTTTCTTCAAAATCCAAATCCCTACTATAAATGCGAAAGTAACTTTGTCTGTCTGTCTGTTGCCTTTTCACGCTTTAGCCGCTGGACCGATTAAGTTGAAATTTGGTATACAAACAGTTTTTATCCCGGAAAATTGCATAGTTCCCGTGGGATAGTGATTAGTGACTTCTGCGCAGACGGAGTCGCGGGCAACAGCTAGTGATACTATTGGGAGGGAAAGGCCTAGACGTACTCGTAAGTTCCATGCCCAAACTGGGGACTTCTGACAGTTCAAATCATTATCATCATCATCATCATCAGCAGCAGCAGCAGCATAATATTAACCATAGTATGTTTACCCGTTGTCTAGTACCTACCCATTTTACAAGCTTTGCTTAGTTTGGGACCAGGTCAATTGGTGTGATTTGTCCCAAGATATTTATTACCTAGTTATTTAATTATTTATATAGGACGTCTACTGTTGGTCATATTTATGTATCCAATTGCCTTGGTCTCTTCAAATAATTCTTTATTATTGCAGAACAATGTTACGGCTACACTCAACACTTCACGTGCAACGGACCGTACGACGAACACTGCGAGGGTACCTGCGTCTGCGACGACGGCTATGTACGAGACGCGAGTAACTCCTGCGTGTCAGCCAACCCCAGCCCCCCACCGGTCATAGCCAGCCCCCCACCTTTCCCACCTAGCGTGCCAGTAAACCCACCAACTACTGGCTCAAACCCTCCCGTTTCTACAGGGCCTGTGGGTCCACCAGGCATTATGACACCTGGTGTTACTGAGGCAACTGGTCCAACTGAGCAAACCGGTCCAACTGGGCAAACCGGTCCAACTGGGCAAACCGGTCCAACTGGGCAAACCGGTCCAACTGGGCGAACCGGTCCAACTGGGCGAACCGGTCCAACTGGGCAAACCGATCCAACTGAGCAAATCAATCCAACATGTAACTAGCTCAATAACCATTTCGTACAAGAAGCCGATACGGAATAAGACGTCAGTTACCAGTACCAGTACTTGAAGATGGATATTATGTATGTATAAATTTACTGTAATAAATGGCGTGTTGAGGATCCTTCAACTTTCTCCTGTTTGATTTAAATATATCTTACTAGCTGTTGCCCGCGACTTCGTCTGCGGCGAATTCGTTTATCGCGCGCCGGTGGAAACTAAAACATTTTTTTCGGAGTGGAAACTATCCTATGTCCCTTCCAGAGTCTCAGCTATCCCCGTGCTAATTTTTATCACGATTGGTTGGTAGTTTACGCGAGAAGATGTAAACAAATAAACTACTTAAACTAAAACTAAATCCTAGGGACAACTACTCTGAAGGTGTTTATTTTTTAATTTTTGTTTTTATTTTTAGTAGAGATACCTTTTCTGCTGATTGCACATTATCGTGTCTGAACTTTCATTGTAATCTAATCTACATTATGTAAGCCAAACTCTTTATTAAGCACCACGTAGTAACCAATACAAAAAAAAACTAATTTTACTAGGTAAACAGTCTTATCACACTACCTATCTCTTCCAGACAATTCTTTTATGTAACCCTTTAAAAGCAAACAGGGATCTACTTTTCTCTTTTAGCCACGTTATTTCTGGGAACATCTACTAGGTCGAAGGTAGGGGTAGAGGGGAAAGGCATCGATACGTTACCTGGGCAGGGAAGGGACGATTTTTCGCTTGAGCTGAAACTCATTCTGTTGTGTTTATTTTAATATCTTGATTATTTTTAAGCCCTCTCTGAGGTTAAGAGGGCGGCCGTTGTGGTACCGACTGCGCCAATGAAAGGTTTTGTAAGATATTTCGTTATTTTAACTTTCGAAGGTGATTTTTGTCGAGCCAACTTTTTTATTTTAAACACTCGATGCAGAGAGAGGGGTGATATAAATTTTACGTCGATATCTCTCTGTGTGTGTGTGTGTGTGTATCTGTCTGTAGCATAGTAGCGCTCAAACGGATAAACCAATTTCAATGCAGTTTTTCTTTCGATAGCCAGTTTCCTTGCGGTGGTTCTTAGCCATGTTGAGTAAAAATCAGTCCAGTAGTTTGAAGAGTATCAGCTCTTTTTCAAAATGATGTCAGGCATTATTGACATAAAATTAAATTTTTTATATTTTTATTACTCGATTCGAGAGAGGGGTTTTTATTTAGTTTAATATAATTTTTGTTACAAGCTTTTATTTAGCTTTCCTTTGTCGTATAGTAAGTCGTATGCCTCAACATTTGCAAATACTTTTGGACCACTTTTAGTAAGCTTGTCAAAAAATTCTGTAGTAAATTGTAAGTCTGTATTTCAAGAAGTCCAGTGCAGCGAAAAAAAAAACGAAATATAAAAAAATTACGACAAACATTAAATTCTTCTCAGAGTTGGTCTTGATTTAAAGAAAACGGTGTAAAATATTGAGGAAAAGACCGTGGTTTAAACTGTAATTTCAACGCTATGAACATAAATATTCATTCACAGATTGTTTGCTAACTACAAGCTATATGTATACTCATATACAAATGGTTCTTATTTCTAAATTTAACTAGTCTGGGGCCAACAGCCAGCATAAATCAGTACTTAAACACAATGGCTTTCAGCCACAAAACAGCCTTCCCACTCTTAGTTATCAGGCTAGACAAGAACAGATAATTTATGTCTGCTTCTAACTCTCACCGCAAAACTGAGGGGCTGTATAAATTAAACGTGTAACGTATGGTCAATTCATAACATCAAAAGTGATAATAGACAATGACTAGTGATTGGAAATGTTGACAAAATATAAATAAAACTTGGCCGATTAGATACTTCGCTTTAAAAATAAATAGAACTTGTACCAGGTTTTCGATTTTGTGGCGCTACTCAGGTTGCAGATATTCTCGAGTTGATTCATTCGTTCCTCCGATTATTGAAGAAAATCATGCGCCCAACGGTGCCACCATTTTGCGTGGTACGTAGGACAAGCCAAGACACTTACTGTTTTAGTCTCCTTTCCACTCTAGAACCCAGCAGCGCAAGCACTGCTGCTTTGTGACGGGATCTGTAAGGACTTTAGACAAGGTCTTAAATCTTACCTCCAGCTAAATAATGACTAAAAACAATATCTTTGCTGCTCTGCTAGAAAATAAAACGGTTATCGCAGCAGCAGTTATTTGTTCGTCATTATGGACCTCTGGAAAGTAACGCCTGATTCAATATTGACGAATAGATAGCCTAGTGGTTAGTGACCCTGACTATGAAGCTAGAGGTCCCGGGTTCGAATCCCGGTAAGGACAGAAATTTGTATGATGAATACGAATGTTTGTGCCCGAGTCATGGATGTTGTATGTATTTAATATGTATTTATGTAAATTATATTAAGTAAGTATGTTTATCTGTTGCCTGGTACCCATAATACAAACTTTGCTTAGTTTGGGACTGCGTCAATTGGTGTAATTAAAAAAAATAGTACATTACTGCAGAGGCCGTGAAGTAAGGGATTGTAGGACGAGATTGGGGTACACGGCCGAGTCGTAGGCGAGGCCGGATAAAGCGAGTCCTGCAATCCCTGTTTCCGGCCGAGGATTGTATAGTGCTTTTCTCAAGCAATGCGAGGAAATCATGTAAAAATTGTTTAATTAGCCGCATTTTTAATTTTAAAAACATGCCATTTGAACAAACTATTGCTCGCGCCATGTTTAACCGCACACCCGCCCCGCGCCGACCGCACCCGCCGACCGTACCACCACATTACTTCTTGGCCTAGGCCGTAAATGTGAAACTTCTTGGCTTCATTTCGCGACATTAACGCGTACATTTCCGAGCATGCTTGAGAAAAGTATATTATTTGACAAAGTTATAGATACCTATGGCAGACATGAAACTCAATAATTTCAACTAAAGTTTATTACTGGAACAATGTCTATGGAGCCGGTTTGGCCGTCCGTCAGATCCTTCGCAAACTTTGCCTCCCCCCTTCCCCATCAACAGGGTCCTCCGCAAACGCTGACGGCGGCAGGTCGTAAGCATTTCCACGCACGTGTAAGATAACAAACAAAAGCAGTCGAGCTTGTTTGAAACTAAACACATCCGCTGTCAGATACTACTTGTATGAAGAAGGGTATTTTACAAAAAAAAAATGTTAAAATGAGCTTTTTGCTGACTGTACTTTTTGTACACTAGAAGTACCAGACACATAATAATAATAATAATAATAAAAATAAGCGCCAGGCAGTGCTTGTTGACATCACCATCCCCCATGACGAGAGCCTCGTGAAAGCCGAGAAGGACAAACTCAGCAAGTACCTTGACTTGGCTCACGAGGTAACCGCCATGTGGGATGTTGACTCAACAATCACTGTCCCGATAGTCAGGAGGTTCCTCTCTTTGTCGCCCTGACCACCGGCAGCTTAGGCCCCGCCTCGCTGCCGGCGGCACCCTAGGTTAGGTTTTTATCATGTTTTTATATTTTGTATTAATATTGCTTTATTACTTTTTATTTCAATATTGTAAAAACCTAACTTAAGGCGAAGGGATAGGCAAAAGCTCATAAATTGGTTGTTTTTGTGCATGTTTTATGGCGATAATACACAATTTGGGGTTTTGAAAACTGCACATTCTATAAAACATGCCTTGACTTAGAATTCACCGGCGAAAACATATTCCTTTATGTCGTAGTTAGTACAAAAATTCGTTTGCCCTAAGAGTCTCGAACATATTTTGTACAAGTTTTGCTCGGGTGAAACAAATCTGTTTGCTACCAATCTCGACGAGGTTACTCTAGTAAGTCATAATTAAAATTCCACGGTGCGTTCGCTTCAATTAGCCAACAAATAAGGCTTTAGAGAGTAGTACTGCCCTGAGACTATGAAAAGGGCGAACGCAATATTTGCCCGCACATTCAATCAGGCGCTTTTCAATGTACAAAAAATTCGTAAACCAAAAAAATGTTAAAAAGATAATACAATGAAATAATATTAAGATAAAACCAAAAATGTTAATAAAAAAAAATAAAAAAATAATAGATAAATAAATAAAAAAATAATTTGGATAAGATGTATGAAAATAATAAGAAAAAAGCAACGTTGCATGTTCGCTCGGTGGCGGCAGTGCGTAAGCGACGCGACGTTGCCAAAATTCGCTTCGCGTTTTTTCATATTGGTTTGGCTAAGCATGTTGTTTGAGTCACAGAATAGGCGCGAAACAGTGCTTCAAAAAGTCGTACTAGTTCGCGTCGCACGTAATACCTATATTAAGTTAAGTGATTATTTTCAATCCGTTTTTTGGGAACTTAGTGGCAGGATGGTTTGATACTTACTTGCTGTTTAGCGAACAGCATGGGAAATAGGATTTTGGTAGGAATTACTGCATGAAAAATTTTGATATTTAAACTAGTAGTACTCTAATGTATAGTCTATCATTAGAAAGAAGAAAAAAAAAGATATCTGAAGGTCGAAGTGGTCCCCAAACATGGATTCGTTATCAAAATAAAAAAGACCGCCATATTGAAATCTTTAGTTTTTCGACCGATTAATTTCAAAATCGATATCTGAGGATCCGAGTTGTCTCCAAACACATATCCGTTATCAAAAATGACAAAAGTGGCCGCCATTTTGAAATCTTTAAGTTCTGGGCCGATTATTTTCAAAATCGATATCTGAGGGTCCGAGTGGTCGTCAAACACAAATCTGCTACCGAAAATGAAAAAACTGGCCGCTATTTTGAATTCTTTACTTTTTGGACCAATTGTTTTCAAAATCGATATCTGAGGATCCGAGTGATCCCCAAACATGAATCCGTTTTTAAAAAATGAAAAAAGTGGCCGCCATTTTGAAATCTTTAAATTTTGGACCGAATATTTTCAAAATCGATATCTAAGGGTTCGAGTGGTCGTGAAACACAAATCTGCTATCAAAAATGAAAAAACTGGCCGCCATTTTGAAATCTTTAGTTTACCGACCGATTGATTTCAAAATCGATATCTGAGAATCCGAGTTGTCTCCAAACACGTATCCGTTATCAAAAATGACAAAAGTGGCCGCCATTTTGAAATCTTTAGTTTTTGGACCGATTATTTTCAAAATCGATATCTGAGGGTCCGAGAGCTCCCCAAACACAAATCTGCTATCAAAAATGAAAAAACTGGCCGCTATTTTGAAATCTTTAGTTTACCGACCGATTGATTTCAAAATCGATATCTGAGAATCCGAGTTGTCTCCAAACACGTATCCGTTATCAAAAATGACGAAAGTGGCCGCCATTTTGAAATCTTTAGTTTTTGGACCGATTATTTTCAAAATCGATATCTGAGGGTCCGAGAGCTCCCCAAACACAAATCTGCTATCAAAAAAGAAAAAACTGGCCGCCATTTTGAAATCTTTAGTTTACCGACCGATTATTTTCAAAATCGATATCTGAGGGTCCGAGTGGTCGTCAAACACAAATCTGCTACCGAAAATGAAAAAACTGGCCGCCATTTTGAATTCTTTACTTTTTGGACCAATTGTTTTCAAAATCGATATCTGAGGATCCGAGTGATCCCCAAACATGAATCCGTTTTTAAAAATGAAAAAAGTGGCCGCCATTTTGAAATCCTTAAATTTTGGACCGAATATTTTCAAAATCGATATCTAAGGGTTCGAGTGGTCGTGAAACACAAATCTGCTATCAAAAATGAAAAAACTGGCCGCCATTTTGAAATCTTTAGTTTACCGACCGATTGATTTCAAAATCGATATCTGAGAATCCGAGTTGTCTCCAAACACGTATCCGTTATCAAAAATGACAAAAGTGGCCGCCATTTTGAAATCTTTAGTTTTTGGACCGATTATTTTCAAAATCGATATCTGAGGGTCCGAGAGCTCCCCAAACACAAATCTGCTATCAAAAATGAAAAAACTGGCCGCTATTTTGAAATCTTTAGTTTACCGACCGATTGATTTCAAAATCGATATCTGAGAATCCGAGTTGTCTCCAAACACGTATCCGTTATCAAAAATGACAAAAGTGGCCGCCATTTTGAAATCTTTAGTTTTTGGACCGATTATTTTCAAAATCGATATCTGAGGGTCCGAGAGCTCCCCAAACACAAATCTGCTATCAAAAATGAAAAAACTGGCCGCCATTTTGAAATCTTTAGTTTACCGACCGATTATTTTCAAAATCGATATCTGAGGGTCCGAGTGGTCGTCAAACACAAATCTGCTACCGAAAATGAAAAAACTGGCCGCCATTTTGAATTCTGTACTTTTTGGACCAAATGTTTTCAAAATCGATATCTGAGGATCCGAGTGGTCCCCAAACAAGAATCCGTTTTTGAAAATGAAAAAACGTGTCCACCATTTTAAAAACTAGTTTTTGTACCGATTGTTTTCAAGATCGATATCTTACGATCTGAGTGGTTCCCAAACACGTATCCGTTATACAAAGTAGAAAAGTCATCACCATTTTCAAATGTTTAGTTTTTGAACAGATTGTTTTTAAAATCGATATCTGAGCTGGCGGCCACTTTTTCCATTTTTGATAACGGGTTTATATTTGGGGACCACTCGGATCCTCAGATATCGATTTTGAAAGCTATCCATCTAAAAACTAAAGATTTCAAAATGGCGGGCAATTTTTTCATTTTTGATAACGGATTCATGTTTGGGGACCACTCGGACCCTCAGATAATGAATTTTAAAACAATTGGTTCAAAAAGTAAAGATTTCAAAATGGCGGTCACTTTTTCCATTTTATATGACGGATACGTGTTTGGGAACCACTCGGTTCGTCAGATATCGATTTTGAAAATAATCGGTCCAAAAACTAAAGATTTCAAAATGGCGGGCACTTTTTTCATTTTTGATAACAGATTCATGTTTGGGGACCACTCGGACCCTCAGATATCGATTTTGAAAACAATCGGTTCAAAAACTAGAGATTTCAAAATGGCGGTCACTTTTTCTATGTTATATAACGGATACGTGTTTGGGAATCACTCGGATCGTCAGATATCGATTTTAAAAACAATCGGTACAAAAATAAAATTTTACAAAATGGCGGCCACTTTTTTCATTTTTAAAAACTGATTCATGTTTGGGGACCACTCGGATCCTCAGATATCGAATTTTAAAACAATCGGTTCAAAAAGTAAAGATTTCGACATGGCTGTCACTTTTTCCATTTTATATAACGGATTCGTGTTTGGGAACCACTCGGATCGTCAGATATCGATTTTGAAAACAATCGGTCCAAAAACTAAAGATTTCAAAATGGCGGGCACTTTTTTCATTTTTGATAACGGATTCATGTTTGGGGACCACTCGGACCCTCAGATATCGATTTTGAAAACAATCGGTTCAAAAAGTAGAGATTTCAAAATGGCGGTCACTTTTTACATTTTATATAACGGATACGTGTTTGGGAATCACTCGGATCGTCAGATATCGATTTTGAAAACAATCAGTCCAAAAACAAAAGTTTTCAAAATGGCGGCTACTTTTTTCATTTTTAAAAACGGATTAATGTTTGGGGACCACTCGAATCTTCAGATATCGAATTTGAAAACAATCGGTTCAAAAAGTAAAGAATTAAAATGGCGGCCAGTTTTTTCATTTTCGATAGCAGATTTGTGTTTGACGACCACTCGGATCCTCAGATATCGATTTTGAAAATAATCGGTCCAAAACTCAAAGAATTCAAAATGGTGGCCACCTTTTTCATTTTTGATAACGGATTTATGTTTGGGGACCTCTCGGACCCTCAGATATCGGTTTTGAAAATAATCATTGGAAAAACCATACCTTATTCTGTACCTTTCCCGCACACGTTCAAGTTTTACTTTATTCTGCAATAATAATTTACGTTGCGACTCTAGACAGACTCTGGACACCTTTGACGTCACGTTCATCACTATCCCGCGGAAACTGCAATTTTCTGGGATAAAAAGTAGCCTGTTTTAATTTAGGGTACCAACTGTCGTCGTTCCAAATTTCATCCAAATCCGTCCAGTTGTTGTAGCTTGAAGAAGAAACAAACATACATACACACTCACTCACATCGTCACAAACTTTCTCATGTATTATATCACATACATACATAAATAACGTCTCTATCCCTTGCGGAGCAGACAGAGCCCAAGGTAACAAGACCTCAAAGGCCACGTTACGAATGCCGAAATGTTATTTTTTTTTATTATTTTTGCAAAATCTGATTTGAACATTATGATGTGTCTGTGTAGGCAATCGGAAAACTAAAGCAAGCGCCATCTACTAACATCACAGTGCAATATTTCAATCCATCAGCCCGCGCCCATTCGCATCGAGTTCACGCGTCGATTATTTAACAGATGTCGCGTTGATCGGACTGCTTGCCACGTCACAAACGGGCAAGGTCATTTGCCTATCCCTTCGCCTTAAGATAAAAGATAAATATACCGAATAATAATAAAAGATATTTATTCAACAGTTTGCAATTACATTTAGATCATTCAAACAGATGACCCTTAGCGACAAATATTCGCATAGTAACAAGGTAATTAATAAAATTCGAAGGCTTACTCACCTGCTATGGGTAGTGTAGGGGTATAGCACGCGTCACGGAATGACGAGGACCCGGGTTCGATTCCCGGCCATAGCTTTACTTTTCGGATTTTTC
Organism: Pandemis heparana; assembly: GCA_963854515.1. Taxonomy (NCBI): domain Eukaryota; kingdom Metazoa; phylum Arthropoda; class Insecta; order Lepidoptera; family Tortricidae; genus Pandemis; species Pandemis heparana. Next base: position 12,330,401 of record OY978028.1, read on the forward strand.
TACTGTGTTCTAAATTTCAGTGTCGTTTAGAAACTAAAAGCGAGTAAAATTTTGCAAGATTTTACTCAAAAAAAGACTTAATTTTTTTACCCCCGATGCAAAAGAAGGGTGTTATAAGTTTGACTTCGATGTCTGTGTGTGTATCTGTCTGTGCCACCGTAGCTCTCAAGTCAATGGACCGATTTCGATGCAGGTTTTTTTTTTATTCGAAAGCCAGTTTCCTTGCGAATCGGTTCAGCAGTTTCAAGAGTATCAGCTCTTTTCTAAAATAATGTACCTAAGGCATTAATTAATTATGATTATTCATTGAATGCGTAAGGGGGGGGGGTTGCCAAAATGTTTAATTTAATATTATTATTATTATTTAAAAAGCCTATAAAAACGAGCTTCTCTTAAAGGGCCGATAACACACCTCGCTCGTTATGTTATGAGTGTCTATGTGCAGCGGTGATTGCTTTCCACCAGGTGACCCGCATGCTCGCTTGCAGATTTATACAAATAGAAAACTTGTTGAAAATGAGACACAGTTACACCCGCGGCAAGGGGCGTTTTCAAACAAAGTTGTTGAATCACTCGATGTTTCAGAATTTAAAAAATTTACGTTGTTTCTACTCAGAATCGAGAGCTCTATTAATTCTAATAGGAGAAAAAAATGGCCCAAAATTTTGTTTGAATAAAATATTTCCATTACGCTACCATCTATACATATAAATTAATTGGGAGTGGTTGCGTAAGTGAATCGAAAAAAAAACGGAACACTTTTTTTCACCTATTAGAATGAATAGAGCTCTCGATTCTGAGTAGGAACAACGTAAAATTTTTAAATTCTGAAACATCGAGTGTTTCAATAACTTGTTTGAAAACGCCCGCAAACGGACAAGCCGACAGCTTACAACTCTTTAAAACAGACGCTATCTGTCTATCCTGTAAACTTGACAATGAAGATTGATGCTGACAGCCAGCAGACCTTGACCCTGGAAGAGCGATGAGCCCGAGGATAATGGGGGCGTGACGGAGTGTTCGCCGCACTCACTGGGGTTTCGGTAAAACGCGGATTTAAAGGCTACGATTGAACTTGAATCGCGTCAAAAGCTGCGGCTAGCACGCGGCAATTTTCCGATTTTTTTTTGTTAAGTGCCTAAAAAGTTAAACTTGTTTCATGGTTTCATAAAACCACTTTTTTAAAGTGAAAACTGCTTTAACGGCGTTGAACACTTTTTAGGATTGGTAAAAAAAGTTAAAGTCGCGTCAGGCGTAAGACGGAGGAAGGGTTTAAGTACCAGGATATCAGGATCCTCTGAGAGCTTATTTTGAAAAACAAATGAACCGCGTTCGATTTTTGAGAGGTGTTTTTTGTTTAGTCGTGGAGAAAAAGTACCTACTAGGGCTTCATCAGCACATAATACGTACGTTTTTTGTAAGCGGCCAGTACGGTACGCGTCTTGAGCGTCATGGAGGTTACAACATTAAAATCTAATCTAAGCTGCAGTGTTGTTTTCACAACGGTTGGTGTTGGTTTCAAATTCTCTTGCACGTCACATTATATAATGTCGATAAGACAGGCTGTCAACTTGAAAGTTCGACTTTAGCGACATTCTCATTTTATAGGAAGTTGGATGAAAAGTGGTAGACCACTTATTTGGCCGACCGTACGTAAATACGTTTCCCACTGTACGTCGCGTTAAGGGGCTGACAACACCTAATTTTGTTGAAATTGATGTTATTTAAACACTGTTTTAAGAAAAACTGCACACAAAAAAAATACAAAAAAAAATATTATGTTAATTTTCATTATATTTCAAACACGCTAGACGGGCTCGATACATAATTGAACAAAATCGGCTCGATAGAAAATAATTGCAATGATTGGTCTTAAAATCATCATTAAACGGTTCTTTTTCGACGTATGGGTCTGCAATTAAAAAAATAAAGTCAACATATTCATACCTAAACGGCTAACGAGTCATATTTCACAAATAATCCATACTTTTGTTTATTTCTTACGATTTGTGTCTTATTTGCAAGATTTTAGACGCGCACCAAGCTGCCGGAATAGTTTCTTCTCTTTCACTGACAGGCACGTGAACCGTATGTGTGAAGAGTGGCGCTGCTCCAGGTCATTTGCTGTTGACAGCGCCTTAAGGCGGATGCTCGCGTTAGCTCATTGTAAAAGTCCCGTTAGATGGCGCTATAATCAATTTTGTTGGTTTTTTGTAGTTTTTAGAAGATTCTTAATACATTTATAGATTATTTATAAATTTGCGCACACAATTTAATACGGCCGATTTTTTGAGACCACACTCAAATGATAACAATGCACCAATTCGGAGAATAGCTGCACAAACGCTGGTGTCACTAACGAACTTATACAGATACTAGGTCTTACACACACATGCAAATGGGAGGCGCTAGCTGTTGGTGGAAAAATATTGCAACACCTTGCTAAGCTATTAGCGTAATTTTTCACGTTATATTTACGTTTTTATATCAACTTTACTTTTACCAGAAATTTTACAAATATATACGTGTACAAAAGTAAGTCGTGTTATTTAACTATTGATAACTTTGGAATAGCTGCACGGATTTTTATGATTTTTATTTTGTTGGCTTTCTCTCTTCCACGAATAGCCGAATATGTAATCAAATATATGAAAAATGCACTAAAAAACTTTAATTTTTCGTATGCAGCGCCATCTCAGACAAAAACTGACTTTCGAATTTTTATTTGCCAGCTCAGCTAGTTATAAGTATTATAATTATTATGAGTCCAGCAAATGCAAATATGTGAATCAATGCCACCTTCAACCCTTTTTGAATACCAGGGAGTCGATTTTTTGTACTTTGTTAGAATGAGGGCTATCGTATTTGTACTCACTAGTTGGCGCCACTGTAGAGTAAGGTATATCACATTATTCAGGATTTCTTTCAATTAATATTTAATAGCAAGCTACTTATTACCCACAGTGTTGTCCCATTTAACTTCTAAATTAACTGCCATTTTATTTGCCTGCTTAATTTGGCTCCTAATTTTCAAAGCTCTTCTTTTATCTTTTAATAAACCTGCCGTATGTCTGCGATAATAATCGGAAACAATCTTAATAACACTAAAAATTCGTTATGTAAAGCCGGAATATGCAACTTGTAGGTACTACTAATTTTACGTTTCTGTATAATACCTCACGTTACAATAGCGCCTCTAGCGGCAAATTCATATGCCGTCATTGCTAGTATCTTCAAAAGCTAGTACCTATTAGTATGTAGGAACCTGCGATTCATATTTGATATTCGCTCACACGTAGAGACATCATCATCACCATCGTCTGACATTTTATTAATACTCTTATGCATTATAACATATAAGCGTTTCGTCTGGGGCATAGTCTAAACAGATTGTCGTTTCGAGTCAGGCGCACCTTTCGTAAATAGGTAACTTGAGAATGAGCCTGGTTGCAGCGATGAGACGAAGTCACTCGTGCTAGCCATTCGGATCCTTTCACCAAAATGCATTGCAGTATAGGTTCAGATAAAGGAAAGAATTATGCATAGCGGGTAGGGACTACGTCTGAACGCTTCTTTGGTTAGATAATTTTGTTCCAGAGTTGTGAGCCGCCTTTTTTAAGTTAGGTCCTTATGTCATCATAATTCATATTTATAATAATTCATCGTATAGCGCATAAAAGGAAAAAATAATAATAGACAATTATGATGACTTTGCAATAGGTAGGTACGTCAAATAAAATAATGACAACTCCAAAACAAATCCAATCCATCTGGACTCGCTTTTACTTACTATAATACTTACTTCCACAAAAGTCCAACTTCATCCGTCGATGGTTTTGATTAGCGTTACCTAGAGTGGGATAAAGCAGAATACTGCGGTGTCTAGTCCACACGCGAAAAAACAAACTTGCAGCTCGACGCGTATTATAATCAGCGCTTTCCTCATGAGCCTACTCTACATCTAACTAATATTATAAATGCGAAAGTATGGATGGATGGATGGATGGATGGATGGATGTTTGTTTGTTTGTTACTCAATCACGCCAGAACGGCCCAACAGATCTGGATGAAATTCGGCACATAGATAGAGAAAAGTCTGGAATAGCACATAGGCTACTTTTTATCCCGAAAAAATTGCATAGTTCCCGCGGGATAGCGATAAACGAATTCTTTGCAGACGAAGTCGCTGGCAACAGCTAGTATTTATATATTACTAGCTGTTGCCAGCGACTTCGTCTCCAAGGAATTCGTTTATCGCTATCCCGCGGGAACTACGCAAATTTTCGGGATAAAAAGTAGCCTATGTGCTATTCCAGACTTTTCTCTATCTAGCTACCGAATTTCATTTAGATCCGTTGGGCCGTTATGGCGTGATTGAGTAACAAACAAACATACATCCATCCATCCATCCATCCATCTATCTTTCCATCCATACTTTCGCATTTATAATATTAGTTAGATTAGATGCGCAACTAGTTGTGCCATTAGGAATTTCGGGTCAATAAAAATAAGAATTCTCATTTGAGATAGTAAAATTAGGTTAGGTTCATTAGGTATTTTCAAATACCCGAAGGGCAAACTGAATAGAAATAGGAACCCCGCCGACGACCTTACGAAGGAGTGAAATTCCTAAAATCACAACTAGTTGTGCATAATATAGAGTAAGGGCCATGAGAAAAGCGTCATACATTTAGTCAAAAATCGTGTGCATAAAAATTAGATAAAATTTAGCTAGCGTCGTGCAGCTGTTGCGCCTGTACTGCGTGTCGACCAGTGAACCAGAACCATATCTTTTTCGATCTTCACCCTTGATCCACCTACAGGTTGTCCACCTGGTTTTTGATGGAGTTCCGCTCTTGGGCGGAGCTCCTTTTTTCTGGGTATTGGAAGCTGGGTATTGGTTTTCCGGGTGGACAAATTAGGTGGGCCACGGGTAAGTCCCTATATTTTTCTAATTGGTATAGTAGGTAGATATTCGACTTTTTGTTTGATATCTTAAATCGAAAAAACGTGCACGCTGCCATAGTACCTATGGCGTAATGGCTACTACGAACGAAATCATTCGACTCATCATTGTTTATCAAAGGACTCATAAGGAAATGCGCCACGCAACATGTGGTATGCGCACACAAGGGCTAATTTATCAAAGCGCTGATAGTTAAAAAAGAAGATATATTTTTCAAATAAAACTTTCAATTTGATTTGATACCAAATACCAGTGAGATGTCACTTTTGAAATAATTTGTATCACTATTCTATTCAGTATTCATAAACATTTGACACGCTGTAACAGGTATCAGTGGCGTGGCGTCCATAGAACTCGATTCCCACCGGCTTGCCTAATTTAAGGCAGTTGGGCAATTTATTGTGCAGAATTAGAGGAAAAGGCTAGTTAAGTTCCCTTCGGCTTGCCTTCCTTGACGCCGCGCCACTGACAGGTATACGAATAGTTTTATCCGTACTATGTACTTATTCCTGGGTAGTGACAAATCAAGTCCTGACACATTGTTGAACTTTTTCACAGCAAATGTCTTAGTGAAGTTTCATTTTGATTGAACTGACAAGAAAATTCACTGTGCGGTTGACCGCGTTGATCGTGAAAACGTTCTACTGTACGTTAGAAATATAGGAACCCGACCCGGAGCAAACTTGAAGTAAAAGCGTTTTCAGTCAAATTTCACGAAATTTTAGTTTGATGGAGATTCAAGTCTCTTGATACCTATTTTTTTCATTTGGGCATAACTCCCTCAGAATTACATGCTTCCAGTAATGATCAAATTTATATTTTTCTATTTCTATTATGTTTTCTAAATGCGATAAGTTCTTTGAAATAACACACACTGACTAGTTATTGATAATTATGCCTAACTAATTATAATTCTGAGAGTTATGCGCATACAAAAACCATACCAAGATACTGAAAATTCATACTAAAATTTTGTGAGAAGTACCTACTGAAACTACTTTTACCTCAAGTTTTCCTGCAGGGCTCTTTTATTGATAGTACATACATACATACTTAAATCACGTCTTCATCCCTTACGGTGTAGACAAAGCCTAAGGTAACAAGACCTAAAGGCCACGTTTAGTATGATTGTGGGCGTATAGGTGGAAAGGAGAATCAAAATGAGTGATGGGTTGCTAGCCTGTTGATTGATAGTATATACATATACCTATATACAAATGATCAAACTATTGCTAGAAGGTACGAAATGGGACCCGTTGTATAGGCAGTCCCACGTATAGTCAATACCTAGGGAAATAAGATGAAAAATACAAGCATTTCCAAATACACGAGTCTCTCAATACGAAACTGAAAATATTTAATAATTTATTAAAAGATGTCACGAAATTGTAGTTTGTTCACGTAACATATTCAATAAATAAAATTTTACACGACAGATTATTCATAAATTTCATACCTGAAATGCATGTAATGGAAATTTATTATTTATTTATTTATAAGCCTTTTTTATTCCGGATTCGCTACAATTTCAGTAAGTACATGTTTTTGTTGTTATTGTCGTTTATTTGAAATGGAATGGAATTTGTGTTTAATGGAAATTTACCACTTATTATTTATTGTTCACAAAATAATATTTTTTACATGCATAAAAAAACAATCATAACTTATTTTCCTACTTGGCATTATATAGGCTGACTTTTTTTATCGCCGTCGAAAGCGACACGACAAATACAAGCATTATTTTTCAGTTTGGTATTAAAATATTGCAAATAGTATCATTAAATGATACCTGTCATCATTATCATCATCATCATCATCATCATCATCATCATATCAGCTGTAGCACGCCCACTGTTAGCCATAGGCCTCCTTCATAAAGCTCCAGTTGCCTCGGTTGGAAGCGGCTTACATCCACCGTGAACCTGCGACTTACGGTAGGTACCTATACGATTGCGTATGATACCTACGTAAAAAACTACGTAAAAACTTGGACGGTGATATTAATATCACCCTGTATCATACAGTTTCCTTTTGCTTTACTGGTCATAGGTAATGAGAACATGAAAGACGGACGAAAATTCTTCAAGTCTTCAGAACAGGGTTGACAAAACTCCGCTGTTGGACATCTGGCATTTCACGGTCTTGATATTTTCCCTAGTTATTTTTATCTCATTATGTTATGTTATTACAAATTAGGCCAATAAAAATCTACAGAATGTTTCATATGTTTTTAAACAATTTTTTTTTATCATCACACCAGCAGTAAACTTTTTGCCCTTCTTGCACAATAATAGCAAGTAAGATACGCTCGCGTCCAGTGGAAGTTTGCTTCACTTATTTCCTGTTACTGGAGACAAAAATTACCTTCCGAATCCAATGTGAATCTGAAAATTAACGTACAGTCAGTACTACAAAAGGATACAGACGGATGGGCAGACGAATGGATGAATAATATTCATAATGACAGACAAACAGACAGAAAGACGGACGCACAGACAGACGGACAAACAGAAAGACAAACGGACGAACGGACAGTCGGTCGTACGCACAGATAAACAGACAGACAGACGGACGGACGGACGGATGGACGGACGGATGAACGGACGGTTGTTCGGATGCACAGACAACAGACAGATGGACAGACGGACGGTCAAATGGACCGCTGGATGGATAGTCGGACGCATAGACAGATAGTCAAATGAACGGATGGACTGCCGGATGGATGATTGGACAAACAGACAAACAGACAGACAGACAGACATGCATACATACAGACAAACAGATAGACAAGCCGACAGAAAGAAATAAAGAAAAAGTTTATTTATGACAATCACAAAAGTAGTTAAAAAACAAAAGTAGGTATATAAACATACAAAGCTAAAAATATAAAACCTACAGATAAATAAATTGTCACAAAATGGTCCAGAACAATGGACAGACGGAAAGATAGACAGACAAAATAAGTCCTTCTACGCTGGTTCCTTTTTTCTATTTGTTTATTTTACTTACCTCTCTTATACCTTTCTAAATGTATACAACGTACGTATAGTTTTTAATTATCATTTTGACGGCAAATTCGGTATTTGGACGCCGGTCGGATACTCTGTAAAATATGTACATACATACACAAATCACGTTATCTCTTACGAGATAGACAGAGCCTAAGGTCACGAAACCCTAAGTTCACCAAGAACAAGCATGATTGTGGGCATATAGGTGAAAAGCGGAATCAAACTAGTGATGGACTGCCGTATCGCCTATAATAATGATTCCTAAGATTTTTGCATTTACCATTTTGCGCGGGAAGCGAAGCAACTGGTACATTCTATGTTTTTTCTTTGCTTCCAGACCAGCATGAAAATGAGTAAAATATAGCTACCTATCTAATATGGGTAAAAAAAACTATAAAGTTAGGACAGACGGACAGATAGACAGACATAGACGGACGAATTTGAACAATGTGGCCATAAAATAAACCACGATACAGCAGTAATAGATAAGCTCCTTTGTGTTCCGAACACCAAAGACTGGCCAAGTGTGGGTCGGACTCGCATACCGAGGTTTTCGTACAAATTCGGCAAGTAAATATAAAATCCACTGTTAGCAGAGCCCTGCCTCCTAACCGGTATGAGGTAATTTTATATTTGTTATTGACATACTTAATTAGGCTCACAAAAATATTCTGTTTTTAGTATTTGATGTTAGAGCGGCAACAGAGAAACGTCATTTGTGAAAATTACAGCTGGTGCTAAACAACCATGATAGCTGATAGCCATATCACGGTTCATGAGATACAGCTTGGTGACAGACAGACAGACAGACAGACATACGGACAGTGGCTTCTAAGTAAAATCTAAGCAGTGTGAGGTCATTTTACATTGGTTACTTACATAGACAGATGGACAAAAATATTCTGTTTAAGTATTTGTTGTTATAGCGGCCACAGAAATACATGTCATCATCTGTGAAAATTTCATCTATCACGGTTCATGAGATACAGCCTGGTGACAGACAGACAGACAAACAGACATACAGACAGACAGACGGACAGTGGAATCTTAGTAATTAGATTCCCGTTTTCACCCTTTGGATACGGAACTCTAAAAAAGCTGGTCAATAGCAAGTTCGATTCGAGCACTACAGATTCCTCTAAGTTCTAAAAGTTATAATTAGACGTAAACGTATTAGTATGGATGGTTGTTACTCTTTTTTTTGATAAGTTTCCAACTGCGAAAGCGACCCTGGCTGGGCCACCAGAATTTCACTTCAAGATCACTGTAGAACAGAGGTTCCCAAACTCTTTTGTTCCATAGACCACTTTCAAAATTTTGCTGGATCCGGTGGACCCCCTGCAGCTACATTACCACTAATTTCTAAACTAAATCTCGAAAAAAAAAATAAGATTAGCTCTATCTATTGAAATTTGCGTTGTTGCTGATTTTCAACGATAAATTAACAGTTTTCGAAAAAATAGGTTAGAATTGATTGCTTGATAGGGTTAATTATTTGAAAATAAAGTCGACTAAACAAATTTTCAATTAAATTCAATTTTTGTGCTGCGAGTGACTCCATCCTACTTTACTTTTTTGAAATCTACAATGACTCACAGCACAAGAACCAATCAATTCTCACAAATTTTATTCAGAAAACGTCCCCTTCGGAGTGGTAAAAATAAATATAGTAGTATTTTTCCTTGTGTTGTAGGTTCAAGTATACAGGAGAAGTCAAGCCAACATTTTAGTTCTTCACTATCGACCAAATTAATTTTCATGCACCCCCGTTTGCGATTGTGGACCCCCATTTTTGGTCACGCCCAACGTAGACGCCCTTCGAGTCTTCCGTGGACCCCTGGTGGTCCACCTGGACCACTTTGGGAACTACTGCTATAGAACTTCTTACAAGTCTGACTTACAAGTCAATCTCATCAATTAGAAGTGGGTCAAAATTCACTTCCAAGATTTGATTACATGCAGACACCGGAACTGTGCACTTCAATTGCGTTTACAAAATATTTTCTACCAATCTGACACAAACCTTGAAATATTGTATCTTAAATAATATTATGATTAATCGATAAGTAGGTACATACCTGTAAGTAAGTCCAAATGAATGCCTACGCTGCGTCCAATATCGTAGCTTGTAACGTCTTTTACTTCCAATTTACTTCAATTTATTCCGCATAAAATGATTATTTTTATTTTGAGACACCACGTTCAATCATTAGTTTATGACAATTTCATGTCATTGTTTTTTTAATTAGTACCCGTCTAGCCAGGTTTTTGACTCGCATGTTTTTTTTAAATGTTCTATAATTGAGAAAACCTATTTACTCGGCCTATTTTGTATTTAGCACCTGTCGGATTTTAAAATCATTGCCGTGGTGTATGGCTGTGATTTGATGCAGAGGTTTAGGGTTCGATTCTCGTGAGAAGCATTCGTGTAATTAACTAGAAGAACTTTTTTATTTTAATAGGTGTAATTTCCGTGGTTGAGTACCTTTTTTTAGTACATAATGTTATAAGGTGGCAATGTGACTGCGGGGCGCCACCATCTATGCCAAAGTAATAAGCACGTGTGATCCTGATACTAGAGCACTTACTACAAGTTTAGGTCTGACAATGGGCATAAATTGCCCTAAATCAACCCGTTAAGTTTGTGGTTGTTTTAAAACCACCACTTCTTTGATTTGGTTTGACAAGAAAAATATTGAATTTAACATAAAGTTTTCTACATCTCATTGAGATGGTGTTACTCACCTATTATTTGTAAATTATAAAAAAAAATGTTTAGAAAATATAAAATAATCAAATGCGGCCTCGGGATTTGAACTTGGTCACTAACTATTCAGTTCCTTGAGTCATAACTACTGAGCCACATTAGTGGTCACGTGACTGCTCGAAATAGTCGATTGGTTTTTACAACCATTTTTATTTGACATTAGGCACTCACACTATTGTAAAATGCATCAAAATTTACTGCATCGTACTGCAATTTCGGTATGATAAATGCACTCCTTTTTGTAATTTGCGCACACAATATATCCATATCTAACTATCCTCAAAAAACCGCATTAAAATTAAGCCTGTGGACGAAATGCAGCTGCACGGAAGATTTGTATGGGAGAGCAACCCCCTTAACGTCCAGACGTATCCGCGCAACGTCCGCGTCGCGTCGCCGTCGTTTACAAATGTCGCTGTCGCTCCAGTAAATGGCTACATTTTTCACGTCATTCCGACAGCTATTCCTATTCCCGGCCGCACCTGAACCGTCGATAACTTATCATCCGGATCATTCCCGGGCTATTTGTCTGCGCGATATCCGCCGGGTCACGTCTGTAGTTAATGCAGTTGCGGTACTTGTAGGAAGTCTATTACAACCAATGATATTAGAAACCCTAGATTCACTACGGGCGCTCAAAACTCGTCCCGAGCAGAGAGTGCTTAGAATCTGTCATTAAGCACTCTCTGGCCCTATGGAGCTGTCAATATGATTTACGACGTGCTGTCAGTTTAAATTTTAATAATATCGTATATTCCGGACACGTGCATTTGAAATAAAACTGTAATGTTTGTGTTATACAGTCGTATTTGCAATATTTTAAAATTTGGTGGAAATATCATTTGGCATTTGCGACTTTCATATTTTTGGAATGTACTTTAGGACAAGTTTTGGCAGTGATTTTATACGTGGCGGTGCATCTAGGGTTTATAATATCATTAATTACAATACGATAAATAGAAGGTCCTTTAAAATGCTCCTGTTCTTGTCGGGTCAGTTTGACTTAATAGCCCTGTAAACAACGCCCCACTTTAACGTGTTTTCGAGATAGACTACCAGTCTCTTTCTAGATCGAACAGTAAGAAAAAGATGGATAATCTGTCTCGTATGCGACGCGACTCTTGCGCGCTCTCGTGTGACATGCAGGATAGAATATTTTTACTGCATACTTAATGCCGATGCCATGCTAAAACTCAAGGAGAAAAAAACTTGAACGTTTCAAAAGATAATTTAATTTATCCGTTTTCTTTCAAAATGAACACTATGATTTAAATTTTTACTTTTCTTAAGTTTGATACAGCCATTAATGTGCAAACAAGACCCTCAAAGCCAGGTTAGACCGGCTGATAAACAACTTGATTATGGCGCATGAGTACGAAGTAAATACTTTCCAGTACCTAGAGGTGCTCTGAGCCGCTAATCTCTAAAACTTCTAAATCTCCCACGTCTTCCTATAAAGCCAACGCAAAATTCCATTCCATCCCTCAAAAACAATCTTAATCACTTTTACGGCGCACGACACATTTTCAAATATTTACACATAATTTTCCTTATTCATGACAAGCTCTTTATACCGCGTATTTATGTTCCGGTACCGGCGACACGAATTGGAGTCAGGTTTAGGTAAGCATGATGGATTGCGGGCGCTCTGGCGGGGATAATACATGGCAGATTTCAGGATGTTGTTACGACGATGCGAGACGCGATAAACGAACGACTTCCGAAGTCGGCTATTATCAAAGATGGCGCAGCCCCTAGGTTCACTTGAAAGGGTTTCCAAGGAAATTATTTTAAGGTTTATTTATATGCTTATTGGGGCGGGTAAAGGCGCCGGTTGTTAATGTATATTGCTTTCAAGATTCACGTTTAGGTCATTATCTTTTCTTTTGAATTGCGTATTGGTTTTTATCTACTCCATGTAAGTTAGTCAAAGAAATTCGTTTGAGTGTGATTTAGAACTAGCTTTTTCCCGCGACTTCGTCCGCGTAGACTTCATTTATTGACAAATAGCTTTTGGCCACGGCTTCGCTTGTGTGTACCAGAAGTATTTCAATCCCGATTTTTTCCCGTTCCCGTAAGAATTTCGTGAAATGCTCTCTTAATGCTCCCTACACTCCCCAAAGAACCCACTTGCCAAATTTCAGCTTTCTACGGCCAGTAAAACGAAAAATCCCGTTTTTTCCCGTTCCCGTGGGAATTTTGAAAATTTCTCTCTTAATGCTTCTTTATACTCTCCAAACAACCTAAATGCCGAATTTCAGCGTTCTACAACCAGTAAAACGAAAAGTTCCGTTTTCCCGTTCCCGTGGGAATTTTGAAAAATGATCTTTTATAGCTTCTCTACACTCTTCAAGCAACCTACATGCCAAGTTTCAGCTTTTTACGACGAATAAGACGAAAAATCCCGTTTTTTCCCGTTCCCGTGGGAATTTTGGAAAGTCCTCTCTTAATACTTCTCTACACTCCCCAAGCAACCTACATTTCGAATTTCAGCTCTCTACAACCAGTAAAACGAAAAGTCCCGTTTTTCCCGTTCCCGTGGGAATTTCAGGAAATTGTCTCATAGTGCTTCCCTACACTCATCAAGCAACCTACATGCCAAGTTTCAGCTTTCTACAACCAGTAAAACGAAAAATCCAGTTTTTCCCGTTCCCGTGGGAATTTTGGAAAGTCCTCTCTAAATGCTTCTCTACACTCCCCAAGCAACCTACATGTCGAATTTCAGCTTTCTACAACCTGCACTGCAGTATAACAAAAAATCCCGTTCTTTCCCGTTCATTTCCGTCAGAATTTTGGGAAATCCTTTCGGTAGTGCTCCCCTATACTCCCCAAGGAACCTGAAGGCCAAATTTCAGTTTTCTACGATCATTAAAACGAAAAATCGATCCCGTAGATCTGAATACAAATCTCGTTTTTTCCTTATCCTGTTGGAATTTTCGAAAATCCTTAAAACTGTTTTTTACTATTATAATCACCTACTTCTATGCCAAATTTGAAGTCTAGTAATTATAGTTCATAGGATTTCGTTGAACTGAATATATAAATCCCGTTTTTTCCTTTTCCCGTGAGAATTTCCAAAAATCTTGAAATTATTTTCTTTGTTTTGTAATCATCTACTTGTGTACGAAACTTTAGATAGGGTCACTCGGAATCGAATATAATAAATCCCGTTTTTTCCCGTTCCCGTGGAAATTTGTGTGTGTGTGTGTGTGTGTGTGTGTGTGTGTGTGTGTGTGTGTGTGTGTGTGTGTGTGTGTGTGTGTGTGTGTGTCAGGTAGGTATGTGTGTTGTTGTTTTCGTAATCAGCGACCCGATAAACCGTACAAACAATAATACCCACTATAATATAATAATAATAGTACCCACGTTGATTTTCAGACTTTGTCACCCCCTATCCCCTTTTAGGGGTTGAATTTTCAAAAAACCTGAAACAGGTGTTTACTCATTTATTGTTAGGATTACTCCTGTGAAGTTTCGAATAAAATAGTCTAACTAATCTTGTTTCCCCATACAAACTTTGGACCCCCATTTAACCCCTTTATATTTAGAATATTGTCTGCTATCTTCTGTTCAGTCAGTTAAAAATACCGGCCAAGAGCGAGTCGGATTTTCACATAAAATGTTCTTCTGTGATATAAAGGATGGCAATGCTTTAAAGATCGAGCAAAAAACGCCGAAAAAACACTTTTCTCGTAATATTTAAGAACTCTTTCCATGTCAACTTTATTAAGTTTACCTATTGGTTTACCTATTTGGATATTTGCGAAAACACTGTGATAATTTCGTGTTACCGTTTAAAAGATACATGTCTATGACAAGCATACCTACGCATAAAAAGGAAAGCGCTAAAAGGTGGAAAAGTGAAAATATAACACGAGATTTAAACCACTAAATTATTTACAGTCGTAGTAGAGCTATCAAGTTTTAGAACTCTACTTTTCTACAACTATAAAACAAGAGTAATAAAAATATCAATCAAACAAAACGAATAAAATACTAAACTTAAATTTTCTGTCCACACGATTCAGCCGCAGACAGTAAAAATTGAAATCAAACTTAAAACAGCAGGTGGCTTTTAAATAAAACAACGTTTTATTTCGCACCGTTATTAAAATGTTATACCTCGATTTTAGTTTTGAATCGTCAAAGTGCGAATCGTTTGCGGTTTACAATAAAACAAATGGCAGCTATTCGAAGCATTGAACGTCTGCATAGTATAAGTAAATAGTACGCGTATGTTGTCGCTATGACGAGTGTGTTTAATGCATTCATGAATTATTCAATACATTCTGATGTTTTTGTGACTTTCATACACTGGAACGAACCTAATTTTTATTACGAAGCACAGTGTCATCATCAAAGGCCTTAACTTTTTTTTTAACACCAATTGACCCAGTCCCAAACTAAGCAAAGCTTCTACTATGGGTAAGTACCAGGCAACGGATAAAAATACATAAGTATAATGTAGATAAATAAATATATACTTAAATACAAACAACATCCATGAATCGGGCACAAGCTTTTTGTATTCATCATAAAAATGTGTGCCCCTACCGGGATTCGAACCCGGGACCTCTAGCTTCATAGTCAGGGTCCCTAACCACTAGGTTATCCGGTCGTCAACTGTGACAACGATGACAGATGATACAAACATTGTGTCAACGGCACTTTGTTTGGTGGCTGTAAAACCTATACAGGAGCAGCATTTCTAACCGCACAACGGGGCATGTCAAGGCAAAGTTCGAAGGGATGACTGCAACTACGCATACTTTGGTCCTTTCACGCTAAAGCCTGGAACCAAGCTTGGTCGTGCGCTTGTCGTCCGTCTACCAGACGCCTCCGCCGCTCACTACTCTTTCCCGCGAGCTCCTCCCAATCTATCGCGCCGAATGTTAAACGTGTATGGATTGCATAGCTTATTTTTTCTATTTCATGTGCCAATCTTCGTCGTCGAACGTGAACGTAGGGTAAACGAGTCGTTGAGCGGAGACCGCGGTTAGCAAGTGTAGTGTAGGACGCCCTCAGACTAGGTGGAGTGATGACCTTCGCAAGATGGCGAGAGCTGGAGAGTAGCCGAGGATGGACGACGGCGTGTAATTGGAGAGGCCTATGTCCA
The DNA here is from genome assembly GCA_963854515.1 of Pandemis heparana. NCBI lineage: Eukaryota > Metazoa > Arthropoda > Insecta > Lepidoptera > Tortricidae > Pandemis > Pandemis heparana. The sequence goes on from OY978028.1 coordinate 12,346,261, forward strand.
GCAGTGGACTAGAAAGCTGGTAATGATGATGAGTCAAATACTACAAAAGAACAGGGGCCTTACCATGACGTCCTAATTCCGACTCAGTTCAATTTTAGCTGTCACTTTCAGCATGAATCTGACAGCGAGCGAACCTAAACTGAATCGCGTTAAGACTTCATGGTAAGACCTAAGGGGCCTTACCATGACGTCCTAATTCCGACTCAGTTCAAGTTTTAGCTGTCACTTTTAGTATGAATCTGACAGCGAGCGAACCTAAACTGAATCGCATCAAGACGTCATGGTAAACCCCTACGTGAACTTTCCACTAGCAGCGCTGCAAAATTTTCTAAAGTATCATTCTAGACTTTTGTACTCGTATAGAGTTACGCTATTTCTGATATCCCAGCGGAGATATTCATAATGCTAACATTACATCACATAAATTTTAAATATCTAGGCAAAAACTCAATCTACCGTCGCCGTCCCATAAATATTGCAAACAGGACGATCACGAAAACAACTCCGCGCTGTTTTTACTAGAAAATATGAAATGTAAAAGATAGTCGTAAAACAAGATAGCCACAGCCGTAAAGCTAGATGTAGCGCGGCTGACAGAAATACTGAACGAATTCCAGACTACTACACGAGACATGATCCACCCAAGTGTTTATAGAATAATCTGAAGCCGAAATAAGAAGGAATACAGTCGTTGTTTTGCAGAAATTCGATCTTTTTTGTGAACACATTTTGATTTATAATTTTTTGGTGCTCATCGATAGTAATTACTGTCAATAGGTAGGTGTAGTCTTTTACAAGTAGGTGTACCAACTTTGAGTTTCCACCATCGCAAATCGAGGTCTCAAAGTGTACAGTCACCAGCATAAATATGTGATCATTTTTGTACCTTGTCGTTTTCAGTCGTTACATGACTTCGTATGGTTTTTCAAACATGACTTTAAAGTGACAAGGTACAAAAGTGATCACTTATTAATGCTGGTGACTGTACCTACAAATTTGTAGATATTACAGCGCGAGGACACAAATGATTGGAGTAGTTAGCAGATAGGTAGGTAAATAATTAAAATATTCACACTTTTCACAGTTCAAAGACTACGACAACTCATTAAAGCTTTCCAAGCGTCATTTGGGAAATCATCTCAAAAATAATCGTAAAATTAGGATGTATATATCCGCATTAACTTCTTGCTCTCCAAAACGGCTGAAATTTGCTTACTTTTTTATGTTAACTTTGTAAACCCTTGTGACTTTATCTGCTGTAGTGTAATATCAAAATCTAAAGTTTATTTTGCAAATAGGCCGCAAAGGACTCACATGTTTCTTTATCTTTGTCAAGAAGAAAACGCCGCAAGAAATGTGGCAGATATTTTTGTTTCAAAAAAAAATCACATTACATTCTACTTAACCGCTATCACTGAAAAAAATATTTAACCATATACACTAAATACTTACTAGATCACTTTTTTACCATGTCTAAAGCAATAGTAGATTGCACACCGAGGGGATAAAGTACTGTATTATGTCACGGGCGCGATATTGAATCCTGAGCGCAGCGAAGGACTCTAAATTTAACTCCCGAGCGAAGCGAGGGTGTTATGAGTTAATTCCTTAGCGTAGCGAGGGAATTAAGATGAGTCCTGAGAGGAGCGAAGAATTTAAGCGCACCCAAGACATAAACAGTTTTATCCCCGAGGAGTATACTCTACTTTTCTCACCTTTTGCGAGACAATAAAAACCAAGGCAACTAGAAAAAGAATTTAATTAAAACAACAGTAAAACAGAATTAAAAGTAAAAAATTATATTTGAGACATTGGTCCAGTTGTGTAATGATAAGTAATATTTTTATTTGGAGTCTTAGCAGTTCTAATGCGTACCTAACTATAATTACAGCGTCAGCAAAGGCTCGCGGCTTTTGTTTTATTTGAAATTTGTTTCGGTGGTGGTGGCGCTGCGGCGGGTCGGGTGGCATGGCCATCTCGATTTTCGGAGCCGTGCGATTGTTACGAAATTAGACTTTAATTGTATAAGAATAAGAACTACCTAAGATAAGTGAGATTCATATTACTAACCGGCGGGTTATAATGAAATTCAGTACAACATTATTACCCGGCTAGAGCCAAGGGCTATAATGAGTTACTTTGAGTAAGGTTTACATGCTATATAATTAGCCATTGTCGAGCAAGTGGTGTGAAAAATAAATTATTTCATTACATTTCATTTCTAACTACCTACTTCTGCTATTTCATCAATAACCATAATTCGGTAAGGCTTTATTAAAGTTAATTTGATATAAGATGCAAAACGTACATATTTCGCACAGGCTTGGTTAACTTGCACGTAAGTAGCGGAGTAGCAAGGTAAATATTTTGTGTTCATTTTTATTTTGTGTTCATTTATAAGAAACAGGTTTACCTATAAAGAACAAAACATAACAAAAGGTTTTGGTAAGATATTGCCTTAAGGTGGAAACACATTATTAACACGCGACGCGACCCGATGCAACGAATGTATGCGCATGGCGTCGCGTCGAATGTTCATAGTGTGGTTCTGGTCATAGAAAATAATACAATTTGATTCGACTCAACACGCGTCGCATTGCATCGGGTTGCGTCGCGTGTTAACAATGTGTTTCCACCTTCAGTTATGTAGTCACTTTTTTTAAGTTAAGGCTAGCGAAAGTTCGGCTTCATTTAGCAAATTATTCTTTTCCAGTGTAATACAAATAAAAAAAAATGAGTCAGAGACGTATTTTTCAAAAAATAGGCATACGAGCGAGTGGGACATCTGATCGTAAGTAATCACCACCACCCATGGACACCTGCAACACCAAAGTCAGCCAAAAAGGCTAAGATGGAATATCTTATAATGCCTGTACATTTTTACAGCTCTTATTACACACACTGTTCTTTTTATCTTCAATTGGCAACGAATACAATTCTATTTCAGAAAATATGTTCATTTAAAAACATTGGGACCAAAGGGTAAAACAAAAACCGAAGACAATTTTAGCATACCCTAGCGCAATAACGTTCCGAGGTCGATTTAACCGAACGGGTTCCCTGTCGCGGGAAAGAGACAAAAAACAAGAATTGCTACCACCTATGATCGTATCCATTTGTCTACCGTTTTTATTGTGTTTTCAGCTTACCTTTTCTTGTTTTAACGTCAGCTATTTTGGAATTTAGACACGACTGACGTGTATACTTCTCCGTACAAGTAAGCTACGAAAAGGGATCAAATCTAAGAAAAAAAATCCCTTTTGTAAATGTTTTTTTGTATAATAAGTGTGTGTTATACATACATTCAAAACTTTGGTCATTTTGATAATTTTCGAAACGATAATGTTTTGTAATCTCACTTTTATTTTGTGTTTGTTATCTGCCTACACAGTTACCTAGATTAAGGCTAAATGCTTGCTAAATGCTTTGAATGTCGAAAGGAGCAAAATTTTTATAAGTAGGTATTGATATTTATTTTAGAACTTGCTTACTTTTGTATTTAGACATGATAACATTATAAGTTTGCATTTTATGAATAGTTAAAGATTCAAATTGTTGTATCTCTGGAGCTTGAGTCAGCGTAAAGTTTTAAGTTAAACGAAGTAGCCTCGACTCGAGCGATGTAATAACGAAGTTTAATTTATACATTTAAAAGGTAACTCGTAACGAAGTATAAACGTTTTTCATACAAATAAAGATGCTAAGTCGCTCCAAATAAACCTGACGCTGGAAAATTGTACACAGAGTTATTTATGATTCATTTTATGTATGTCAGTAACATATGATAGCAGATAAAGGTAATGAACCGAGTGGAGACGGACATTGGACAAAGCGGATTAATGGCAGATTTGTTTTTTATTTGGTGGGATCCTCTTTCGTCTAACATTTGTTTTGTCTAATTATTTTAGACCTAACAATTTTTTTCCGAAACCGTTAATTTTTCTAAATTTAATTGTAAAAAACGTTTATATCGTACAGTCCGAGCGAGATTCGGGTTTCGGGTATCAAACCCCTTATAAGAAGTGTGTGAGAGTGAGTGAAACAGCAAGACAAACCCGAATGCCGTTCTGGGAACTCACGGACTATACATAGGTACATACATATACAAAACACGTCTTACGGAGTAGACTAAGCCTAAGGTAACAAGATCAGTAGGCTTATTGTCTAACTCGCTCGCAATCGCCATCGTGTTCATTTTGACAGTTCTTGTATGGGCTGACAATTGGCATCGGAAACAGCTAGCTGTCACATTCATACAAGCACTGTCAAAATGAACGCGATGGCGATTGCGAGTTAGGCAATAAGCCTGCAGGTCACGTTTAGCAAGACATGTGTGCGTATATGTGGAAAGTGGAATCAAAATAGTGATGAGTTGATAGCCGCATCGCCTCTAACAATGTTATAGGATTCATGTTAATAATTCCTATAATTTCCGCCCATTCCCTGCTGGGCTTTTACCATCTGTGCGAGAAGAGAAGCAACTCGTACATTCTATGTTTTTTCTTTGCTATGATATAAGGCCGAAGATCAATTTTAAGACTATTCAAACAATGGCTACGTGACTGGCGGTGCTTTGTTTGTAGTAAATTTAACGACACACCTTCTATTGGATACTTCATCATGATAAATATACGACAGGGAGCGAGTGAAACCACAGCTTGCTATTAGCGCACTGACGTTTATTGAATAGATCGCTTAGTGGTGGGCGCAGCCACACACACATACGCAACATCTCCTCCCTCTTAGTTACTAACTAATTATTAAATATCCTAATACTATTAACAAAAGTTACTTAAAAATATTTCTTATAACTAACATTGGTACGCTTCCGCAACATTATCTTTTTCTGTGGCTTTTGGCGTTCGTTTGTAGCGTCCTGCAATCCTTGCGTGGGCTGGACATCTACGGCCTCATGAAATTCGTCCTCGTCATTTAGGTTCGATGAAGATGTAGCAGACGATCCTCGAGCTGCCGAATTTTCATCTGCCTGGGTTGATGGGGTTTCATCTTTTCCTCTTTCCTCTGCACTAAACGATGTTGACGTCGTGGTTTGTGGCGCCGGCGGAGGTAGCAGTAGCGTCGGCGGCGGCGGGGGCGGCGTAGGCAGCGGTGGCGGAGGCGGAGATGGTATAGGCGGCGGCGACGACGGCGGCGGCGAAGGCAAGGGCGGCGGCGGCGTCGATGTTGATGGTGATGCCACTGATAGGGAAGTTTGTGGGGTTCCCAAATGGTCCCAACGCCTGGTAATGTTAGCGGTACCTTTATATTTAACTAAATGATCCTTATGTTTTTTTACTAACACTAAGCTAGACATATTTTTGATTAAATACAACACTTTCCCGATTCTTTTTCCTACTGTTCCTTTACACCAAAGGATTTTGTTGTTGTTACAAAACTTTTTGTACAATACGAGTTCACCTGGCATGAACGCTTGTTTGTTGCGTCTATCGAGTTTAATATTCTGCGAACACTGTTTATTTTTGACAGCATTAGCTAAGGCGAGTGCCGAGTCCGAAGGCGGTGACGAGGCGGGGTTAATTAGGTCCAAACGAGACCTCAACTTTCGACCGTATACGAGCTCCGCCGGCGATGAACCCGTGGTAGAATGGATAGAGTTTCGGTAGTTGAACACGTACTGCAACAAGTTATTGTTACTTTCACGGGTATTACGTCCTGTCATGAGACTGGCTTTTATTCCTTTCTTAATTACCTTGACCAGGGCTTCAGCCTGGCCATTGCTGGCCGGATGATAAGATGGCGATGTGACGTGTTCTATACCATTTAATTCGCAAAATCGATTAAATTCTAGCGAACAAAAAGCTGTACCGTTATCACTAACTATCATGTGCGGTAACCCAAATCTTGATATAAAATTACACATTTTATCCAAAACCGCTACAGAAGCCACCGAACTACCCATATCATAGACCTCTACCCACTTAGTGTACGCGTCGACAACAATTAAATAGGTACGATTATTTATTGGGCCGAGAAAATCAATGTGTACCCTGTGGAACGGCCGTGGCGGGAGCGGCCAGTGGGCCACGGGCGCCCGCGCCGGCGACGGCCGCAACTGAATGCATACGTCGCACGCGCCTATCATTTCCTCTATAGATTCGTCTATGCCTGGGAACCAAAATCTTGAACGGGCTTCCGCCTTGGTTTTCACAATACCTAGATGTGATGTGTGTAACTCTAATAAAACTCTTTTACGTAAGGTTTCTGGAATAACTACCTTATGCCCCCTCATTAAGCATTCATTTTCCAATGACAACTGTGTTCGACACAAATGGTATGGCTTAATAAATTTATTTATTATTTTACGCGGCCAGCCGTTTACGGTGTACTTTTTGACCTGCTGCAGAATATTATCTTTATTTGTTTCGGTCTGCAGCTCTTTGATAGTAATCGGTAAAGTTCCTTCCGTAACAAAACAAACGTATGAGGCGCGATCCTCCTCGGCGCGCGGCTCGGCGTCTGAGTCAGCATTGTCGCTCGCCCGCGCCGCGCTGCCGGCCGGCCGCGGCGGCAGGCACGCGCGCGACAAGAAATCTGCGCTGTTATCGGAACTACGTACGAACTCGATACTATAGTTGTAGCCGCTCAGAAACATCGCGTACCTTTGCAACCTGTTCGCAGATACTTCAGGAATTCCGCGTTCGGGACGGAAAATTGATACTAAGGGTTTATGGTCAGTACGAAGTACAAACGGAGTTGACCTCCCGTATAAATATTGATGAAATCTGCGAATCCCGAACACAATTGCGGTCGCTTCCTTCTGTATCTGCGAATAACGTTTTTCAGCGGCATTAAGGCTACGCGATGCGAACGACACGGGTCGTTCGCGGCCGTCACTTTCGACCTGTGATAAGATCGCGCCTAGCCCTGTCGGGGACGCGTCGACCGTAACAATAATTTTTGCATTTGGGTTAAAATGAGTTAACACTTGGTCGGACGCTAAGGCACTTTTAATTTTATTAAATGCATTTTCGTGCACCTCGGACCATTCCCATTTGCTATTCTTTTTTAACAAGTCGTACAACGGACTCAATATGGATGACGCGGAAGCAACGAAACTTCTGTAGTAGTTTACGAGACCGAGAAATGACTGGAGTTCGCTGACACTTTTAGGTCTACTCGCGTCAATCATCGCTTTTACCTTATCCGAAGATTTTTTGACGTGACAACGTCTTATAAATTGGTTTGCCGGGTGACACTTCAAGAAACTGCGTTACGCTCCGCTCACGTTATGCGCTCACAATGAGAGCGAGTGAGAGGCACGCGGGCATGGTTAGCCCGCCTAAGAGCGAGAGAGACAGACATAAAAAGTGAAAGGCACGCGTCCCTTCCACTCGAGCACAGTTAGCCCGCCTAAGAGCGAGAGAGACAGAGCGAGAGAGAGAGAGTGAGAGAGATAGGCATACACACCGGTTCATGTCTTGCGCTTCTATTTCGCTTAGGCGCCTGCATACAAGTTTACACGTCCTTCTTCCTACTATACGAATGAATATTCACATTAAAATTATTTTACCACTCAAAGTCGTTGTCACGTAAAACTTTCGCCCGTATACCGACTTTACAGGCAACCAATTTTTTTAAACCCTCCTTATTGATAACGTAACCTAAGTAGCTAACTTCGTCTTGGAAGAAAACACACTTTTCCTTTTGCAAGGTCAACCCAGCGTCTTGTAATTTAGTAAGCACCGCGTGCAGCCGCTGCATGTGTTCGCGCGAGTCGCGGCCCGTGACGAGCACGTCATCCAGCAGGCACAGCACGCCGTCCATGCCCGCCAGCAGCCCCTCCATGGCGCGCTGGAACACGGCCGGCGCGCTCGCCAGCCCGAACACTAAGCGCGTGTACCTATACAAACCGCGATGAGTATTTATGCATGTTAACGCTTGTGAATCATCACTTAGCACGAACTGATTATAAGCCATTGATAGATCGAGCTTAGTAAATTTTTTACCTCCATACAACTTCGAAAACAACTCGCTGGCTGTAGGTAACGGGTACTGGTCTACGACTAGCTGTTTGTTTACACTCACCGAATAGTCCACGCATAACCTAACGCTCCCGTTGCGCTTTAAAACCGGAACTATCGGTGATGCATAATCGGCATGTTCCACGGGTACCAGTATTCCCAAGTCCACTAATTTATCTATCTCCTTGTCAATTTTGTCTCGTAACGCGAATGCAATGGGTCTTGCTTTAATAAAAATAGGTTTGGAATTTTCCTTTAATTTTAATGTGACTTTTGATTTATTGTAGCACCCTAATTTATCTGAAAATAATTGTGGATATTCGTTTTGTAATTTCCCTATAATATTCTCATTGCTACAATAACTTATACGGGTTAATTGCAACTTAAACAAAGATATAAAATCCCTGCCTAGCAACGGCGGGCCGCCGTCGCAGACGACGTGTACATCAAGTGAGTGAGTCATCCCTGCGAAAGTAATGGGTAGAGGAATCATACCTATACATTTGATCTTATCCCCGGTGTAACTTTGCAGCCTTTTGTTTGTAGAAATTAATGGTATGTCACAAAAAAAATTACGATAAGTATTTTGTGATATGACCGTGACCGCAGAACCGCTATCTATTTCAAATTTAAATTTTGATCCGCGAATCATGACCGATTCTACCATAGGTTCTCCCCGCAAAGATCGGATATTGTACAACTTACCGTCGTCGTCATCGCCCTCGCACTCGCCATTCTCACCCACATATTTCACTTTAGTGCACATCCTCCGCAAATGACCTTTGACCTTGCACTTTTTACAGACATATTTCGCGAATCGACACTCGGACGCTTTATGGTTGTTATAGCCACACACTGTACACTGCACTTTATCCTCGCCTTTAGACATTTTGAACAGCTGCTCGGGATTAGAGCCGGCGGCGCCGGCCGCGGACGCCGCTGCGCCTGCGCGGGCGCACCGCATTGTTTCCGCTAGCTCCACTGCCTTGGATAGGGTCAGATCCTTTAACTTCTCCGCATAGAGCTTCTCCTTCTCCAGGCATGGCAACATGCCCATCATGAAGCGGTCGCGGAGCGCCTCCTCGACGTTTGTAAAGTCGCACCGAGCGGTCAAGCCGCGCAGTCTCGCGGCCCAATCGGTGTGAGATTCGCCCGGCTGTTGTGTTGCAGCGTAAAAATTATGACGCTCTCCAAATCCAACGCTCACCGGCGTAAAATGCTTATCTAGGAGAAGTAGTATATCTTCGTACGGCACTTCGTCCACATTCTTTGGTAATGCCAAGTTCGCAGCTAGTTTGTACGTACCCTCGCTGAGTGCACTCAATAAAATAGCTCGCCTCTTACTTCCCGTCGCATCCTTTGCTGCGTCTATATCGTTCGCTATAAAATATTGGTTAAGCCTACTCTTGTAGGTTTTCCAATCCTGTCCACTATGGTCAAAATTAGTTAAGCACCCAAAATTAACTCCGGACATTTTACTTTTTTTACAACGCGGGTAGATCGCGCACGCTTGTCGCCACTGATAAATATACGACAGGGAGCGAGTGAAACCACAGCTTGCTATTAGCGCACTGACGTTTATTGAATAGATCGCTTAGTGGTGGGCGCAGCCACACACACATACGCAACATATACCCAACAAAGTTAACTAAAGTAACAACTGTATGTAGATCGAGCAATCCGGCTAAAAGCTTTGCGTGTCAACAAAGTGCATCGGCGACTGCATTCTTTGTCCGCGTCACACGCAATTACGACGGACTCCTCCCTCAGCTGATGGTGGGCGGCGGCCACACCACTTTGTTTTTTTATTGTGTATCTAGGCTTAAAGGTGATGGATTGTTAATTTGCTCTCACACTAGATATTTTCCGATGTTTTATCAGTCGCTGGAGAAATTTCTGACCAAACAATCATTTGGACCAAATAATAGTGTCGTTTATTTATTTTTTAGATAAAAAAATATTCGACCATACGAAGGGCTCCCATTTCCCATCATCACAGTGTGTGGTGTTGATTTGAAATCAACGAATATAAATTTGGTATTTAAACTACCACCACGTAAAGGATAAAGACGGGATTTATGTATGTAGTATGTATGCGTTATCCAATATCTGTTGAGAAAATCACCGGCCAGGTTATAGGCTACTTTTTATCCCGGAAAATTGCATAGTTCCCGCGAGATAGTGATGAACATGTCCGCGTATTTATTGACAAAAGTCAAATATTCCTATGCATATTTGAACAGGCACTTGTCTTAACACCTCTATTCTGACAATTAATTGCTATTGTTTTTATAATAAGAGATATTAAATCCCATGGGAATTTTGAAAATCCCTCCTTAGTGCACCTCTATGATACTGAAGCAATATTTATATACGTTGCGACTCTGCGACTAGTACATTCGACCCGACTGAAACGGACTTTTTCACATCGTCCGACATTTTCCGACTCTCGACGTCAGCCGACTCTGTTGACTCAATAATTCCCTTTGGAACGTTGCCCTTTGTTGGTGCAAAAATTTTGAAGTTTGGATCAATTTTGTGTGTAAAATTTTTTGTGATATTCGGTCAAGATATTTATTTATATATAGATGGAGTACACTTGCTTCACCATTTTGTAATGACTGTTCAACAAAAAACCAATAGCAACACAACAACCAATAACAAAAAAACAATAGGTAGGTACGGTTTATTGTCATTGACTTTTAAGTGAAGACAGTCTTTAGCTGTATATCGACACCTTAGTTCACACTTGTACTAATTACAGTTTTACTAATTTTACAGGAGAGCATTTTTAATGTTTGCATGTGAATAACTTTTCGACAGTGGGGGAAAAATGACAATTTATGGATTTTTATCTTAGAATAGGTCTTTGAGATTATGTATTTCAAATATTTATTTACAAATTATAAAATCTTGATAGTGAAATTTGGTCTTTAAGTAGCCCGACCCCTCAGTTAATACAAGTGTGCACATCAATTCTACGAAATCAATGCAGTTAAGACATTCGTGACTATAATTTGTTCTATTTCAAAAATATTTTTTTAATCAGGAAAAATAAATTGAAGACACAGTTTTGTGAAATAGTTTTATTGCTGTTAAAATATAAAAACAGAAAGAAACTGAAACTTAAAAATTCTGAAATAAACTAATGTGAACATCACTTTCAGTGATGTGTACAAAGATACTAAGTACTGTTAGCACAAAATAATTCTTATAGAAACATTAAAATGTTCTTGCACAACTATATTAGCCGCATGTGTAGCATCACCAAACAGTACCAACGTGCAGTTGTCAAAGGCAGCTTGCAGTTTGTAGGCTTCACAATTATACACACATAGTTTAATTGACTTTACAGCAGATAATTTTACATATTATTATCAAATAAACGTTCCACTTACTTTCATGCGGGTTTTGTGAAGAAATCTTAGTCAACGTCGATCTTGCTCTATTGATAGCACTGCATGAAGATGCTTCGCGTTGTTGATCTTTCTGCTTCACTAAATTGACTAACTTTCGGCCTTTACTAAACATTTTAACATACTACTTAGAAATGTTCTCCATTAAAAAGACGGACCACATTGTTGCCTGCAATGGGCTCATTCGGCTCAATGACGGGAGTTATAGACCGACGCGGGGTAGGACGAAAAAGGGGACCGAGAGAGGTGCGGTGGTCTGTCTATAGTAATATGCTCCTACGGACGGAGTGTCCGACAAAGACAGATAATATTAAAGACACCGTGTGCTGCTTGAAGCCGGCGGCAGCGCGTGGCGCTGCGCCCGCGCCCTCTGTTAGGTAGATTAACACTCTACCTAGGTAGGTATGATTCAGTAAAGAATAATGACGTGTCAAAAATACATTTTAGCAAGAAAATAATCCTCGCAAAATGTTACTATATTGGACGAAATCGTATTAAAATCCATAAATGCATAAAAGCTTAGTAAAAAAAAATTGGTTGCCTGTAAAGTCGGTATACGGGCGAAAGTTTTACGTGACAACGACTTTGAGTGGTAAAATAATTTTAATGTGAATATTCATTCGTATAGTAGGAAGAAGGACGTGTAAACTTGTATGCAGGCGCCTAAGCGAAATAGAAGCGCAAGACATGAACCGGTGTGTATGCCTATCTCTCTCACTCTCTCTCTCTCGCTCTGTCTCTCTCGCTCTTAGGCGGGCTAACTGTGCTCGAGTGGAAGGGACGCGTGCCTTTCACTTTTTATGTCTGTCTCTCTCGCTCTTAGGCGGGCTAACCATGCCCGCGTGCCTCTCACTCGCTCTCATTGTGAGCGCATAACGTGAGCGGAGCGTAACGCAGTTTCTTGAAGTGTCACCCGGCAAACCAATTTATAAGACGTTGTCACGTCAAAATAATGGATACAATTGAATAAGTTTCTGCTTCGATGTCAATTAAAAGCACTTATGACAAACGTGTTACAATTTTTTTGTACTAAAACTACTTAATTCATAATCGCAGACAAAAAAGTTAACTTGTTGATGGAATTAAGTGTTCTTAGAATGAATGTACAATGTCTTTGAATTTAAAGTATTTAAACCTATCAACCTTAAAGCACTTAAAGTATACGTACATGACTTTTTCTAAAAATATGGGCGCTTAGTGTAATATTACACGCATCCGTCGGACTTAGTATTATTGTGTCACGTTGTTTTTAATAGAAGGAGAAGGCTTTTCAGATTTCGGATGAAAGCAAACGACGTAGAATTTTATTTCATATACATGGCAATAAAAAAGTAAAAAAATTTTTTTTTGTAATTAGTACGAGTGTGAACTAGGGTATCGATATTATGACATTGAACTTTAGAGTGATAAAGAATCTTGATCGAATGTACTTAAACAATAGCAGTGAGTCAAGTTGGTTTATCATGAAAACAGTGATTTTAATGTCAACAATGCTTTTAATGTTAATAACAAGTACCTAGTCGAAAACAACTCAAAAATTTACCACCTAAAAATAACCGTTCGTTTTAAATCGCATCATTAAACAAGTGTTTTCGCTGTATCCACCCAAATTCTCTGAAAATGATTTATCTGTAAATTCCAATCAGCAGTATCACGGGTCATTTAATATCCAGGAATGACGTGTTAATTAACGCGATATCAAACAGAAGCGAATCGTTGCTGCTGCGATAGTAGTCGGACGCAACATGAGTAATGTGCATCTGTGAGTAGTGCATGCGAGTAGTGCGCGTGTGAGTAGTGAGCATGTGAGTAGTAAGCGTTAAGTGGTGTCGATACGCTAATTGATTTTTAATTGCATGCAGGTGAGCGAAAATATTGGGAAAATGTGTGGAGAGAATATTAATGAATAATTACTCGGTCACTCGGTTAAAATGGTTAGAGGTTAAATAGTTTTGTAAATGTTAAATTGGTTAAAAGATAGATTTTTATAAGCAGTTTCATGGGTAAATCGTACAATATACGAGTAGTGGTTTAGCTGTATTTACTGAAATTTTTATTGTAAACAAAGCTCGTTTTGGCTGTAGATGTTTCAATGTCAAATAACAAGAAAGCTGTTGTTGGTCAACATTTTTGATTCCGTCTATTGCTTGCTTAAATAGACTTTTCATTTTTATTGAATAACAGTATTAATACCTACCATGCAGCCAAGCTTTATTCTCGCTTTAAGTTAAAATATTTACCACATTCGAGGGCTTAAATTTTCTCGTATAATTATAGACTCGCCATTAACGAGGTGCCCGAATAATTGGACTGCAATCAATTCCATTCATAAAGTCGTCGGAAAATCTAAAATCCATGCAAATCAACGCCGTGTAATTAGGAGCTAATTCCCACTAAATTCACGAGGCGAATCCACAAATTTCACGCCAAATTCGATAACGAAATCAAAGGGAAAAGGAAGCCGTAACGAGCACCAACATTATAAGCGTAATGAGACAAGATTCCCCACTTCAGCTAGACACTTCGCTATATTTTCCTGGAAAAAGAAACCTACAGCACAGTATATATATAAGCTAAAGCAGTAGGGAAGATAGGCCTACTGTTTGAAATAAGTACCTACGCTCCAATAAAGCGTTAGGGTTGTCGATTTAATTTTTGTTAAATTGAATTTTTTTTTTTAACCAAGATTTGCCCTACCTATAGGTATTTGACAAGTTATCCTTCAAGTGTAGTTTTCTATAATATATTAGTACATATACTATAGATGCAAGATGATAACAATGAAAGTCCGTAGAAAAGTTTTTCACCAAAAACACGGTCTATAATATACGCCAACTACTTACTTATCATCTAAACAGCCAAACGTTTTATTTAACAGAAAAAGCATTTGTCGGAGAAGTGGCATCTGACATTTCTCGTTATAAAAATAATATATACATTTTATTTCATAATAATATACTATCATTCTTACCTTTCAACATCAGCAGGGAGTTTAAAAAACGAAAGCTCCGGTTTTGAAGAAGCCGAGTTCAAGCAGCCGTACACTGCGCAATACGCTCTTGGCATGTTTAAAACGAACACGGCCGCTCGTCTCAATGCGCCACTCGCGACTGACGGCACCGCGAGATCCGCTTAGGGGCCGTGTAAAAGCGCGTGTCTATGTGTGCGTTCGTTTCGACCGATTTGTTCGTAGATTCCCTACTGCTTGTGCTTATATGTACTGTGCCTACAGCGAGAAAGATGCTGCTTTTTAATTTGCACTCCGACAGAAAATTACACACTTAAAAAACGGAGCGGTTAAAATTTAAATTAATAATCTTAAATTAAGTTGCACGACGTGATAAAATTTTCTACAGACTAGTTAAAAACAACATGAATACTATTAAAATAATACCGAAGACTGGTTCCATTTGAGCCCCAAAAACTGCTCTCGAGTTTGGAAAAAGCAGCGAAGTGTCGAAAGGCGGAGTTCACAATGAAATGGGCAATAGTTTCCCGAGACCAAGCGACGCAGCCAAGCGTGTTAATTAAGAAACGCAGTACACTGAAGTGGGTTGTGTCAAAACAGCGAAAGTGCCGCTTCTGAGCGAACTGGAGCTATTACTGGTGATGTAAAATGCCGGCCAAGATGCATCCACAATTTAATGGTATGCAGAAGCGTTCGTGTCAAACCAGCGAATGAACCCGACAGTAGGCATTTGGTCTTAACAAAATATTATGAGACTATCGTAAAAAAAGAGGGTACGTATTAAAATACATAAAGTTCGAAATGTATAATGGGTTAAAATACATAATGGTTCAAAATATATAATGCGATTTTCTCAGAAAGTGACAAATTAACAGGATTGTTATAAAACAAACCTAACCTAAACCAATCTATAGATTACGATATCAAAAGAGTTTATTTAGCTAATCGTTTTACAGAAAATAGCATTATATATTTTGAACCATTATGTATTTTAACCCATTATACATTTTAAACTTTATGTATTCTGATGCGCACCCTAAAAAAGATGACAAAAAGTAATATCGGTCACGAACGTTGCGCCCATATAAACTCCATATTTATTGTTTTTATGGAAAGAGATGAGGCAA
The DNA here is from genome assembly GCA_963854515.1 of Pandemis heparana. Taxonomy (NCBI): domain Eukaryota; kingdom Metazoa; phylum Arthropoda; class Insecta; order Lepidoptera; family Tortricidae; genus Pandemis; species Pandemis heparana. The sequence goes on from OY978028.1 coordinate 12,361,754, forward strand.
TTTTTTGATGGCTTATTATCTTGGTCATTTTTATAGGTATCGGCAAAATATATTTTTAATATTAATGCAATTTAAAATTATTATGGTATATTCTCTATTTCTTGAATTCCACTGGCCTCTTTGCTGTCTCACATTCGTTACAAATGTAACAATTACGCCTTCAACGTTCACGGAGAGCTCGTTAAGCTGAATTTGCAGATTTGGTAGCGCCACAAATCACGTACACTTTAATGTAACGTAATCTTAATGTAATCGTGTGTTTGACAATTTTTTGGCCTAACGTATTGTTTATTCAAATTATCAATTGTTCTAACATTACTCCAGCGGCAGTTGAGAAGAATTCGTAAAATATTTGACATAGGCTATTGTATTTATGCAGATGGAATATTTTAAAATTATTTAAAAGAAACATTAACTACACATTAGATACATTAGACCAAACAATTTATTTGACCATTCCATATTAGACCACAGACATCAGATAACCATTAGATTCCGCTAAGTCAAATCGCCGCAAATACCGACTATTTACTAGGTATGTACTTACTGTGAGGCCACAGCCAAAATTTAGTCTGTCCCACTACGATTCAAACGATTCAACTAGAGCCGCCGCCCTTCAAAAACTTCGTACTTTCAAAATGTATAACAAATCTGTACGCTTAGTCGAGGTTCGAACACGCGAAGAATATGCATTTGCGTAATTTGATATATGTGATGTAGATCATTCAGCCTCTTCTGTTTCCCTACATAGATACAGTTAAACACCTCTCACCGGCAACTTTTAATCAGTGTTTGGGCAGCGGCGTCGAACACGACCTCCGTCCGTCAAACTAACTCACTAAGCCTGCTCCTGTTAACACTTTCCTAATTTCACGTGAGATTGGGTCAGAATGTTTAGGTTTATTCGGTGTAATGAAGGCCGGTGCTGCCGTAAAAGGGAGATAGTTTGTGTGACTTTACCTGCGTATGCAATATAATTTGGCCTTGCTTCCGTTTCGTTTCATAGCTAGTCAAACAATTTTATTATGAACGAAAAAGTTTTCCGAATGCCGGACTGGATTTGAACCAGCTAGCTTATTACGTAACTCGTTCGCAATCGCCATCGTGTTCATTTTGACAGTTCTTGTATAAATGTGACAGCTAGCTGATTCCGATGTCAATTGTCAGCCCATACATGAACTGTCAAAATGAAGACGATTGCGAGCGAGTTACGTAATAAGCTAGCAGCACTTGGATACCAATTGGACCACCGGCACTCCTGAGTCCCGAACGAAAAACTTAATCGCTTGTCATACGCCATTAGTGGCGAGTGGTGCCATTCTGTCGTTTATAATAAAATTTAGTTTTCGCTAAGCAAGCGTAGGTACTACTATAAAAATAAAATAATAGTTAGAAAAAGAGAGAGAATGTAAAATGTTTTTAGATTATAAATGTCCCGCACTTTTAGATAAATCCAGTGCAACACCAGACGTGAATAACAGCGTATTCTGAACATAAATTGAAAACAATAAATAACTTAGTCCGGAGTGGATTTAGCATTCAGTACGTGGTGGCTGGACGCGGGCGGTTTAAACTTTGTGATGTTCAGTTCTCGTTGCTCAACGCTCGGCATAAAAATTATTAGCTACAAAGGAATGGAAGATAAAGGTCTGGCAGGCTCCGGGGAAATCTCCCGCGATAAATCAATAATAGACGGTCATTAAATTAACCGAAAGCTTTGGGGACGCAAAAACTGCTACAAGAAATCAATGACACGCTTTCTGATGTGGGGAATTAAAATCATCCCGACAGGGTTGACGGTTGGATTGAATTCTGCGCCCTTTGCGTTAGACACCCGAGGCGGTCGCGATTTTCTACTTTTAATTGAACTGAGCAATTAACAATATGAGTTTTCTAATCTCCCAACCGCGACCTCCGGCATGCTGGGAGAGGAGTTGGGCAAAGACCTCAAAGAGGTTTTAGGGGACCTTGATGGTTAGCGTAAGTAATTAACCTAGGTTGGAAAAAGATAATTATATTAAGTCGGATCAGTGTTGCCGTTTGGTTCCGTTTCTTCCGTTTTGCGGAACTTTTGACACCCCCGCGGAACTTGGAAGGAACTTTTTAAACGGTGTGTATTTAATTATTCATAGGTATCTAATGATTTTAAATAAAATGGAACTTTTCTACCAAAAATGGAACTTTTTAATGTAATTTTCAAGGGAAGTGACCTGGCAACACTGAGTCGGATACCAAGATAAATTATGAAGATCCTAATCCTAAGCAAACTTGGAGATACGATTAAGAAAACTGTGGTAAAGTTGGAAAGCTGGCAGGTTATGAATAATCAAATTAGGGTAATTTCATGATAATTTCAACCTCTTGATAATTAAATAAAAATATTCATACTAATGAAACGTATTATACTGTAACAACATTGAATTGTACAACGTTGTGTACACTATCTTTGTTATTATTGTACACAGCACATGGTTTGTCCTGTAGACAAATTTTCATCAATTAAAGTTGAACCAACGAGGTGGACGGATGACCTGGTTAAAGTCGCGGGTCACGGTGGATGCAAGCCGCTTCCCACCGTGGCAACTGGAGGTAGGCTTATAGCCAACAGTGAACGTCCTATGGCATATTTTGATGATGACGATGATAGTTGAACCAGATGTACCTGTCGCATAGTAAACATACACTAGTACTATACCGGTCCAAATTATTTGTTAATCCAAATAGTAGGCTGGTAGAGCATGGTTTTTATTGACAAGACCCAATTATGGATCGATCCAACAATGAGTCGACCAAGAAACTAATGCATTAGCATTTTTATGACAGTTCTTACATAAGAAAACAAGCAACGCGGTCACATCAACTTGCAAGTGACAATCATATTTGCTCAGCAATGGTTTTGATCCTTGAAGTGATAAGGGGACTTCTTGGTCGACCGTACTACGAAGTAATCCTCGAAACTACTCATCCTGTTTAAGTCTTTCACCAGTACTCTCTGCTACTCTGTTACTCTGTTATTAGTGACATAGGCTACTTTTTATCCCAGCAAAATTCATCCCGCGTGGAAACCAACCTAGTTGCAACACTTAGTAAATTGTGTACGGTAGTGCATCCAGCCTATGTTAATCCACTAGTTCAACTGCAATTATGATGCAGAATGATCACGTAATTTGATTCATGAAGAATCTGGGGTGATCGCGGTTTGGGAATCTCGTTAACAATGTAGCCTTCGGCTTTGCTCGCGGGTTATAATTTACGTTCATTGTGTTGTGACCCCCCACTTCCCTTAAAACAACACGCCTGCAAAAAGGGCCTATGATTATGCCACAACGAGGTTTTGCTGCGCGAACACCAACAGGAGCCATAGAAATTACAACCCTAGTCACTCATAACGTAATTGTACCAGTGCTTTTAACGTACGTACTTTGTTTACAATGTTTATAAGATTCAAATGAGCTAGACACACAACTTTGACTTATACATACGTATAGATTCACCAAGTTATGTTATGATTAGGATAGTGACGTAAGTATAACAATAGAATGTATACAGCGCAATTTGTATAAAAGCAACGGGACAATTAAGCCGTTTCAGCTTCGCTTCATAACTACTTGCTTTCACGAAACTCTGTTATCACAAAAACAACTAATGTAATTAGGGTTCGCATTAATTATACATACGCGTACGCGACTGCTTTACGGAATCGACGTTCTGTCAATACTGACAGCATAACAGCAAATATTAGTAACCGCGTAATCATCAGGCGATTGTTTATAAGTTTATCGGCGTGTAGCTGTTATCGGGGTAGTGTCGTTAGTGTGGTGGTGTATCTTACCGTGTGTAGACGTGGGGTTAGACTGCAGCGAGCGAGAGGTTAGGAACGTCGCGACAGAGAGCACGTGCGTCGCGCTCCGCGGCCGGGCGGTTACTAGCGGCCGCGATCGATACGACGGCCATAGCTGCGTTGCGTTCCGTTTCAGGCATGCGTTCATGATTTACTTCTTCAATTGCGGACAATAAAGATTCCTTGCGCTGCGAGCCAAGGTTTTTGCTGATAAAGGAACGGCCGGGATGGTTTGCTGTTTGAATTTGGAGAGTGGCCAGTGACACGGATGCTCTACTCTACCAGCCAGGCAGTTCTGTCTCTGACTTGTACCCGTAATCTTAAATTAGTCTAAGTTATCTCTGATTAGATTTCCGAGGTAAAGTCGCCAATAGTACGCTCCAGGTGTAGGTAGAGCGGATAGTAGTGCCCACATTTCAGTCCTAAAACTATTGACAAATGATATGCGAACAAAACCTTCATATAACCCGTTAAGCAATGCGAGCGGCTAAAACCTTGTGCCGGTTCCGTCCGGATCGCTACCACCGCCTTACTCGCTAATCCTGCCTCTAAACAGCAGTGCTTGCGCTGCTGTGTTCCAGCGTGGAGAGTAAGATAGCCGGTGCATTCACTGGCACAGCTCTAGGCTGGCAACGCATCAGCTTTTGGTGTTGCAAATGTACATGGGCGGGAATGACTCACTTGCTCTTTTTCCACCCCATTTTATAAAAAATCGACCAAGTGCGAGTCGTAGTCGCGCACCGTAGGTTTCCTACTAATACGGCAAGTGAATACGGAATCTAGAGTTAGCAGAGCCTTGCCTACTAAAGAAAATTTTCGCAGTGTGAGATCATTTTATATTCATTACTTACCTACATAGCCAGACATACAAACATACATGCATATCGTCACGCCTCTTTCCCACAGGGGTAGGCAGAGACTACTTTGTTCCACTTGCTACGATCCTGACATACCTACCTCTATAGCCAGACAGACATAAAAATGTTCTGTTTTCACGTTTTTTATATCACGGTTCATGAGATACAGTCTGGAGACAGACGGACATCAAAGTCTTAGTACCTAGTAATAGTTTTACGCTTTGGGTACGGAACCCTAAAAAAAAGTAGCGATAAATAACTAGTGCTATAAAAATGTGGAAACAAGTGAGTTTAATTTAGTAGTCGTTAACGAGTAGTAGGTTGCGTCAGGTCAGGAACAGGCCCACGCTTTCCTAAACCTTTATTTAACTTTAAATGAATTAAGATTACTCCAGTGTTCGAGGAAATGGGCTCAAAGAAAAAGTGGAAGCCAACGTTAGAAGCGAGGTCAGATTTTTAGCGGGTAACGTGTCTCGAGTATTTAGAAAGGGCAATGTAAAAACTAGGTTACTGAAATTCTTCGGCATTTTTGGATTAAGTAGTTTACTTTAAGACAAAGAAGATCTTTTTATCACGCGAATTTCTTTAAGCTCAGAGGTCTTTTTTTTCTCTGCATTTTTTCCAGACAGAATGCTAAAAATCACCGGATCTTAATTGGTTTCTTAATACACAATCTATTCGTAGAATACCTATAATAAACTTAAATCTTCAGAATTAAAGTCAATTTTTACTTAAAACCACAAATTGACTTCTTTCTATCACACTCCTTTGACATAGTTTTTTTTTTAAATCTCATTTATTTTATAAGCCATACATCTTATGATTAAGTTGCCCCTTTGATATAGTTTCTTAATAAGAAATTCTTATTCATTTATCGACACATGGTTACCACGCTAAATAGTCGATCAAACTACTCGACTAATTTTAAGCTCCGCTTTGGATCGAGTCTTCAACTTGTAAAAAATCCACGACATGCTTACTTGTAGGATCTAAATGTTTTATTGAATCAGACGTTACTTTGCGGAGGTCCATTTCAATGAACACAAAATATTTACTTTGCTACTCCGCTACTTACGTGCAAGATAACCAAGCCTGTGCGAAATATATACGTTTTGCATGCAAGCCCTCCCACCACTACTGCCACACAAAACGCACACAAATCCCACAAACTTAATTAATCCTATCACCACACAAACACTGACGCGCGTTTCGATCCCTCTACGGGATCATTCTCAAAGTCAGAGCACAACCGATGCACATGCGAACCAACGTCGTACGATCTAGTAAATGCAAATGACTCTGTTTGATATAGATGCTTTTGGCTTGAGTTAAATGTACAACTGGAAGGTATAAATCCCCCTTAAAAACGTAAAAAATTAAGCCTTCAGGAATTCCGTAATTACTCCGGTATCATTAACATTTTCTCCGCAGAACCCCATCGCCATTAACAACGGATATTGAAAGGAGCGAACACTTGGGATTGATGTTTTTTTAATTGCCGGAACTTTCCGCCATAACTCTACCAGGTAAAAAAATATTTAGGTACATTAATATATTTTTACATACATACATAAATTACGTCTTTATCCCCTACGGGGTGGACAGGGCTTAAGCTAACAAGACCTAAAGACAATGATTAGCATGATTGTGGGTGGGTGGAAAGGGAAAAATACAAATGGGTTTTTACCATCTGCGCGGGAAGAGAACTAGTAGTAGTAACAGCAAATAAACAGAAGACAAATGAAGAAGTAACTGGTACATTCTATGCTTTTTTTCCCAGGTCAGCAATGGAAGGGCAGCATAATATATTTTGATACTGTAAATTAAAGTTATAATAAGCAAGAACAGCTAACCGTTGGGAGAAAAAGATTCTCAACGTTTTTCTAAACAAAAACATACTAAAACACAGCATAATATTAGATTTGATTAGGTTCCTGTACTAGTCTAGCAGCTAGTAAGAAACACGCATAAGGCCAGACCCAGTCCAATAAAGCCCTCCGCCGAGCATCACCGGTATCCCTTGGATCCAGCACAATAGGTATTCTAATAAAACCTTGGAATGCCCCGGCCCTTTGTCGATCACTGTACCTGGATACCGGTGCCTTTGTGACTTCACGTTATATCCACTGCCTGTATTTAGATTATGTTCGAGCGATGAGCGAGAAATTGCGAATTATCGTAGTAATATTTGGGAAAGAATAATGTATAAATAACCAGCAACCCTCTCCGGCTTGGCACAGGTTGTTAAACTATTGTGTCATCCTTCCTCTGGGATCATTCTGTCTGTGATGAAAACTGCATTATTCTGTTACGAATTTAAAAAGGTCTAAGCATACATATCTACGGAGGGAAGCGATTTACTGGCACAAATATGAGGTATTCCAGGCTGACAACGCAACTGCAATCCTTTAAAGTTTCAATTGACCTTGCTACTCCGCTACTTACCTGCAAGACAGCCAAGCCTGTGCCAAATAATATTATACTAGATGTTGCCTGCGACTTTGTCTGCAAAGAATTCGTTTATCGCTGTCCCGTGGGAATTTTTCGGGATAAAAAGTAGCCTATGTGCTATTCCAGACTTTTCTCTATCTATGTGCAGAATCACATACAGATTCGTTGGGCCGTTCTGGCAAGATTGAGTAACAAACAAACATCCATCCATCCATCCATACTTTCGCATTTATAATATTAGTTAGATACGTTTTTACAAGCAACTTAAATCCCACAAACTTGACTATCCCCTGCACCACAAAATACACTGACGCGTTTCGATCCCTCTACGGGATCATCCTCAAAGTTAGAGCACACCGTGCGCAACTGCCTAGCATGCAAACCAACAACGACGTACTAATCCGAGAACAATTAAGAGTTTGGTGTCTTTGTTTCCCTTTGAAGACAAATTTATTATTTCTAAATATTTTCCGATATTGTTTTGCATCGATGATAGTACACAAATTGCTCTGAAAACAGCTCTCAAGTCAACTTTTAAAGCTGTTTCGCCGCCACATTTCCGAAATACTGTAACTACATCTGCATGCTTATTACGTAACTCGCTCGCGATCACCATCGTGTTTATTTTGACAGTTCTTGTATGAATGTGACAGCTAGCAGATTCCCATGCTAATTGTCAGCCCATACATGAACTGTCAAAATGAAGACGATGATGATCGCGAGCGAGTTACGTAATAAGCTACCTGGTTTCAATAATCAAAGCCCGTAAACGACAATCACTTATTAATTTTTATATAGGTAACATAAAACTCGTTCCAATTCTCAAGTTGCCTACTTCATCAAAGTGTTCGCTTGTCTAAGACGCAATTAGGTCAAACTTCGGGTAGACGCTGTCGAGATATTATTGAGAACTCCACACACGCGGTTACATTTTCCATTCAACGGTGGTTTATTGATGAGTAAATGGAGTTAGTTATACATTATAAATGTGTCCAATGTGTACGGAAAACCATCTACCGTCATAGAAATGGTTTAATTGGACAGTATTGTAGAGCTAAAGCTATTAAGGCTGTTCTCGGTACATTAAAATACGAGGGGCGCGGGTATGTATGTAACTTACGTATAGGCATTTTATGTTTTACTAAGATTATTTTTAGGGTTCCGTACCTCAAAATGAAAATCAAAATGAAAATAAGGTCTGCAGTCTTTTAAAGCTGCTGTGAAAAAAATCAACCCTCTATGTCAGCTCAATCAAAAGATACAGTCATTACAAAATTTGTTTCCATACAAATTGTCATGCTTCTAAAAACGAGGGGGTGCCTACTTCCAGTTTCCTTATAAATTGGAAATTTGGAATGAAAGTAGCTCTTATAGCATAACTAATAAAATCAATCATAAAATCTAACTTTTATGTCTGTGTGTTTATGTAGTAACCAATATAAAATAACCTCATAAAGTCTACAATTTGCTTAAAGCAGAACTCTGCTAACAATGGATTTTTTACAAATTTGCCGAACTTGTACGAAACCCTCGGTTTTCTATTTTTAATACTCGTAGATAACTTGCCCACCTTTCTCCTTGTTAGTCTTGTTAGTCTCGTTTGCCTTCCTATTCGCATAAAGAAAAAAAAATCACCATGTATGTGTGTCGTCTAAAGACAAAGCCGTCTATTAATGACTAATTAAGGCGGATGCTCGCGTTAGCTCATTGTAAAAGTCCCGTTAGATGGCGCTGTAATCAATTTCGGTGGTTTTTTGTAGTTTTTAGAAGATTCTTAATACATTTATAGATTATCAATTGATTTGCGCACACAATTTAATACGGCCGATTTTTTGAGACTACACTCAAATGGTAATTATGCACCAATTCGGAGAATAGCTGCACAAACGCTGGTGTCATTAACGGCCTTATACAGATACTAGGTCTTACACACACATGCAAATAGGAGGCACTGGCGGGTGGAAAAATATTGCAACACCTTGCTAAGCTGTTAGCGTAACTTTTCACGTTATATTTACGTTTTTATATCAACTTTACTTTTACCAGAAATTTTACAAATCTATACGTACAAAAGTAAGTCGTGTTATTTTAACTATTGATAACTTTGGAATAGCTGCACGGATTTTTATGATTATTGATTTGTTGGCTTTCTCTCTCCCATGAATAGCTGAATATCTAATCAAAAATATGAAAAATGCACAAAAAAACTTTAATTTTTCGTATGCAGCGCCATCTCAGACAAAAACTGACTTTAAGGCGAAATATTTTTTACTAGCTCAGCTAGTTATAAATATTACATATGAGTCTAGCAGATGCAAATATGTGAATCAATGCCACCTTTAACCTTTTTTGAATACCAGGGAGTCAATTTTTTTGTACTTTGTTAGAATGAGGGCTATCGTATTTGTACTCACTAGTTGGCGCCACTGTAAAGTAAGGTATATCACATTATTCAGGATTTCTTTTAATTAATATTTAATAGCAAGCTATTTATTACCCACAGTGTTGCACAGTCCTATCTTATCTTCTAAATTAGCTGCCATTTTATTTGCCTGCTTAATTTGGCTCCTAATTTTCATAACTCTTCTTTTCTCTTTTAATAAACCTGTCGTAGGTATGTCTGCGATAATAATCGGAAGGAAACAATCTTAATAACACTAAAAATCCGTTATGTAAAGCCGGAATATGCAACTTGTAGGTACTACTAATTTTACGTTTCTGTATAATACCTCATTTACAATAGCGCCTCTAGCGGCAAATTCATATGCCGTCATTGCTAGTATCTTCAAAGTACCTATCAGTATGTAGGAACCTGCGATTCATATTTGATATTCGTTCACACGTAGAGACATCATCATCACTATCGTCTGACATTTATTAATACTCTTATGCATTATAACTTATAAGCGTTTCGTCTGGGGCATCTAAACAGCTAGCGCCGTAAGGTAGGTGTTGTCGTTTCGAGTCAGCGCCTTTCGTAAATAGGTAACTTGAGAATGAGCCTGGTTGCAGCGATGAGACGAAGTCACTCGTGCTAGCCATTCGGATCCTTTCACCAAAATGCATTGCAGTATAGGTTCAGACAAAGGAAATAATTACGCATAGCGGGTAGGGACTACGTCTGAATGCTTCTTGGCCTAAGGGTTTAGTTAGGGGTTTGGTTAGATAATTTTGTTTCAGAGTTGTGAGCTGCCTTTTTTAAGTTATGTCCTTATGTCATCATAATTCATATTTATAATAATTCATCGTATAGCGCATAAAAGGAAAAAATAATATTAGATAATTATGATGACTTTGCAATAGGTAGGTACGTCAAATAAAATAATGACAACTCCAAAACAAATCTAATCCATCTGAACTCGCTTTTACTTACTATAATACTTACTTCCACAAAAGTCCAACTTCATCCGTCGATGGTTTTGATTAGCGTTACCTAGAGTGGGATAAAGCAGAGTACTACGGTGTCTAGTCCACACGCGAAAAAATAAAATTGCAGCTCGACGCGTATTATATCAGCGCTTTCCTCATGAGCCTACTCTACATATATGTTGTGCGCAACTGGTTGTGCCATTAGGAATTTCGGGTCAATAAAAATAAGAATTCTCATTTGAGATAGTAAAATTAGGTTAGGTTCATTAGGTATTTTCAAATGCCCGAAGTGCAAACTGAATAGAAATAGGAACCCCGCGGTCGACCTTACGGAGGAGTGAAATTCCTAAAAGCGCAACTAGTTGTGCATAATATAGAGTAAGGTACATGAGGAAAGCGTCATACATTTAGTCAAAAATCGTGTGCATAAAAATGAGATAAAATTTAGTTAGCGTTGTGCAGCTATTGCGCCTGTACTGCGTGACGACCAGTGAACCAGAACCATATTTTTTTCGATCTTTACCCGTGATCCACATACAGGTTGTCCACCTGGTTTTTGATGGAGCTCCGCTCTGGGGCGGAGCTCCTTTTTTCTGGGTATTTGAAGCTGGGTATTGGTTTTCCGGGTGGACAAATTAGGTGGGCCACGGGTAAGTCCCTATATTTTTCTAATTGGTATAGTAGGTAGATATTCGACTTTGTGTTTGATATCTAAAGTCGAAAAAACGTGCACGCTGCCATAGTACCTATGGCGTAATGGCTACTACGAACGAAATCATTCGACTCATAAGTAAATGCGCCACGCAACATGTGGTATGCGCACACAAGGGCTAATTTATCAAAGCGCTGGTAGTTAAAAAAAAGATATATTTTTCAAATAAAACTTTCAATTTGATTTGAAACCAAATACCAGTGAGATGTCACTTTTGAAATAATTTGTATCACTATTCTATTCAGTATTCATAAACATTTGACACGCTGTAACAGGTATACGAATAGTTTTATCCGTACTATGTACTTATTCCTGGGTAGTGACAAATCAAGTCCTGACACATTGTTGAACTTTTTCACTGCAAATGTCTTAGTGAAGTTTCATTTTGATTGAACTGACAAGAAAATTCACTGTGCTGTTGACCGCGTTGATCGTGAAAACGTTCTACTGTAGGTTAGAAATATAGGAACCCGACCCGGAGGAAACTTGGAGTAAAAGCGTTTTCAGTCAAATTTCACGAAATTTTATTTTGATGGAGATTCAAGCCTCTTGATACCTATTTTTTTCATTTGGGCATAACTCCCTCAGAATTACATGCTTCCAGTAATGATCAAATTTATATTTGTCTATTTCTATTATGTTTTTTAAACGCGATAACTTCTTTGAAATAACACACACTGACTAGTTATTGATAATTATGCCTAACTAATTATAATTCTGAGAGAGTTATGCTCATACAAAAACCATACCAAGATACTGAAAATTCATACTAAAATTTTGTGAGAATTAACTACCTACTGAAACTACTTTTTCCTCAAGTTTTCCTGCAGGGCTCTTTTATTGATAGTACATACATACATACTTAAATCACGTCTTTATCCCTTACGGTGTAGACAAAGCCTAAGGTAACAAGACCTAAAGGCCACGTTTAGTATGATTGTGGGCGTATAGGTGGAAAGGAGAATCAAAATGAGCGATGGGTTGCTAGCCTGTTGATTGATAGTATATACATAATACCTATGAACAAATGATCAAACTATTGTTAGAAGGTACGAAATGGGACCCGTTGTATAGGCAGTCCCACGTATAGTCAATACCTAGGGAAATAAGACGAAAAATACAAGCATTTCCAAATACACGAGTCTCTCAATACGAAACTCAAAATATTTAATAATTAATTAAAAGATGTCACGAAATTGTAGTTTGTACAGTCACCAGCATAAATAAGTGATCATTTTTGTACCTTGTCGCTTTCAGTCGTTACATGATTTCGTATAGTTTTTCAAACATGACTTTAAAGTGACAAGGTACAAAAGTGATCACATATTTATGCTGGTGACTGTAGATCACGTCGCTGCCTTGGGGCTCAATTGTCGTATAAGCCATTTTGACGAAAATGAGATTTGAATGCAGTTTAGCTCAGTTTTTTTTTCTCTATCGACGTGTATATTTAAAATTCTCCAAATCCCAAAAAAATATCAAATAAACCCTCAATTTTCTGTTGCACTAAACAGGAAATTTAAAAAAAATGAGTTAAAGCCAGCTACTCAGTGTGAAAAATGCAAAGGTATTATTGATCCTAAATCAAAATCTGTAATTGGCATAAAGGACATTACTTATCAAACTTGGCGTATACGACCTTAACGATTTCTGAAAATTGAACAAAGTTTATCATACTACCGGCAATCAAGTTTTATTTATAGGATGTATAAGCCACCACCAAACCAATTTGGTGAATACGACCTGAATTATTTCAAATAACAGAATAAAGTTTGGTGTGCGGCCTACAGTAGCGTTTCATTTCATGGCAATAAACGCCAACAAAAAATAAATTCGGAATAAAATGAGCGTTAAATACATATATTTTTTAAAAAAGATTGATTTAAATGTAAAGAGATTAGAAGTATTTAATGATCTATTCTTTTTTTTACTTTTCATTTTTATCGTTTAATGTGGTACTTGAACAATATTTTTAATAATAACAACGATATTTGTGTTTTTTTTTTCGTTGGCATTGATTTCTTACCATCACCAATATATATTTTTTTTCTATAAAATTTTTTTGTTCTACCGAACCCTCAAACGTTTTTAATTTTAATGGACTTTGAAAGTCAAATACGATTTTCAAACTGATTTGGTTTATACCACCTTATCATCATTATCGCAGAAAAGTAGTTTGAGGTGTTTATACGTCATTTATTTTTTTACAGTAAAGTACCTAACCAAAAAAAGAAAACCGGCGACTTACACCTTTGGTTTTTTCAATAAATCGTAATAGCTGACTTTTACGCCCTAAGTAGCCAAACAAAAACTATTATTTCGGTCATAAACGACATGCTGTTTTGGTTTTAAGAAGCGTATAAGCCATCTATTTTCTTTGTTATGGGTTCTATCTTAAATTTTATGAATCCATATTGTTCTACTCATAATTTTAAGAACTTTCGTCCTACGAAGCTTCTTTATAACAGTTAAAACAAAAGAGTTACAATTTATTTTTAATTTTCTTTTTGGTTTTTTGGCTCTCCTGAAAATTCGACTTTTGGCTTATACGACAATTCAGCCCCAAGGTATCGACGTAACATATTCAATAAATAAAATTTTACACGACAGATTATTCATAAGTTTCATAACTGAATTGCATGTAATGGAAATTTGCCACTTATTATTTATTGTCCACAAAATAATATTTTTACATGCATACAAAAAACAATCATAACTTATTTTCCTACTTGGCATTATATAGGCTGACTTTTTTTATCACCGTCGAAAGCAACAACACAACAAATACAAGCATTATTTTTCAGTTTGGTATTAAAATATTGCAAATAGTATCATTAAATGATACCTGTCATCATTATCATCATCATCATCATCATCATCATCATATCAGCTGTAGGACGTCCACTGTTGGCCATAGGCCTCCTTCATACAGCTCCAGTTGCCTTGGTTGGAAGCGGCTTACATCCACCGTGAACCTGCGACTTACGGTAGGTACCTATACGATTGCGTATGATACCTACGTAAAAAACTACGTAAAAACTTGGACGGTGATATTAATATCAACCTGTATCATACAGTTTCCTTTTGATTTACTGGTCATAGGTAATGAGAACATGAAAGACGGACGAAGTCTTCAAGTCTTCAGAACAGGGTTGACAAAACTTCGCTGTTGGACATCTGGCATTTCACGGTCTTGATATTTTCCCTAGTTATTTTTATCTCATTATGTTATGTTATTACAAATTACGCCAATAAAAATCTACAGAATGCTTCATGTGTTTTTAGAACCAACATTTTTTTTTTATCACCAGCAGTAAACTTTTTGCCCTTCTTGCACAATAATAGCAAGTAAGATACGCTCGCGTCCAGTGGATGTTTGCTTCACTTATTTCCTGTTACTGGAGACAAAAATTAAGTACCTTCCGAATCCAATGTGAATCTGAAAAATTATTCTACAGTCAGTACTACAAAAGGATACAGATGAATGGGCGGACGAATGGATGAATAATATTTATAATGACAGACAAACAGACAGACAGATTTACATACAAACAGATGGACAGTGACGAACGGATAGAGGGTCGGACGCACAGACAGACATATGAACGGACGAACGGACGGATGATTCGACGCACAGACAAACAGACAGACAGACGGACGCACGGACAGACGGTCAGATGCACATACAAACAGACAGACAGACAGACGGACGGACGGACGGATGATTAGACGCACAGATTAACAAGCAGATGGACGGATGGACGGACGGTTGTTCGGATGCACAGACAAACAGACAGCCGGATGGATCGTCGGACGCATAGAAGGCAGACAGTCAAACGAACGGATGGACTGCCGGATGGATGATTGGACAAACAGACAAACGAATAGACAAACAGACAAACGTACAGACAGACAGACAGACATACATACATACAGACAAACAGACGAACAGATAGACAGACAGGCAGACAGAAAGAAATAAAGAAAAAGTTTATTTATGACAATCACAAAAGTAGTTAAAAAACAAAAGTAAGTACCTATATAAACATACAAAGCTAAAAATAAAAACCTACAGATAAATAAATTGTCACAAAATGGTCCAGAAGAATGGACAGACGGAAAGACAAACAGACAAAATAAGTGCTTCTACAATGGTTCCATTTTTTCTATTTGTTTATTTTACTTATCTTTCTTATACCTTTCTATAATGTATACATACGTACGTATAGTTTTTAATTATCATTTTGACGGCAAATTCGGTATTCGGACGCCGGTCGGATACTCTGTAAAATATGTACATACATACACAAATCACGTCTATCCCTTACGAGGTAGACAGAGCCTAAGGTTACAAAACCTTAAGTCCATCAAGAACAAGCATGATTGTGGGCGTATAGGTGGAAAGCAGAATCAAACTAGTGACGGATTGCCGTATCGCCTATAATAATAATATGATTCCTAAGATTCTTGCATTTAGCATCTGCGCGAGAAGCGAAGCAACTGGTACATTCCAGACCAGCATGAAAATGAGTAAAATATAACTACCTAATATGGGTAAAAAAACTATAAAGATAGGACAGACGGACAGATAGACAGCCATAGACGGACGAATTTGAACAATGTGGCCATAAAATAAACCATGGTACAGCATGAGCTTGGTAATAGATAAGCTCCTTTGTGTTCCGAACACCAAAGACTGGCCAAGTGTGGGTCGGACTCTCGTACCGAGGGATTCGTACAAATTCGGCAAGTAAATATAAAATCCAGTGTTAGCAGAGCCCTGCCTCCTAAGCAAGGTGTAGTCTTTATGAGGTAATTTTATATTTTTTTATTTACATACTTAGACTCACAAAAATATTCTGTTTTTAGTATTTGATGTTAGAGCGGCAACAGAGAAACGTAATTTGTGAAAATTTCAACTGTCGCTAGACAATCATGATAGCTGACAGCCATATCACGGTTCATGAGATACAGCTTGGTGACACAGACAGACAGACAGACAAACAGACAGACGGCGTGGCTTCTAAGCAAAATGTAAGCAGTGTGAGGTCATTTGGGTTGTATGTATTTAAGTATGTATTGACCTACATTATATAAGTATGTTAATCCGTTGCCTGGTACCCATAGTACAAGCCTTGTGCTTATTTTGGGACTGGGTCAATTGTTGTAACTTGTCCCATGATATTTATTTATTTATTTATTTTACATTGGTTACTTTACTTACATAGAGAGATGGACAAAAATATATTGTTTTAGTATTTGTTGTTATAGCTGCCACAGAAATACATCATCTGTGAAAATTTCATCTATCACGGTTCATGAGATACTATACAGCCTGGTGTAAGACAGACGGTACATACAGACAGACAGACGGACAGTGGAATCTTAGTAGGTAATTAGTCCCGTTTTCACCCTTTGGGTACGGAACCCTAAAAAACCTGGTCAATAGCAAGTTCGATTCGAGCACTACAGATTCCTCTGAGTTCTAAAAGTTATAATTAGACGTAAACGTAATGCATGGATGGTTGTTACTCTTTCTGTTGATGAGTTTCCAACAGCGGGAACGATACCAGAATTTCACTTCAAGATTACTGTAGTACTTCTTACAAGTCTGACTTACAAGTACTTATGCCAGATTTCACGTCAATCTGATCAATTAGAAGTGGGTCAAAATTCACTTCCAAGATTTGATTACATGCAGACACCGGGACTGTGCACTTCAATTGCGTTTACAAAATATTTTGTGCCAATCTGACACAAACGTTGAAGTATTGTATCTTAAAAAATATTATGATTAATTGATAAGTACATACCTGTACGTCCAAATAAATGCCTACGCTGCGTACAATATCGTAGCTCGTAACATCTTTTACTTCCAATTGACTTCAATTTATTTCGAATAAAATTATTATTTTTATTTTGAGACACCACGTTCTGCCAATCATTAGTTTATGACAATTTCATGTCATTGTTTTTTTAATTGCCCGTCTAGCCAGGTTTTTGACTCGCATGTTTTTTTTTAAATGTTCTATAATTGAGAAAACCTATTTACTCGGCCTATTTTGTATTTAGCACCTGTCGGATTTTAAAATCATTGCCGTGGTGTATGGCTGTGTTTTGATGCAGAGGTTTAGGGTTCGATTCTCGTGAGAAGCATTCGTGTAATTAACTAGAAGAACTTTTTTATTTTAATAGGTGTAATTTCTGTAGTTGAGTACCTTTTCTTAGTACATAAGGCAAAACATGTTATAAGGTGGCAATGTGACTGCGGGGCGCCACCATCTATGCCAAAGTAATAAGCACGTGTGATCCTAATACTAAAGTACTTACTAGGTATGAAAGCTTTGCCAAGTTTAGGTTTGATAATGGGCATAAATTGCCCTAAATCAACCTGCTAAGTTTGTGGTTGTTTTAAAACCACTTAGGTAGTACCTAGCTTCTTTGATTTGGTTTGACAAGAAAAATATTGAATTTAACTTAAAGTTTCCTACATCTCAATGAGATGGTCTTACTCACTTTAAATTTGTAAATTATTAAAAAAAATGTTTAGAAAATATAAAAAAATCAAATGCGGCCCCGGGATTTGAACTTGGTCACTTACTATTCAGTTCTTTGAGTCATATCCACTGAGCCACATTAGTGGTCACGTGACTGTTCGAAATAGTCGATTGGTTTTTACAACTATTTTTATTTGACACTAGCTACTCACACTATTGTAAAATGCATCGAAATTTACTGCATCGTACTGCAATTTAGGTATGATAAATGCACACCTTTTTGTAATTTGCGCACACAATTTATCCATATCTAACTATCCTCAAAAAACCGCATTAAAATTAAGCCTGTGGACGAAATGCAGCTGCACGGAAGATTTGTATGGAAGAGCAACCCCCTTAAGCACAATCACCAGAAGCCTCCCGGACGCCGCCCGCGCCTCTCACAACATAATTTCGCTACAAATTTCAAATATTCAGCAACCTGAGCATTGCAAATTTCAAATTAAATTCCTCCCGTACCCCGGGGATACATAGTTTTTCAATCAATTACCATTCTTACAGTCCTGTATAACCAAACTTTTGGGCTACAGCCAAGGTTGAAATTCGTCTGCGCTTGTAACACCCGTCCGGGGCAAGTGAACATCGATCTAACGACGCCCCGGCAACCGATCCTGAGCTCTATTGTATTAGTTTCTGACAGCTCTTGTCGTACAAAATGTTACAACTGTTTCGCTGTGATGGACTTGTTCTGAATGTGTTAGCGGGTTTGAATTTTACTGACAATGTAAAGTGGCTGAAGTAACGGAGCGGTGGGTAAGTGGGTTGACACAAGTTTCTCATTATTGTGTTACATTTAATTATAAACATAGTCACATTAACTAATTTACACTAAACTTATTTACACTAATCCTACTAATCTAATCTAACT
The DNA here is from genome assembly GCA_963854515.1 of Pandemis heparana. NCBI lineage: Eukaryota > Metazoa > Arthropoda > Insecta > Lepidoptera > Tortricidae > Pandemis > Pandemis heparana. The sequence goes on from OY978028.1 coordinate 12,380,409, forward strand.
AATATCATACTCGTAAATGCGAAAGTATGGATGGATGGATGGATGGAGGTTTGTTTGTTACTCAATCACGCCAGAACGGCCCAACGGATCTGGATGAAATTCGGCACATAGATAGAGAAAAGTCTGGAATAGCACATAGGCTACTTTTTATCCCGGAAAATTGCGTGGTTCCCGCGGGATAGCGATAAACGAATTCTTTGCAGACGAAGTCGCTGGCAACAGCTAGTATTATAAATGCGAAAGTTTGTGTGACGATGTGAGTGAGTGTGTGTGTTTGTTCCTTCTTCACGCTAAAACGAATGGACGGATTTGGATAAAATTTGAAACGAAGATAGCTGGTACCCTAAATTGACACATAGGCTACTTTTTATCCCAGAAAATTGAACGATTCCCGAGGGATAGCGATAAACATGTCAATTGCTAATTCTACGCGGACGAAATCGCAGGCAGAAGCCAGTTATTTATGTATTTACAATACATTTAAGGGCATAAATATATGTACGTTCGTTACCAAGACGTCAAAAATATCTATACACCTTTATGTCACAAATAATAAGGTAGGTGACATATATTATACTAGCTGTTGCCAGCGACTTCGTCTGCAAAGAATTCGTTTATCGCTATCCCGCGGGAACTACGCAATTTTTCGGGATATAAAGTAGCCTGTGTGCTATTCCAAACTTTTCTCTATCTACGTGCCGAATTTCATTCAGATCCGTTGGGCCGTTCTGGCGTGATTGAGTAACAAACAAACATCCATCCATCCATCCAACCATACTTTCGCATTTATAATATTAGTTAGATTTGACGCGATGGCTGTATCGATATTATTTCCCTCGACTGTGCCTACTTGTGTACTAGTGAAGCGAGCAAAAATAACAGCTCACTTCCCATAATAAAGTTGTATAAAACTAAACCCGTTATTTTGACTACATAGTGCCAGTTTAGGGCAGATAGTACCACAGCAGTGTGAACACAGCCCCAACAGTGGGTGGTGGGCTGATTTGATTGACTGATATACTTTGTAATAATAGATGTGTGGGGGAGCTGGCAGCTATTGGCTGGTGTTCAGGGTAATGGGAATGTTATCCGAATGGAATTGGAAAGGTTTGATGGACAATTTAGATAAACGCGAGGGCTTAACAATTTCACTATTACCTATTGCTAAAATTGTTCCATTTTGTTTAATTTCTAGTTAAGCCATATAATGGTTTCTCTGCGGATTCTGCGACGATTTTAACTTCCCAACTACATTCCTACTAATACTATAAATGAGAAAATAACGGTCTGTCTATCGGCCTGTCTGTTACCTTTTCACGCTTAAACCGCTGAACCGTTTTTAATGAAATTTTGGTACAGAGATACTTTCAGTCTCATATCCCGAAAATTTGCATAGTTCCCACGGGATAGCGATAAATGAATTCTGCAATCTTCTTTGTTACACTTTCACTCATAAACTACTCAACCGATCGTGTTATTGGGGATGGAGATAGTTCGAGACCCGGGGAAGGAGATGGAATAGTTTTTATCCCGGAAAATTGTATAACGTGCGCGCGCGACCGACAAACAGCTAGTTCGTTTATAAATTTGTAGTGGACAAGAAGTGATACGACATAATGAAACCTAACCATACGTACATACATACATACCGCCACGCCTCTTTCCCACAGGGGTAGGCAGAGACTACTTTGTTCCACTTGCTACGATCCTGACATACCGCTTTCGCTTCATTCACATTCATCCATCTCTTCATACACGCTCGTCGGTTTCGGGTACTCTTGACCTGGCCTTTTTCCAAAACGTCCTCAATTTGATCACGGAACGTCCGTCTAGGCCTTCCCCTCCCAACGCACCCATTCACACTTCCCATATAAATCTGTTTAGTTAATCTTCTTTCATCCATCCTCTCTACGTCACCAAACCAACTAAGCATACTTTTTTCTATCCTAGTCACTATATCTTCTAACCATTTAACCTAACCTAACCATGATTTATAATTATGGCTTTATGCATTGAAGGACTATTTATTTAATATCGAGTCAGTGATAATTACTAGTGTATTGCTTACTGGGGTTAATACGATTATAAGCTGAAGGAATGCCGCAATTCCTGGAAGACTGGAGTTAGTATTCTGAGCAAACAAGAAGTAAAAGCCGGTGCAGCTACATGAAATCATTGCATACCGCGAGTGCACACGAAGTCCGTATAATAGTGGCGATACACGGGAGCAGATTACAACATAAACTTTTTCCTCTGTAAAAAATAAAATTATAAAATAAATAAATGAAATAAAATTGATTTATTTCAGGCCAGTTAGCCTATTAAAACACTACGAAGAACGTTGAAAACTAAATTAAATTAAAACCAGAATTAAAATAACAATTGAAATTAAAACTAAAATTACAAATCGGAACAATGAAATGAATATGAATTACTAGCTGTTGCCAGCGACTTCGTCTGCAAATAATTTGTTTATCGCTATCCCGCGGGAACTACGCAATTTTCCGGGATAAAAAGTAGCCTATGTGCTATTCCAGACTTTTTTCTATCTATGCGCCGAATTTCATCCAAATCCGTTGGGCCGTTATGCCGTGATTGAGTAACAAACAAACATCCATCCATCATCCATCTATCCATCCATACTTTCGCATTTATAATATTAGTTAGATTTATAAAATACTATCGACAATCGTTAAGAAAAGGCAAACTTATCCCTTTGAGTGATTTCTGACAACCTTTAGGAGTAAAATCACTACTGAGAGCCACTTAGATAGTGTACACTATTCATGAACGCTTCTGCTAGCTTAGCAATCGTTTGTCCTTATCTGTCACATTGATATTTACCTTTCACAGATAAGGACAAACGATTGCTAAGTTAGTAGAAGCCTATAAAGCGTTTATGATGGGGGTTAATATTTAAGCTTCAAATAATTTGAGGGCCAGCAACGCGGCCGCTATTCTACTTATGTTATGCGAGTCAATAGGCTGCTTTCGTTCAAGCGTTTTTTCTCTGAGATGTAGAGCCAACTTTACATTTTGAAAGCTCTACAATATAAGTGGCAAAGTTCCGCGCGCAGCCGGCCCGCGCATGTTCGCTGCGAGTAATTGGTGAACTTCGCGAGTGCAGTTTATGGCCAGCTTTGCTATGGAAGCCGGTGCTATTGCTACTTGCAGTTGCATTGCCGTGTGTCCTACATTTTACTCAATCCGATCGCTGATAGTGGGTCCAACTCAACTTTATAAGATTTACAGCCTTATTCATAAAAAGTTAGAGGCTCGCTATAAGACCGATGCAAAAAAACATGATTCATAAACGTCAATTAGCTCTAATCAGTCCATCAAAGGGTCTGTTAAGTCTTCCGAAAGTTAGCGGACCGTAGACCCTACTTTATCTCTTTGCTAACTCACAAAATGGCTGCCACACATGTGAACAGCTGATTTTGGCAAGAGCAAAACCATACGCAAGTTAGTTTTTTTTTGTTTTAAGTTTTTATTCCCTCCGGGAAAGGTAAAGGAAACTAGATCCACACTGCCTAGTCTGTCGTGTTAATTCGCTGGTTTCCCGCTAATTCGCTGCCACTGCTGTAATTTTTTTTTTTATTCACTAAAAGGCCATTTTTGGTCTATGATTTGTCAAGGTGACAACATAACGCGTCTAATCCATCCATCAGCTGCTCATTAGCTAACAGACTGTTAGCAAGCGTTTATGAATCATACTTTTTAACAACTGTCAAATAAGCTTAATCAGTCTGTTAACTAATCGACTGATCAAACCTCAATTAAGGATTTTTTTATGAATAAGGCTGTTAATCTATACAAAAGTAATCGACCTGCAAGGAAATTAAATAAAAGCTCATAAAACGAAATTACACTTACTCTATATTAGGCTTGTGGACTTAAGTTCAAGCCCTCTCATTCTTATGAGGGGCCTGTAACCAGCCGTAGAACGTAGAAGCTGCAGATGAAGTTGGTGACTAACAGCCTTATTCATAAAAAATCCTTAATTGAGGTTTGATCAGTCGATTAGTTAACAGACTGATTAAGCTTATTTGACAGTTGTTAAAAAGTATGATTCATAAACGCATGCTAGCAGTCTGTTAGCTAATGAGCTGCTGATGGATGGATTAGACGCGTTACGTTGTCACCTTGACAAATCATAGATCAAAAATGGCCTTTTAGTGAATTAAAAAAAAAATTACAGCAGTGGCAGCGAATTAGCGGGAAACCAGCGAAGTAACACGACAGACTAGGCAGTGTGGATCTAGTTTCCTTTACCTTTCCCGGAGGGGATAAAAACTTAAAACAAAAAGAACTGTCTTGCGTATGGTTTTGCTCTTGCCAAAATCAGCTGTTCACATGTGTGGCGGCCATTTTGTGAGTTAGCAGAGAGATAAAGTAGGGCCTACGGTCCGCTAACTTTCGGAAGACTTAACAGACCCTTGATGGACTGATTAGCGCTAATTGACGTTTATGAATCATGTTTTTTTGCATCGGTCCTATTGCGAGCTTATAGCGAGCCTCTAACTTTTTATGAATAAGGCTGTAAGAAACTAGAAATAACTTTTTATTTGACTTTCTGTAAATGAGCGGGTATTTTGATATTATATTTAAAATCAAAAATAAAGGTTTAGAAAAATCATTGTTTGAAAGGAATGAGTTTAGTTTACCTTAGTATAGATTAGTTTATCTTTATTTCTATTACGAAACTTGTACACTGACTTATTAAAATATATCGCTTTTAGAAAAACAATGTTCTCTAGAAGAACACATAACTGTCTGGTGATTCAATCCAATGGACCTCCGAGGGTACTTAGTAGCCGCGTTTGAGAGCTGGCGCCCCCCACCGCCCGTAGTGGAGAGGCGCACCAAGAGTGACATCAGGCTTCATTGGGGCGAACACCCCTTCGTCTTCTTGGGACAGGATCTGCTGTACAAAGTTCAGAAGAAGGAGAAGATGCCGCCGTGGGTTACGGTCTACTGGTGAGTCCAGGTCTCACCACTCAACGTGGTCAATATGTCTACTATACGGTATGAGAGTTTTTAGAAGATGGACCTTCCAAAGGTTTGCATTCTGTAATGACTGTAATGGAAATGGATAACTTTTTAGATGATGATTGTTCACCTAGATACCTAGGTTTTAGTAAATTGAAACTTTATGAAACATAACATTAAATATTTGTCAGTATTTGTTTTGTCCAAATATAAAACTTGAAATTGCAGTAAGTTTTTTTTAATTATGACATAATTTTTGTATAGGAAATAATGCATGTACCTAACTATTAATATTTTATGCATTTTTGTTGTAGTTTTTGAGTTTTTAGTGGAAGTTTTTTCTTGCAGCGGAGGTAAAACCACTAAAACTATTGATAACCTAGAACCACGACATCCGCACAAATTTCGAGTCAAAGTTATTTTGAGGGGCTCAGCAATAGCCGCTTTAGCTGAAAATGCTTTACGACACTTTGGAGATGAAAACTCCGTGCACAACCATTTAGAAAACTACAAAGACGAAGAACTTGTAAATAATAAACAGCAACCACAGAACAATGCTGTTGAAAAGATATCTGATGAGAATGAAAAATGTGAAGTCATAGAGCAGGTTCAAGTTACTGAAAATAAAAGTGGTGGAGGTGATACTAACTTTGTAAAGGAGGAAGAAGTACCAAGCAACAACGCAAACAAAAGTGTTGAGTGCTGCGATACGGATAGAAGAATCACTGAAGTCGTGTGAGTATACCCTCAAGTTAATAAAGGTATTTTTTTTTTAAAGGTCTACAAGGTATTAAATTACAAACTGTGCTCATAGTATTTGATACTTTAACGCAAACGAACGCGTTGGAGATGTGTTTTATGACCGAGAACTTAACTAAGCAAGCATACATGAGGTTATATGATTTTGTAAAGGAATAAAAATGGGAGCGAGATTAAAGTGAATTTAAGAGATTCGCGGTTCACATAACACATCATCAACGAATATAGACTACGATAAGCTCAACGGTTAGACTCATTAGAGTCGAAATATCGTTAGCTCGTTAAAAGTAATCGTAGTCTAATCCGGCTGATAATTATGTCTTATACCTATGTTACATATATACATACATATCGTCACGCCTCTTTCCCACAGCGGTAGGCAGAGACTACTTTGTTCCACTTGCTACGATCCTGACATACCTCTTACACACACACGGCACATACATACGGGCTTATACTTTAATATTAATGGTTATAATTCTTGTCAGTCCATCTAGCATAGACCCTGCCAGTAAGAAGTGGCTGGAGTCCCAGTGGTCGGAGGTGACGAGCACGAGCACAGACACGGACGGCACCTCCGCCGTCTGCTTCTGCATGGCGGTGCGCTGCGGGTACCTCAAACAGGTACCATCAGCCAAATATGTGGTCTACCACTCTAAGGTTAAAATTCCTTTGCACGTCACATTATTATAATGTCGATAAGACAGGCTGTCAACTTGAAAGTTCGACTTAAGCGACATTTTCATTTGATAGGAAGTTGGATGAAAAGTGGTAGACCATAATTATATGTGGGCGACTAGCCTTCCATTTATACATTACTAGCTGTTGCCAGCGACTTCGTCTGCAAAGAATTCGTTTATCGCTATCCCGCGGGAACTACGCAATTTTCCAGAGTTTTCTCTATCTATGTGCCGAATTTCATCCAGATCCGTTGGGCCGTTCTGACGTGATTGAGTAACAAACAAACATCCATCCATCCATACTTTCGCATTTATAATATAAGTTAGATGTCCAAGTGTGGTCACTGTTGTGACAATCCTCAAGAAAAGAAGAAGTACCTAGGTAACATTTACGACACGATGATCAAAATGGTTGCATAGGAAATTAAATTGACAAAGATTTTGTAGGTGCAGATAATGTTAGAAGAAAGACCAGCGTTACTTGAAATCATCAACTCTAATAACGGCTTCACACCTCTCGCTACTGCTGTCAGAAAAGGTAAGCTTCAAAAAATCATAATCATAAACCACAAAATTTCAAGCATATTATTACTTTCGAATGACCAGTAAAGAAAACTTGTGTAGTAGATTTAAATTCATATCGCCTTTCGCAAAGTTTAGTCAACGAGTCTTTTCTTTCTACGTTGTGTATTCAAATTAGGTAATCGGGATATTTTAGCAGGTGATTTGGTAAGTTTGATTAAACATTCCTGAAAATATATTTTAAAATTGGTAAATGTCTCCAATATGATCGAAATATTCAAAGTCTATGTTTTCAAAGAAGTGATTGTAACTTTTAATCAAAAATTACGGCATGAAACCAAAACAGGAGTGTCAAACCTTACCCAATCAACTGGTACTAAATAGACCAGAATCATTCTTAGACAACTTGTAAAAATATTCCCCAGCACGGCAGCACAAAGTGTGCGACACAGTTTTCCCGCGCACTTATGCTAGCCTGCAAGCATAGCGTCTTCTGCAACTATCCCGCTACATCATTTAACTATGGTTCCTCAGGGGACATCAACACAGTCAAATTCCTGCTGGCGGCGGGCGCGGACCCCAACCAGCCCTCCACTAGTGGGCAGACGCCGCTGCACCTCGCCACGCTCGGCGCACGCGTCCCCATCGTTGATCTATTACTTGACAAAGGCGCCGTTTTTGAGGTAGAGTATCATAATTCACAGCTCAGTATTTATGACAGGATATTATTTATTTTCATGTTTTGACCCACAGAAAACTTATTTCTCTGCGCGTATGGTTGTCTGCACGTCTAGCACGACAACGCACAATGTACTGATTGTTAGTGATCCATAAAGAAGCGTCGTCACTGAGCGCATTCGCATGTAATATTCGTTACAAACCTTACCTACATTGATTGTTCGTTTACAAATACTCGGGAAAGAATACTCTCAGTGAGGACGCTCCTTAAATAATATTTTTGTATTGTAAGTTCTAGTAGGTACTACAGAAGTAGTAGTAATCTTCTGGAATATCTAAAAATTTTTGTAAGAATTATACATTTGGCAGTTTGAGTATGTTGAAAAAAAATAGTTTTCATTTGAACTTCGGTGCACCCTATGCCACAACAGACATGTTTGTTGTTTCCGAAATATCCACAACATTCTCTAAAATCTGGTCATCTCCAGGCGTGCGACTTGAACGGGCTCCGCATCGAGCACTACGCCGTGGACTCCGGCAGCGAGGAGATGGTGGCTTTCGTGCTGCAGCGCGGTGGCGACGTACACACCCGGGACTACACCGGGTGGACGCCGCTCTTCAGAGCTGGTAGAGTTCAGGGAGCCTAAGGTGACGAGACCAACAGGCCGCATTAGCAAGATTGTTGTTGTTGTTGTGTTGATGATGGTCAAGCTCCAGAAAAATACATATATACACAGATCACGTCTTTATCCCTACGGTAACAAGACCTGACGGCCACGTTTAGCATGATTGTGGGCATATGCCCACCCTTCCCACCTATATTAGGTGGGAAGGGTGAATAAAAATAGTGATGGATACCTAGTCGCATCGCTTATAACATGATTCCTAAGGTTGCCCATTCCCTCGATGGGCTATACCATCTGCGCGGGAAGCGAAACAACTGGTAAATTATAATTTCATAATGAACACAAAATATTTACCTTGCTACTCCGCTACTTATTACTTACTTAACTTACTGCTAGTTAAGTAGCGGAGTAGCAAGGTAAATATTTTGTGTTCATTGAAATGAACCTCCGCAAAGTAACACCTGATTCAATAAAATATGGTAAATACCCATAGGCCGCCTATTGTCACCTTATTACTTCTGTATACCTTTTTTCTGTTTTGATTGTTAAATGTGGTGTTCAATAAAGAGTTATTGTATTGTATTGTATTGTATTGTAAATTATATTTTTTCATTGCTCCCAGACCAACGTGGAATGAACATTATGCAATTTGTTTAACAAACAGTGACCCAAGGCGCGTCTACCGAGCTGATCGAGCTGCTGGTGCTGGCGGGCAGCGACGTGGACGCCACGGATTACGCCGGCCTCGCGCTCTGCTCCGTCGCAAGACTACTCACCAACAGGCAGTATGTTGAAGATGTTGTTCAGCTTGCCATCACAATCGTACTCACCATCCCCTGCTACCAATGATTTTGAGATTTGTAATGGTGCGCGTTAGACAATAAGGCTACGGGTTAGAACGTCAACATGATTTGATTACTAGACATTGACAATCCGCGAGTTCTTATAATGTCATTTGGGTTTGTCTTGTGTTTTCTTCATTCGGCCAATTCAAGCATCAAACCCATAAGAGTGAGTGAGATAGGAAGACAAACCCTTGCATTCTAAGAGCTCACGGATTGTATGTATTAAATCCTTTGCACAAGTTTGTCACTTGCCTTGTTAGGTAGTTCTATATTTAGTTGGACTTCTAGTGGTTAGAATGATTTGTTTGTATTTATGATGATAAACAGCTTGTATTTTTTTCTTGTTTTTCATTCATCATGTCCTTCTTCATTGCCCAAAGTATTTCTAAACTGTTAATGTATGTCCAGGTCTCGAAGCCGCGACTCGGTGCTGCGGCTGGTGGACTCCGCGTACCCTCACGAGCAAGCTGTCGCCAACTTCACCCGGCTCACCAAGAAGATCTCCAGTCTGCACACCATACTTAAATAACTGTCATAAAAATAACTGGGTTTACGTTCAGAGTATATAATAGGAGCTAGGATTTCTTTTTGCCCATCACCTTAGACCACGGTAAAGTGCGACCGATTGAAAATAAGCCTCGTCGTGTGAAACAGTCGTACGCATAAAAGCTTACTAGTTGAGCTGCTTGCACGTCTTCGCCTTATATTTTAAGTGGCTGTTGGGTTTTTTGATCAATGCGGGTAATATTTTGCTTAATTGGGTAGTCGAGGTAAGGTGCTTTTTGAAAAGATATGATAAAACTATAGAATGAAATCATGAGTGCACCAAATTCTCTGATATTGATTCTTTTAATAATATGGCCCCATCGATCGATGCGATGATTTCGCCAATGTCAAAGTAAGTAGATGAATTTAGAGATTTAATATTGAACGAAGTAGATTTTATTAATATGTAGCTTGAAGAAGAATCCAATAATGTAAAATAGATGTAGAATAAGCAGGAAAATTGAAGACAGTATAACCAAAAATAAAAAGAACTGTTAAAAAGTAAAACTAATTTATTATTAAAACGTAAAAGTATTTACAAAACCTTAAAACTAACGGAGTATTGAATTGCATTACGCGTGTGACGAGCTGGTAACAGTGGTGCGGGCTACATCAAGGGTAGACGAAGGACAGGCGCGGGACGCATAAAATGCATTTAATGGCAAGGCTTAACTACCAATAAATAAGTTAAATTAGAATCAGTTTATAAGAGTCTCAGCGAAAATGTTAATAAAACTAAATTTGTCGGCCACAGCGATGTTGCCGCGTTACCATTTGTTTTTTGTTCAACATCGAAGTCGACCTGATTTTTTGTTACGCTTATACCTATCGTCGGAGGCTGCGCCTCGACCTCACCTCTCTCAAACTGGGTAGTTTTTGTCTCTCTTTTCTTTCGGAATACTTCGTCGTCTTCAAGTTCTTCTGCGTCGTCGTACTCTGGCTCTTCAGTTGGTGGTGAAATTACTTTTGTAACCTCGTCTATTTTAGTTCCTTCTGCTTTTAAATCTTGATCAGTTTCTTTTTGAGGTTCCATAAATGCGTTAACTAGTTTTAAGTGAGTAAATGTGTCCTTTTGCTGATTAGATTCATTTGTTTTGAGCTGTTTCACCAATTCAATCGGTATTTCTCCCTTGAAAGGACCAAATTGAGGTGTTTTGAGAAGTAATTCCGAGTTTGATGGTACTTTTGATGAGAAGGGTTTACTCCCGGGGTGGATTCCGGACTGCTCTGAAGCTGGAACTGTGACAAGCGTCGTGCCGGATACCGTTTTCCCGTCGTACGTAGTATAAGTTTGTTCATTTGAGAGTTTCTGCGAATGCTCTTTGGGTAATTTTGGATCCGGAGGCAAATAATGAGGACTAATTCGGTCCGATTCCATAATCATGTCAGGGACTTCTTTTTCCATGTTCTTTTTACTAAATAATGCGTTTAATTCGCTTTCTGTCTTAACGTAAACTGGATGAGGTCGATCTTCTTTGGCGTGGTTGCTGGGAAAGACTTCTTTTGTTCTATCATCGCTCGGCAAATGACGGTCGGGTGGTGAAGGAATAAACATCGGTTCGAATGACTGAGTTTGTTTGTCGCTGGGGTAGGCGTGGTTGGAGATTGCTTGCGGCGCTTCTTCGTAATCTTCCTCCACGTCGGTGTCCTCCCGCCGGTTGGCGCCATCATAGTCGGTGATGCGGTCCTCGCCAGCCATCAGCGGCTCGCGGATGATGGGTTTGAAACCACTCTCTACCACGATCGAAGCAGGTTTGAACCCAGTGTTGATAGCGGGATGCAAAGCCGTAGGTTCCGCGGATTCACCAATGAAATCAGATGATTTTATTTCGTGCTGCTGAAATTTGTCTGGTTTTACTCTCATGCGTTGAGTACTCGAATGGTATTCCGGTGCGGGCGTGGGAATCGTTCTCGTTATGAGCGGCTTAGTCGGTGTCATCTGTTGGTCTAGAGGCACGGGATGTTCCATAGGCTTTCCAAGAATGATCTGTCCCGGTCGGGCTATACTGATCTGCGGTGCGCTGTGCTGTGCGACTATGACGTCACTGCTGCCCGGGAGAGTGATCTGGCTCTTCACCACGTGGCTCGCGATTATATCTGTTTTACCGAGACTAAGAGTTTGGCTCTGTGTTGGCGGCGACATATTGACCGGCGCCGGTTTGCCCATAATAATGCTCTGTACTGGCCCACTCGATATTTTCGGCACTTGTTTTGGAGGTCCCTGGTTAAAGCTAGGTTTATGGTGATGCATCGGCGGCAACGGTTTTCCGAGTGGGATGCCGGTCATGGGCGGCCGGTTCTGAGGGCGACCATTGGGATATTTGCCAGTAGGTTTTTTCGGTCCGTAGTTGTTAGGGTTCGGCATGGGCAGAGGGTATCCTCCATTCCCTTTCTGGTGTATCAAGGGGGGCCTGCGTAGTTTGATTTCTGGAGGGGTGGGGCGGCGGAAGGGCGGCCGCATGCCCGGTGGCCTGTTGGGGCGCAGCACGGACTGCAGCGTGAGCGGCTGCTGGCTCGGCGGCAGCGAGTAGGTGTCGGGGCGCGCGGCCAGCTCGTACTCGTCGCCGGCCAGCTCGGGTAGCAACTCGCGCACGTCCTCGGTGACCTGGTACTGCTGGTACTGCTGATGCTGGTGCTGCTGCCGCGGCTGCGACGTGTTCCGCCGCATCTGCTCCTTCATGCTGCTCTCGAGCGTCTCCACCACGTCGATCACGTCCTTGATCTGTCCGCTGCTGATCGGCAATTCGTACTCCGTCGTATACACCGCGCTGGCCGGCTTCGGCTTATCACTACTGAAATCGTTATAATGCGGTTTCGTGTTGATTATTTTCTCGAAGCGCTTGTGCTCAAGAAAGTTATTGTCCGGCCTGAGGCGACTATGTACCTGGATGGACTCCTCGCTGTGCAAGTCGGGCAAGGCCACCTGCTCAGCGACGCGGCTCTCCTCGCCCGCGACCGCTTCACACTCGTCTACCACGTTAATTTTCCAACCCAGGTGTCGATGGGTGAAACACTGAAACACAAGAACGCCGTTAGTATATTCCGATGAGTAAAAAAAGTTAACAATTATCACCGATCCGTTATATACAGTTTGACCTGAGAGACACAGTCATGCGAAACAGAGAAGACTTGAAAGGCTGAAACAGAAAACAGAGCGAAGGTTATGTACACACAGAGAGATGAGTGAGATGAAGTGATAGTGTCATGTGTGAGATTTTTATGAGTAATATTTTTTTTGAAAATGTAGTTTCTTAGATTATATTATATCCTGACAATCGCGTTTAATTACCATGATATCATTTACAAGAAATAATTATATTTCCATCCTAGGTGATACGATTTCCCAATTAAATTAGTATTCTATCAAGCATCACCATGTCGATAATCCCAGAACAATCCAATAAACCAAAAAAGACTAGAAGACACCCTCACCTGGTAGTAGACGGTGTCCGGCGTGTTCTTGTCGGGGACCCAGCTGACGACGCCGGGGTTGCCCTCCTCGCAGACCAGCGTCAGCGACCGCTGGTAGGCGCCGAAGCTGGGGTAGTCGTCCGCCTCAGGCCCGTTCTTGTCCGGGGTCCAGTTGCAGAGGCGGCCAACGCCGGTCGGGACCAGCTCGCCGGAGCGCGCGCGACGGACACCCGCGAAAATCTTGACAGCCTGTAAAACAAAATGTTGTCAATACTTTCTTATAACGTACAGTCGAGAGCATAATCGATACAGCCATCATGTCAAATATATGTCATCGGCCTTATTGCTTGTGGCATAAAGGTGTATTGATGTCTGTGACGTCTTGGCATCGTACATACATTTATGCCCTTGACTGTAGGTACACTATCCCGATTTTTTTTTCAAAAACCTGACCTTTTCGACTCTAAATGGCTTCGAGATTTCATAACTTTAAAAAAAAATAAGGATGATAGTAAGATAGTCACCAACTGCCTGCATGAAATAGCTTTCCGCAGCAATCAGTAGCTCATTAATCAACTTGCGTAAAATGTTATAGAATTTCATAATCTTGTGACAACGTCTCAAGATGAAGAAGTTTGTCATATTTTGCACATTTCAGTTTTATGTCTTCTTAAGTAAGTATCATTCATCACCTGCTTTTCCTGGTCGGTCTTATGGAAGTAACCTCCCACAGGGTCGTCGGTGATGTAGAAGGGGTGGTACCGCGCCGGCTGCGAGGGGTCGTTGCCCCCCTCTACCACGAACGTGTACTTGCGCCCACGCACCACGTTCACCTCGGGGATGAGCAGGCCGTTGATGTACCAGGAAATGCCCCAGCCCACGTGACCTGCGGAAAAGGGAAATACACAAACTCTAGCAGGACATACCAACTAGGAGGGCACGCCACCCTAGGGAGATTGTAGAGAAGTTTTAATGTCAGGGGGGCGCAATATAGCGTTTGCATTTCCGAAAAAAACTGTCTGTCCTGCTGTCACTCACCAGTGATGGCTGGGTAGCCTTGCTTCCCACCAGTGGGCCCCATCTGCGCGTAGTACACGCCATCCTGCGGCTCATAGCACTGTATAGCCGGGATGTCCCAGGGCTCAGCTTTCGGCGCCGGTTTTGGTGTCGGCACGGGATTCGACTTGATTGAAGTCGGCTGCAAATAGGTGAAAACAGTGAGTATTTTCAGCAAGTAAAATCAAAAATTACTGAGTTGTGTGGAAATATTCGAAGTTTTCTAAAACCTTGTGTCTATTAAATTAAGTTTTTTTTTTTTAGTATTATTTATTTTATATTTCGCACAAGCTTGGTTATCTTGCACGTAAGTAGCGGACTAGCAAGGTAAATATTTTGTGTTCATTGAAATGGACCTCCGCAAAGTAACGCCTTATTCAATAAAATAAAAAATAAAAAAATTTGACTGTAGTTTTAAATAGACATCATGTCATCCACATAAACATTAAATTAAACAGCGTTACATTTATTTTTTGCATTGTAGTATACACGTGGGCCGGTGTATGTAGGTTTCAAATGGAATTCAGGGCAAAAATTCTGAAAACTTAAGAGTGACCAACAACGTTCCTCATCTCCAAAGACCATAGGTCAAACAACTAGACTACAAGGGCCAAAAACTGTTAAAGACTATAACGCCTACCTTGTCTTCCACGGGCTTCTTCTGCTCCTGCACTGGCGCAACCGCGGCGGCTTCCTCTTGGTGCTCATCTTCCCCCTCCGGCATAGGGCAGTTCCACACAGGCGGTCTACCGAACTCGATGAACTTGTCGCCCTGAAAAGTGTGATGCTTTAAGCCAGGGATTTTCAAAGGGGTGCAAGCCACCCAAGGGAGCGCAGGTCTTCAAAGGGGGGCGAGGGCCACTAGCTCGGTCAACGACTTTGTTTACACATTATATACTTACACCATGATTGTGGGCGTATGTACAGGTGAAAAGGGAAATCAAAATAGTGATGGGTTGCTAGCCGCATCGCCTACACTATCTAAGTTTTTCGCCCATGGATGGTTCACAAAAATTAAGATACTGGCTTGTAAGCAACAATAAAGGTCGCCGAATTGTTAAAAAAGCGCCAAGTGGGAACGAGAATCGCAAAAACTGTTGAAGTTGCGGCGGGATCGCTAATGTATGCGCGGTCACACCTCACAAAAGCCGTTCACTTTAAATTCTCCAGTTTTTTAAGAACAACAATACTCAGGCGAGACGAGATAGCAGATAGCGTTTTACAGCTGCCGGCGTGCCGCGCTCCGGCGGCCTCGCGGGGACACTTGGCGCTTTAATTTCATTTCTTTTTGGCTAAGTTACAAATTTACGTACAATGGCAATAATTTTTAGGGTTCTTTACCCAAAAGGGACAAAACGGGACCCTACTAAGACCTGCAGGCTTATTATCTAACTCGCTCGCAATCGCCATCGTGTTCATTTTGACAGTAAAGTTCACGTATGGGCTGACAGTTGGCATCGGAATCAGCTAGCTGTCACATTCATATAAGAACTGTCAAAATGAACACGATGGCGATTGCGAGCGAGTTAGACAATAAGCCTACAGGTTAAAGTCGCGGGTTCACGGTGGATGCAAGCCGCTTCCAACCATGGCAACTGGAGGTCTATGGGGGAGGCCCATGTCCAACAGAGGACGTCCTATGGCTAATATGATGATGATGATGATTTTAAAGACTCCACGGTCCGTCTGACTGTTTGACATTAGGCTGTATATCAGGAAGCGTGATAGCTAGTCAGTTGAAATTTTCACAAGCGACTTCTGATGCCGCTATAACAACAAATACTAAGAGCAGAATATTTTTGACTGTCTGTCTATGTCAGTAACCAATATACTGACTTCACACAGCCTGCATTTTACTTAGGAGACAGGGCTCTGTTAATACTGGATTTTATAACAACTTGCCGAAGTGCGCGAGTACGAATCGAACTGGGTCGGTTTTTATCAACTTGAAGCTATTGAATGACTCGTAAATCTGTGTATTGGAACACGACATAATTACCAGAGCATTTCAGCGTAACCATCATTCATAGTATTCAAAAGCAAAGCCAAACATTTCTAATTTTAGTTTGTTTCATATTATGTATGACTGAGTTAACTATCGGCGTAACTTTCATTAGTTTGGAGAGATGATCGCCGCGCTCAGAGCGGTCTTCATTCGCGAAACTTTGTGTCCCAACTGCTATTAATTTAAATTAATGCTCAAGGGAACCGTGACTTGTTTAAATGATGACGTAAAGAGCGAAGGGAATTTTAAACTGTACCAACACTAAAGTTTGCGACTGACTTGTAAAACCAGAGAGCATTCAATCCCGGGATTGTATGTACCGGGATCACGGGATTCCACTTTTACAGCACAAACCAATCCTGGGATTGAATGTCCCCGGGTACTCGTCTGCGAACTGTAACACTGAAAGAGAGATAGATAGAGATAGATAGATAGATAGATAGATAGAGAGAGAGAGATAGAGATAGATAGATAGAGAGAGATAGAGATAGATACATAGAGAGAGAGAGGGAGAGGGAGATAGATAGAGATAGATGCATAGAGAGAGAGAGAGAGAGATCAACGTCTAACTTATAACACTCCACTTTTTGCGTCGAATAAAAGACATACAGAAAATACAAAGCCAAACATATTGTCAACCCTAGCAGTGGCGTGACGTCCATAGAACTCGATTCCCACTGGCTTGCCTATTTTAAGGCAGTTGGGTAATTTACTGTGCAGAATAAGAGGAGAAGGCTAGTTAAGTTCCCTTCGGCTTGCCTTCTGATATACTTGACGCCACGCCACTGAACCCTAGTAAACTGTCATCTCAGGAAACCATACTGGGGTTCTTAAATATTGTAAATGGACTTGTTATACACATTTAACCTTCTTTCAGCTTTATGGGTAGTTTTGTAACACCCTGTAAATAATCGTACACGAACCTTGGTGAAGTGGTGGTGGTAGGAGACCTCGTTCCGCGAGTTGAGCGGGCCCACGGCCCAGATGATGGGCTGGCTGGCGTTGGTGAGCACGGGCAGGTCCAGCTCGTCGGCCGCCTTCAGGCTGCGCTGGTACGTCACGATGCTGTAGCCGTTCACCAGCGCCGCGTTCAGCAGCCGGATGGAGTCGGTGCTGTCCTGGGGCCATGAATAATCTTTGATTAACGCTACGATATACGAGGTAACTACAAAAGAACAGATAAAAGGTCCTTTATACAACAAGGAAGGCAAACGAACTAGTGGTTGCCTGATGGCAAGTATCGCCATGGACTGTTTGAGCATTGTTTTGCATGCTTAATCTTAATTCCGTGGGAATATCGGTATAAAAAATAGCGGGATAAAAAAAAAGTATATTTGAATCTCTAGAATAACATTTTTTTTTTAAGGGAAACTATGTTATTTTATTTCAACCAATAAATATTTACAAAAAACAAATTAAACTAAGATTAAATTAAAAACATAGAATAACATTGATATTCTAGAGATTCAATTAACACATTTCATCCAAATCCATCCATTCGATTTAGCATATAAGAGCAACTAGTTACAGACAGGCACAAAAACTTTCGCATTTATAATATTACTATGATTCTGGATAAGACTAAAGGCCGTTAACGACAGATTACAAATTAATAACACCGCGACAATTCAGCCGATTATGTACTTGGCTCAGTTATGAGCCACTCGACGAGGCCCGGCCGTTTGGAATCCGTCCCTCCTGTTTCAGTCGGCCATTGCTCTGAAATTATAATGGCGGTAGTTGTCGAATAGTTCAGGATTGGCTCGTGGCCAGCACAGCGGGGCCGACCGGCCGTCTGCGCGGCGAGACTTGGCGACCTCATAAAAGGTTTCAGTAAGAGCTAGTTTAATTGTATCTTACGCTTGTCGGCACAGGCTAGGATAGACTGAGGAATGTAGATAAAATTAATTTTGAGAAATCTCAACATTCTGAGAAAAATGGTGCATTGGTTTTAAATACGTTTTTATTACTTTCCAAGAAAGGGGTGTCGCGATGATTTTCCGAAAATCTAATTTTACTGCAAGCGATTTTGTCCGTTCGCGAAATTTCCCAATTATTTTTTATACAAACTGTAAATTACATGAAAGGTTGTTTTACTAGACGCAAATTCGCTAGTGGTATAACAATCGTAAAGGAAAATAACATACTGAGAAAAAATAAATTGGGAAATTTTGCGAATGTATACAATCGCTTGTAGTAACATTGAATTTTCGTAAAATTAATCGAAACACCCCAAGAAAGCATTATCTTCTAAGTAGTTACAAATTTATTAATTACTAGCTGTTGCCAGCGACTACGAATTCGTTTATCGCTATCCCGCTGGAACTACGCAATTTTCTGGGATAAAAAGTAGCCTATGTGCTATTCCAGACTTTGCTCTATCTATGTGCCGAATTTCATCCAGATCCGTTGGACCGTTCTGGCTTGATTGAGTAACAAACAAACATCCATCCATCCATCCATCCATACTTTCGCATTTATAATATTAGTTAGATTGATCAAACATTGGAGTTACGAAGCGTTGTATAACGCTATAATAAAACACGCCGAAATTCAACAAAAAATTTTTAACGTAGAAAATTTGAGATTAGCTGTCATAAAATAAATGTTTTACCACATTTGGCTACAGACTATATTTCTGTCTTTTGTTTTATTAGTTTCTACAAGGCGAGAGTGTTTCAAACTATTAAAATTTCGCTTCATATTCTATTTTAGGGTAATAGGGTAATTATTATGCTTTTATTACTCAAACGTGGGTGTAATTAACTCTCGGTTTAGTGATCAATTAGTGGATGTGTCGATTTTCACATTCTCTACGCGGATACTACAAGCTTGTGAAAGCGTTTATCCATTTCGTTTACAAGGTTGTAACAGTTTTAGTGGTGGTATGTATATGTACCAATCACGACTTTATCCCTAAATGGGTATACAGAACAAGTAACGACACCTGAAGGCCACGTTTAGCAAGATTGTGGGCAAATTGTGGGCGTATAGGTGGAAAGTGGAATCAAAATAGTTTTAGTGTTATTCTGGATATGCGTAGAGTAACTTCGGGTTTCTTCGGTAATACCACAGCTAAAGTTTACTTATCTTACTTATTGCATTATGAAACCGCGCTTAGAGAACACATTTACACTTCAATACATAGTATAAAACAAAGTCGTCCCTATACACACTATAATATGTATGCTTAGATCTTTAAAACTAACGCAACGGATTTTGATGCGTTTTTTTTTAATAGATAGAGTGATTCAAGAGGAATTCTATGCAGACGAAGTCGCGGGCAGAAGCTAGTTAAGGATATTCTAGAAAAACTGTTCTGTCAAAAAATACATTTCAATATCTTTTTCGCCGCCTTTCTGTTTTTTGCTCTCGTAAAAATCAGAAACGTTATATTATAAAACTTTAGAATCTCTCGGTATTTTCACATGTAGATTAAGCTGATTTCAACAAAATCTGAAATCAGAAAGAAAATACATACACTATCGTTATAAATTTAATCATTTAAAATATGTTACTCTAATTTGAAGGCCACGCGAGCGAAGTCACAGGCGACAGCTAGCAATCTTCATAAGCCTTTAAATTGATGAAATTATGAGGAGGAAAGCAAGCACTTCAACCCCGCAGAGCTCTCGACGAATCTTTACGCTGATTTTAGTTTATAACGTCTGAGAGTTAGCTTTATTAATTAAATTTCAAGCCCCAATAATTTTCGTGATCTCAAGTGATGACCAGAAAATTATTAAACGAATTCCAAGTCCTTTAAATAATTAAATCAGTTTCTTATTACATCGAGAAAGGACGGATTTAAAATACGCAGCTACAAATTCACATTCGAAATATATATTCGTATCTTTTGAGCGGGTGAGGAGAGTGTATATTAAATAGCGTCGGACAACGAGTGAGTTTAAAAATGACTTACATACACTTTATATATTTCTTTGTGTCTTCAAAATAAAGTTTATTCGTAGTCACAAAACAGATAAATTCATAAAAATATCTTGGAGCGCCAGTACCGGCTACATAAAACGCAAAAACCGTTTGATGACAATAATTATAATATTAATTGTGGAAGGGAAATTAAAAACACCACAAATAGAATAAATCATTCGTTATTCAACTAGAGCTAAGCATTTATAATTGCTTTATCTGAAGAGGCCCGCAACATTGGACTAATACTTCAACCGTTATGTACGAATCTATTTACTTTCTTTATTGGAATGGAATAAAGATAAATTGTGCCATGCTAAGATAAAAAAGCCTAATTCTGATTTTTTTTTCGTTGGATTGGTTGCAATGGGTACATGACCTACCCGGCATTGAAGGCGAAGGAATCTACACTCACTGCAGAATCATTCTTTTCTAATTTTTTAACTAAAAAGGTGGTGATACATTTATTAGTTTCAAACAACTTTCAAAGCATGCTCTTGATAGGTGACTGGAAGATGTCGATTAAGAAAGCATTAAGTCCGCTGCCGAGGCCGCGACCCTGTCGTTTGCCAGAAAGCTGCATTTAACTCGTCCAACAACGTGTTTTTTAATCTTTTTTTAATTGCTAGTAATTACTTGCTAAGTCAGCTGTTTGCGTGAAAAAAATTAAGTAGACCAACACATACAGAGGTTCAAGCGAGCAAAGCGGAGGTCAAAGCTAGTTGCAATCTAAGCTAGGGCATCCAAGTTCAAATGAGTTTAGTTGAACATTGCCAATCCATTTCAACACGGAGTTATTAATCTTTTTTTATTGCTTAATCGTACGTCAGTTGCGAAGTATCGCCAGCTCGCTAAAAGTGCAAAAAACTCGGATTCACGTGTTAATATATTACACAATTCCGTGCACGAAATCCGAGCGGCGTAAATGTTTTATTTGCTCTAAAGGTAAATTATCCTTGCCCAATAAAAGAAAGGAAAACGAATAAAAATTTCTTCGACTCGCTGGCTTGTCCCGAAACGTCAGAAATCAAACACGATTTTATTGCCTGAATAAACAAAATATAAAACTTCTTTATTAAATGAAGGTGCAAAGCAAAAGTATCGTAACAAGTGATCGTAGACACCCACGCCATCAGACGGATTTGAGATACGTTCGGTTGCCAACGATAAGCAAATACTGTCAAAATTAAGAAATAGTCGGTTTATCACCGTATTATATTATGATTTCTATGGCGGACAAAGAAATATTCACACGTATCTATAAAATTTAAAGATACTTTAAATTAATACTTTATACTTTAATTTAATTGTGTTTTTAAATTACGGAACTCTCAGTGCGCGAGTCCAACTCGTACTTGGGCTATTTCTTGATTCAAAAAGCACAAAAGATAATTTCTAAACGACACTGTAAATTAGAACACATAGAAAAATCCGAAAAGTAAAGCTATGGCCGGGAATCGAACCCGGGTCCTCGTCATTCCGTGACGCGTGCTAAACCTCTACACCACCCATAGCAGGTAAAGGTGTGTTAAAATTACTGGCACATTACTGGTGGTGCTCGCTTACCATCAGGTGACCCACTTGCGTGTTGCATAAAAAAAACTTCTATTGCCTTACTTGTTACAAAAAAAAGTGATGCATGGCCTACTACGTCTCACCTGCCTGTTTAATTATGCAGGTGAGACGTAGTAGGTCCAGTAGGATGTCCTTTAGAACCGTGAAGAAGACTTACCACGAGGCGGTCGTCAGGACAGGAGCCGCGCACGCCCGCGCACTGGCTCTTAGCGTCCAGGTAGTAGTCCTTCGAGGTGCCCTTGAGGGTGGCCTTGTCCACCCAGGCCACCGCCACGTCGCCGCCCACCATCTGCGAGTGGGAGGGGTCGCCCGATATCCCGAACGACATGTATTCGCCATCCTCTGGAGATAAAAGACATCGTTCAATACTGAAAAACTTATGACATTGTACCAACGGGATGGATTTAGATTATTTATTAATACATAGTACACAGACTCGGTGAACCGAGGATCTTCGTAAAGCGGCTGGCAAGAGCTGGATGAGAGTGGCCGAGGATCGTGCTCAGTGGCGTGCCATGGGAGAGGCCTATGTCCAGCAGTGGACGAACATAGGCTGATGATGATGATGATGACATAGTTCATACACAAATCATGTCTTCCGGTGTAGACCCAGCCTAAGGTAACAAGACCACGCCACGTTTAGCATGACTGGTGAAGAGTAAAAGTGGTAATAGTGATCGCCTATAACCTGTAGGCTTATTGTCCAACTCGCTCGCAATCGCCATCGTGTTCATTTTGACAGTTGATGTATGGGCTGACAATTGGCATCGGGATCAGCTAGCTGTCACATTCCTACAAGCACTGTCAAAATGAACAGGATAGGGATTGCGAGCGAGTTAGACAATAAGCCTACTGATTCCTAAGATTTTCAACATTCCCTCGATGGGCTTTTACCATCGCGGGAAGAGAAGCAGCATTGGCTTTCAATGGACTAACACGTTTTTCTTGACGGCTTCAATGTCGTAGTCAGTTTGGGAACACAGCCGAAGGAAGCCAATAATAAGAGAGGGATAAAAAGTTATATTTAGTATGCGCTCAGGCATGGCCTTACCACCAATGCATGCCAGGGACAACATTCCCAACATTTACAGGGGAAGTTACCATGATGTCTTAATGCGATTCAGTTTAGGTTCGCTCGCTGTCAGATCCATACTTAAAATGACAGCTAAAACCAGTTAGCTTATTACGTAACTCGCTCGCAATCGCCATCGTGTTCATTTTGACAGTTCTTGTATGAATGTGACAGCTAGCTGATTCCGATGCCAATTGTCAGCTCATTTTTTTTTTTTTATGTGAATAGGAAGGCAAACGAGCAAGTGGGTCAGTCATACATGAACTGTCAAAATGAAGACGATGGTGATCGCGAGCGAGTTACGTAATAAGCATGCTGAACTGAGTCGGACTTACGACGTCATGTTAAGGGCCCAAGGGTCTTTCTTTCTTTCTTTCTTTCTATGCACGCCCTGAGTCAGTCTGTCAATGGCAGCTGCCGTGACTCACCCAGCTTGGCCACCAGCTGCAGCACGATGCTGTCTCCCGCCACGGCCCAGCGCACCTCGAAGGCCAGCTCGTCGTACAGCACCTCGCAATTCAGCTTCGACTGGAACATACAAAAATCAACATCAAAAACAGTGCATTAAGACTAGACCAGCGAGCTTTACAAGGGCCTATTCTAAAGCGCCGACGATGCGCGGGTGACGTGCCGTACGAGCTTCAAATGGCATGAAAGTCTCCATGAACATTAAATTAAACATTTATTTTAAAAAAATCCCCCGCGTTAATCGAGGAATCAAACCGTAAATAATGTTTTTTTTTTTGTCAAATATGTCTTACATCACTTTGGAAAAGAGCTGATATTGAGAGGGGTCTTTTAGCGCCGGGGGTTTAAAATAGTAGTACCTATCTAGTTGCAGAAAGTCAAAAATACGCTGAGGATTTTTTGAATTTTTGAAATAGGTACCTGCGCTAGTTTATTCTAAAAAGCACCTTAAGAAACTACAAATTGTTTGTTGTTCTAAAATAAAAAGTCTAACTCAGCGCAGCGAGTGTGACGCTGGTTTTAGTGAATCCATTAAACAACTCGAAACACATCTCATGTTGAACTGATCAGGTTTATCGAGGATTACTGTATCTCCGAACAGCAAGTTGTGAGCCCGCGGGGTAGCCTGGGCTTAGGGGCTAAGAGCGTGTATGTGGGTTACGGTTGGTATAATTTTCTAGTAGATTTGCGAGGACGAGCCGATGACGCGGCGGGGTGTAATCGAGTGTGGTCCCTTTGGCTGCGGCGCGAACTACTAGCGGTAGCGGGTAGCAATATAATGGTGCCTTGAAACTATTTTGGAACTATCATGTATGCATCTGTCAAAGACAGTAATAAGTGCCGGTACAAAGGCTATCGTTGCCAAAAGTGTGGCGTAAAAGGTCACCTAAAAGGATGTGCAGTGTACGGGTGAACAATATTGCTTCAAATGGAGATAACGAACCGGAACCTTTTGTTTGCGAGAATTGTAATGAGTGCAACGTTTACAATATGAGGTATGACTATCATAAACCTATTTCTGTTTGTATTCAAATCGAAAATAGCAATCTTTGTATGGAATTAGATTCTGGCTCGAGTATTTCTGTAATTTCAGATAAGTACTACCTCACATATTTCCCAAATTTGTTGCTTAAGCCATGTAACATAACAGGAACATTTTTGCAGGTAACAAGAAAAAGGAAACAGTTAACAATAAAATAAAGCTTAAATATTTATAACTAGTTTGTAAAAGCTAACTAAACTTAAGCATATCTAAAAAAGGCTGGCAGCATTTCGCTGAATGGCTTTACTTATTCTTGGGAGAGATAGCAGCCGGCTCTTTGGTCGCCAGTTTTGTGTCGACCAAGCGCTTTTGTAAGTTTTATTGAAGGTTCAACTGCAAAAGCCTGTAGTTCTGAATATAGTTATGTTCATACTCAAATCACACACCTTGACAAAAATAAATATGTCCAGTAACTTCAAATCTTGAAATTCGTAAATAAATATTCAAATAATGTAACACATGTTATTTTCATATTTTTAGTAAGGTTGGTTATGTCCAACCATAATCGAATTTTATTGTTTGTAATACTAATTAAAATGTTATTATTGTGACTACGTCTTTATGTCATCGTAATAAAACATTCTAAAGTAACAATAAATCTCTTCGGTATTGCAAAATATTCATACAACCATCCATTAATAAACAAAAATTATCGTCTTTCGCTAAAAACTCACGTGATGTGACACTCACCTGATGGTTACGTCACGAGGAAACATAACTTGGCATTCCATCATCTCAAGTTATTTTCGTCTATAACTTTTCCAGAAATGGCAAAACTAACGACAGTTGCCTACGAGCTTATGAGAGAGAGTTGAAAATAAGTTGCGACAGAAAAGAGCGGCAAAGGTCAATGTGGTTGAAGAGCGGCAGAGGTCGGCGACCAGTAAACAAACCACAGTCGCTAACGTGGGACCCCCGACGATGCGCGATCACAATCTTATGCAGTTGCACTAAGGATTAGAATCGCGCGGCCTTTCTAAAAATGTGGGTCAAGGCCATCCTATAATCATTTACGCGGATTATTAGACACATTTAGATTAGAAGCTCATTTGGTTGCAAATAAACTCGGTTGTAACCAAATGAAGGCCGAACACAAACACACACTTCTATTTCTACTTTGCTATCATCAGTCTCATGTGGATTTACTTCCAAGACATCAAAATTGATTTCGTTATCTAAATACTTATCTGGTATAGATCGCTTTTAAGCGATAAGATCGCCTAGTCTACATTGTCTTTTAATTTTTGTAATATTTTTTACTTATGTCACATTTGCATTTTTTGGAAATGTTCGTGACGTCAGCCGCATTCGCTCCTGCTTTGGCCAGCGGCTGAGGTTCGGCAATATGGTGGCGAATGCGGGGCCGTAATGAAATGAGGGTAGAAGGCAGCGCGGCCAGTATTGTGCTCAGTGGCCTCTGCCGCCATTTCCGTATCAGCTGGTAATTAATTCCTAGACCTGCATGATCGCCCCGACGCTTGAAAAGCCACGCTCGCACGGATTCTAATTTCTCCATGTTCCCTGAAGCTGTTCCTAAAGAAGCTACGTCAGATTTTGCTGCGTTTTGCCTTTGCTTTTTGCGTTGCCTTTGTCTAAAAATGGCTCCGCAGCCATCATCAGGAAATCGCATGTGTATCTGCTGTGGAAAGCCTCCGACAGCACCAGCGGTGCTGGTCTGTGTTTTTTTATGTTACTACTAGTTTCAATAACTCTGTTACTAATCTAATATGGACATTAATCCTGGATTTTTATATCATGCATCAGTTAAATTAAATGTAAGGTTGTTTTTTGAATGTAAGAGTAGATACAAGTTTTAATACCGATAATGCATTGAAAAGGTTTTAATATCCAGGAAAGCATTGACTGGTGCGTCGTAATTATTGTAAAGTAGAAAGTTTGTCGCAAAAGTTAACTGCTATTTTATTGAATCAGGCGTTACTTTGCGGAGGTCCATTTCAATGAACACAAAATATTTACCTTGCTACTCCGCTACTTGTAAGTAGCGGAGTAGCAAGATAATATTTTGTGTTCATTTAAAGTTAACTGCTTTTGAAAAATCTTTTACATAATTTGTTTTTAGATTATTAAAGATGGTATGTACTGTGCTTATTGCCTTAGGTTCTAACAGTGATTGTGAAAACAGAATTTAATGTGAACCTCATAATTATCAACATCATTACATTTGCATTGATGAACAAATGGCATAGCACACTTGCAAGCAAAAACAACTGATGCCAGTCCATATTAAAGTTTAAAATGGAATTACAAGATGGAACAACATATTGGCATAACCATGAAATGAGTTCTGTAATGCGTAATAACCCTGATTGCTCAGAGCAAAGGGTCAAAGGGAAACAAATTAAACACACAATCAAGTTGGCAAGGTTTATTACCATTCTAAAGTTAATATAAATATACAATACTTATTACCTACTAACTAATATCTACACGGATCGTTAGGCTTAATTATAAAATGGACTTTGCTACGAGTATAACAGAATGCCCTGCAAATTAGATTCGCGAGTACATCAGTCCCACTTTCTGAGTATTTAATGAGTATTGATTCAATTGAGTATTCTTATTTGGTTCTCTCGCGTATCTAAGTCAAATTTGCCTGACATGTTAAAGTGTTCGTGTCGCTGCTGCTAGGCATGCGCTCCGAAAATGACATCAGATTAAAGCAAAGCTTGACAAGGACTTTCATACTATTTCGCTGTTTGAATCTCATGATAGTTTTAACTTGACACAAACTAAGGTGCAGCTACGAACGAAAAAAAAACGAACAGAAAATCATAAGATAAATCTTTACATAGTTTCAAGCTGCTACTAAAAAGTAAACGGAAACGGATATTTCAATTCGAATTCGTCATCGCCCAAGCTGCCACACGACTCAGTCCAAACTGAGTATCTCTAATTTTATGAAACGTTAATTAATATTTTAGTAATGTACAAAATTAATGAATAACTCTGTATTCGCGTCTCAGACAAGTGTCCTCAGTCAATTAGCTTAGTACAGTAATTGCATAGTCCAGGTAAATTCACTGTTATTTGCACTGACCGAGTGCACGCCGCAGCGCGACGGACAGCCAACCCACTTCACACGTTATTACTCTTATTACGCTTTCAACAGACTATTTGCAGCGCTGTATCAGCTCCTCTCATCAAAGCAGCAAGGGTACCGTTAGATCAACGTGTATCGCTGCTGAGCTTGTTTTTACCGATAAGTCTGTATTAAGTGTGATAGCTGTTCGTGCGCGCTGTGGCTATCCTAAATTAACTTAAGTAATTATTATACTGGCTCTGTTTCCGCGTACGGTGTAAGATGCGGCGTCCGTAATGGCTTAGTGTTCGGAAATAATTGGCTGCCATTAAACCCACGGCGTTTTGGCATATGCAAATAGACATTGCAAAAGTTAACATCTTTAACAATTTTGGATAAAAAGATTACTGCCTTCAAAACGATTGCGTCATGAAGACCGTTCAGAAATAAAAGAGTAAATTTAGAATCAAGTGACCGCGAAGTCAATCTGTGAATTATAAGTGGCAGAAGTGAGAGGCAATTTCACACATTTAGACGCGGGTGTCAAGTGAGTTGCGCTGTAATTGAAAGGATGCACTCGATGCGTCGCGCGCGCAGCGCGAGGCCGCTGACGCAAGCGAGGGCGCGCCGCTCACGCTCCCAACGCTTCCACTCATTTGACAAATTATGCACACGATTCTGACCCAAATTCCTATAGACGAAGCTGTTTTTGCGGCGAATGATTCTGATTAATTAGCCAATCGTGCATCACTAACTAGCGATGACTGATGACGTGACGAAACCGCTAATTGGCCGTAAGATTATGCAAAGTTTGTAAGTTGTAGCAAACGTCTGATCCGCCGGACGCTTAGATACGAAGCTTCCGGGGGAGTCGCGGGTGCTATGCGACGGGCTGGTTCTTTCTTGGATAACAGTTACGAAAGCACCGCTCACTGCGTCGGCTTGCCATCTAGGTCAAGGTCAATGCTTCTCTGGATAGGGTCCACTATTGTTTTCCCCTGAAACCTTTGCGCGTTCAGCTCCTCGTATCTTTGCGCGGGGAGCCTCTCGACAGGCCGATATTGCTCAGGCTGTGAGATTCTCCTCTGCGCTTGGTAGAGCTCCTCTCTTTGCCTGTCAGCGAACCTCTGCGCGATCTCACCCTGATACGGCACGAGATGGAACCGCTCAGGGTCTCTCTGACTCAGCGCTTGTTCTTCGAACAGCTGCTGCTCGTAAAGTCTCCGCTGGAACGCTTGCAGCTGCAACAGCCTCTGGTTCTGCTGCTGCTGATACAGTTGCTGTTGTAGCAGTTGGAGCTGCTGCTTGTTGCGTCGCTGCTGCTCTTGGAGCTGTTCGTAGTCGTCTGGTTTTTTAGGGGCAGGAGTGGGGATGAGTTGCTGCTGGGGCGGGTGGTAGTCGTCGGCGCGTCGGTGCAGGTGGGCGGCGTGGTCGGCCGGCTGGTCCAGGAGCGCCGCCAGGGGGCCGGCGCCGAGCCGGGCCGGCCGGTACGTGGTGGCGTCGAGCCTCGCGATGGGCCGTCGCGGGGAGGGTGGGGGTGCAGCGGGGGAGGCCGCGAGGGCTTTGTTGCGGCTCTGCAACAAAACTGGCGCTCAGGGACGGGGACTGGGAGATCAGGTTAGGTTTAGATTTAGGAAAATATTTGGTCACTTCTTTTCGCTTGAATTTGAAACAAAAAACCGATATTTAAAGTGTTTTTGACTGTGTCGATTATTTAATTATGAACATTTAATTATTTGGTAGCAGACTCGGCTGGCATGCGCTGACAACGCTATCATACATCAATCGTCAATTGTGAACAGCCCTTAATTTGGTCGTGATGTGAGCGGCCCTCGCCCGAGAGACGGGCGTCGAGTAGATGCCCTTCATCTATTTTGATGGGTTTATGTGATAAAGAATGGCCAACGTACATCGAAATTATTAAGATGCTTGGAATCATCGAACTATACCCAATGTGTATTACCCAACGTCCAATTTAAAAAACCGGCCAAGTGCGAGTCGGACTCACGCACGAAGGGTTCCGTACCAGAAAAAATACATCTGTGAAAATTTTAACCTCCTTGCTATTACGGTTCATGAGATAGAGCAAAAAACGCAAACAACTACTCTTTTGTATGGGATGGGAGCCCCCCTTAATCATTATTATTATTATTATTTTACTATGTGTTGTTGTAGCCACTATAAAAATACATAATCTGTGCAAATTTCAACTGTCTAGCTATTACGGTTCTCGAGATCTAGCTCGGCGAGTGGTAGCCATGAAAAAGGGCTAAAATATCACGTTTTTTGTATGGGAGCCCCCCTTAATTATTATTATTATTTTGTTTTTAGTACTTGTTGTTATAGCGGCAACAGAAATACACAATCTGTGAAAATTTCAACTGTCTAGCTATTACGGTTCTTGAGCCACAGCTTGGTGACAGACGGACGGACGGACGGACAGCGAAGTCTTAGTTTTTACCCTTTGGGTAAGGAACCCTAAAAAGGCATATTTATGTATTCAAAACCTTTATTGAAGTTAGATTGGATGAAGTTTAAAAGACCTTAAAGGATCAACACGTTCCTAATCAGAGGTCGATTGCGAAGTGCACTCGGCCAAATCAAACACATGGAGCTCTCATCGATTATCAAAATATTTACAGACTGCGCAAGAGATCATTGACCCGCTGCAGTGTTGCACAATCCGCCACCAATCCACTCGTATTTGCAATCTCTCGAGATCAATCTTAACGATATTCAGTCTTATACGGATGGTGTACAGTGGTTTTTTAAGTAGTTGGAGATTTTGCTCACGTAGGTACTTGTGAGAATCTTTCTAAAATTGCGGTTGAAAGATGTTTCAAAACTGATCCGCGGGTTGGAGGTTGAACTTGAGTAACGCGTGTGAGGTGTCCAACTGTGGGCCGCTAGCTGCGCGCTGTCACAAGGGTCGAGGATGCTCGAGCCCCGAGGGTCGCTTTTTAAGACGAGGCCGTCGAAATTATTTTACTAAGCGAGACGCTATCATTTTCTTTTGCTTCTAATCATTCGTAGCTACCTGAATGATTGTGATCGGCTCGGATTTTGCGAAATTTGACAAATGCATAGACGAAACCTGGCCTAGCTAGTTCGATTTTTTGCTCCCAAAAACCCCGACCTATTTCGTAGCAATTGGAGCCCCTTTCGGCTTGACGGCCGTTCCGTGATAAAATTGGGGACGTTTTGAGATCAGGCCAAGGGTACCCTAATCCGACGAGCATGTATGAAAAAATTGATGGGTGTGGATGAAGCGAAAAAATAGTATCTGCCTACCACTAAATATACGCTCGAAGATTATGTAAACATATTATTAAAAATAGAACCATACAATTTATCGAACCTGTTCACAAAATTTCCCTACAACCGGTAGATAAATTATGACCATTAAAGAACGAAGTGAAAGAGTGCCCGGCGACATACGATAGCGTCTTCAAACGGATAGGTACCTACCACAGGTACCTACTTACTTGATCAATAACGTAGCTATGATTTGTTAAGTTTTATAAATACGGAACTTTAAGTAACGTTTGGCTTTGGCTTTTGTCACAATAACAACCAGACAATGGCGAACAGTGGAGCAAGGAGGCGGCACGCGAGACGCGCATTAACCCCTTTCTTACCAACTGCGTACAACAGCCGTAATCAGCTAGCTTATTACGTAACTCGCTCGCAATCGCCATCGTGTTCATTTTGTCAGTTCTTGTATGAATGTGACAGCTAGCTGATTCCGATGCCAATTGTCAGCCCATACATGAACTGTCAAAATGAAGATGATGGTGATCGCGAGCGAGTTACGTAATAAGCATGCAGAACACTGTGATGGGAAACTTCGAGGTTTAATTTACTGTCTGGGAATTATCAAAGCATTATTGGAGATTAATTTGCGTATCATTTAACTCGTTAAAGTAAGCATTGTGAAAGGGCCTTAGATAAGTCAAAAGAAAAGAGTACCTACGCAACTTTCGTTCATCCACCAATAACCAATTAAATCAAAATACTACTGCTAAATACAACAAACTCAATAAACTACCCACCCCACCTATCCTTAATAATATTCTAAATATAAACCTATATCAAAAATATATTAATAATATATACTCAACAATCAAGATTTACGTACCTATTTATAAATTCTACTGATTTATTTACAATTTGACAATGCTGGTGGTCCAAACTATATTATACCTACCTTTTTTCTTAAAAACATATTACTATAATATGTCCTAGGTACCTACGGATCTGGTTGAAGTCGGTCCCAAGCCAACACTAACAACAACAATACAGTCAATGTGATGTAGTGTAGTGTAGACGTTCGTTACTTATCGAATACCTATTTAGCTGGCTATTGGGCTTGGTGATATAACATAACCTGTGGTGATACTCCCAGCAACTTCATTCTTTTTCAGCGTCTTCAAGCTGACAGGGATGTTTGGTTAGCTTCTGAGCTACTGTTGCTCTAGAGCCATGTTTAATTTACAGTACAAGTACATACCAGGTCCTGCGGAGATTGATTCAACGCCTTCAGATTTGGTCAGATGTTAGCGAGCTGTTCCTAAGGAGCTAGCTATGCCAAGTGAATGGTGAATACACAAATGACGACAATATACTTGTGCAAACATTCCCAACATCTTCAAACTTTACGTAGACGACCTGGTTCTACAGTAGAGATGCCTATAAGTTTACGGTGCATCGGGCGATGATGACATACCTGTGGAGACACTCCCAGCATCTTCAGACTAGGTGGGATATTGGCGAGCTGTTCTCTTGGCAGCGCTACGTGGCCGAAGTCGACGGTGAACGCTTCACACCAAACGCCGAAGTGGCCGATGTCAAACACCGTCAGCTCCTGGCAATGTAATGACGCTGTCAAACAATGGTTCATAAAATTCCAATGATTATAACATAACCAAAAGAAACACATATCGCGATATTTTCTTGCTGGCTGTGCTTTTTGTGGTGTACTCGCGATGTCATTTATCCTGCATAGTTATGTACACCAAATTTTAAGTCAATTAAAACCGTTGAAGAAGTTCCTTCTGTGAAGATGATAATGTTGTAGATTTCGATGACTATAATAATGGCGCTATTGATAACAGTTGATAATTGATGTATTTAAATGATTATCGTAGTCGCAATTAGCCTCTCAAGTCCTAATCAAGTGCGGAAATCAAAAGCTCGTCAAAGATGATGTCGATTTTGATGAAAATAATGATATTAGTGGTGACACAAACATTAGGGACCTATTAAAAACTCTTATTAGGGACCTGACGTAGCAAAAACCATAGCCTCTAGGAAGTGGAAGTGGGCGGGCCATATTTGCCGTAGGTCGGATGGAAGATGGGGCAAAAAGTTGTTGGAGTGGAGACCACGAAAGGAATGTGGGGAGACAGCCAGCAAGATGGTCGGACAATTTGGTGCGAGCGGCTGGGAAAGACTGGATGCGGAAAACTCGGGACCGTACAGAATGGTCTAAAATGGAAGAGACCTTTACTCGGCATTGAGTAGATCAAGGTTGAAGAAGAAGAAGAAACATTAAGGAGTTAACGGGTACACTACAGTGTAGTTGATGGGATGATTTGTCGCAGTAATATTATGGTGATGTGGTTGGTTCTATCCACCACCACCGCCAAAGAGGTGAAAGGACGATTTCATTCGTATGGCTGTCGATCGCCAGGCGTGGAGAAATGGAGAGGAGGCCTATGTCCGAAGACGGACGAACTAAGGGCTGCTATGGGTGGATGGATGGTGGTTGCTCACCCCGGGCAGCGTCAGCACGATGGTCTTGCGGTCGTACTTGCGCAGCGGCGCCTCCTTGCCGTTCTCGTCAGGGATGCGCACGCCGGCCGGCGACGGCTTCGAACCCCGACCCACCCAGAACTTCGCGTCTGCAACAACACAAGAGGTCACAACGTTGTCCTTACAAGCACACCGAAGACAGTAAATTTCAAACGTCATTTTGCACAATAAATTCCGAAAAACTTAGGCGAGAGCCCTAGATTTGATTGAACCCCTTTGCTTAACAGGCCACAGAGAATCAATCGAGAATCAATCGAACAATTCGAATCGAGCTATTTTCAATCGCAATTATGTATGTTATCCGTAAGATACTAACTTATTCATCTTGTTAATGAGCTCAAACGGCAACTCTGCTCAATTATCGCTCATTTCAAAAGAAAATGATATTCTAACGGCGGCCGCATTTCAAATCTCCGCGCCCAACATTTCCTCGGAAGCCCGTCCCATCCTGCGCTATTTTACTACGCAAATAGTCATAAAAAGTTTCATAAAGAGCCGAGCTGTATTTATCTCCCCGCGCAT
Organism: Pandemis heparana; assembly: GCA_963854515.1. Lineage (NCBI taxonomy): Eukaryota > Metazoa > Arthropoda > Insecta > Lepidoptera > Tortricidae > Pandemis > Pandemis heparana. The sequence goes on from OY978028.1 coordinate 12,413,992, forward strand.
ATGAGCTCGTACATAAAGGAGTCGCTTAGCGATAATAAAGTCGCCTCGGGATGCGATAAGGATGCGACTTGTTGCCGGCGACGATGCATTGTCGTTTGTGTCGTAATCTGTGTCGTGGAGGCACCGTGGTGTGAGCGGTAACTGCTCAATTCTGCCTTTGCTAATCTGAAATTGATATGACGCACTCTGCTAGCTGAAAAGGGTTGCGAATGTTGGATAAAAATCTGCTTTGTTCCGCAACAGGTGAAAAATGAATATAAAAACATTTAGACAAGGTCAAGATGAAGTTCTTGTATGTTTACGGTGGTTTTTGTTGACGGCGGGCGTGAGCCTTGTAAATTTTTTTTATACGAGAAGAACGGCGTGTGTAAATTTAAATGTTACTTTACTTTAATTACAACGTTTCATTGATTACAGTGTGTATTTTTGGTTTTGGTTTTAGTTTGGACTAAGTAAGTAGTGTCTATGGGCAGTGGTGATCACTTACCATCAGGTGACCCACTTGCTATTCATAAAAAGAAAAAAAAAAGATATTTATTTAGGTATCTCTGGGGGGACAGTGTCCAGGCGGATCTGCGACGTCTTCAAGTCGACGACTTTCAAGAAGCTGCGCACGATCGGGACAGATGGCGTGCTCTCGTTTCGGAGGCCAAGACCCTATTTGGGTCCCTGAGCCAAGTTAGTTATATATTTATTTACACATGTATGTACGTCTGAAATGGACCAACAGTTGAAACTCATAAAAATCCTAAATTTAATCACAGTTGTGATTGTGATTTCGTCACAATTGTTGGGAATTTAGTAATGGGTTGCTAGCCGCATCGCCTACCATGTTAATTGTTACTAAAATAATAAACGTCTCTAATTTCTTCTATCTTACTATGCCATGCTACGACTATCTATATCGACCATTCTTGCTTGCCCGTCTCTAATGACCTTGACTTCACAACAAGAGTGCAGCAATCGCCATACTGAACAGCTAAATTTTCTTAACAATCGTATGTTACTTCCACTCATAGATACTTCGTAAATATAGGCCCAACGCTCACGACTAATTCGTCCAATGCGGTGGTCCTAAACTGCCAATTGAAGACCACCGAGCCTTAGTCTGTGACAGGACGTCGTATCGTTCAGCTGTCAGAGTGTGTCAGAGCCGACTGTCTCAAAATGCCCAGTCAGAATGTTCGGACAGGCGTATCTTGACTTTTGATATCATTGCTTAGCATTGCTTCCACTCTATTGGTTACTTTCCTACGGTCACCGCAGACAGGGCAGTCATCGACAGCGACCTACAGCGACATAATTGCAGTCGCAGCCGTCCGGCGCCGGACAGCGGGAACAAAGCCGTCCGGCACCCGTGCCCACCTCCCGCCCTCCCGCAACACAATTATGCCGGACACATACATACGGAATTTTCATACGGTTTCCGTATGGAATGACGTCAGCGAACGGGACATCGCTATATATAAGTACGGGACAGGGCTACGAATTGACGTCATTCCGTACGGAAACCGTAAGAAAATTCCGTATGTATGTGTGGTGGCGTGATACTGAAGAGATGGAAACACAGAAACCTACGATTTTTAGCGATAGAGAACAAGTTTCATTTGCTCTAGCTTTCCAATAAGTAGGGAAAATCAAGGGAAAATCGGACTGTTCCGACAATTGTTTCGGACTATTCGTAGTCCTTCATCAGAGAGGGCTCACCCCGGTGGCAGCGAAACGAACACCGAGTTTTATCCGGTTTGTTGTAATTATGTTTGACGACCGGACAGCCTAGTAGAAAAAATTCGAAGGCTTACTCACCTGCTATGGGTGGTGTAGCAGTATAGCACGCATTACGTGAGGCTCCGGGTTCGATACCCGGCCATAGCTTTACTTTTCGGATTTTTCTATGTATTCTAATTTTCAGTGAAGTTTAGAAATTTTTCTTTGTAATTCAAAAGAATAGAATAGAATAGAATAGAATAGAATCGTTTAATTAATAAAAAAAAATTGAACCCCTATTAATTCACCTTTACCAAAACCAAAACGTGCCGTGATGTTTATTTATTTATTTTATTTATGTCTCGTAAATCGGGTCATAAAACGCAATGAATATTGATTGATTTTTGACGACAATTTTACAGCCGTTTGCACACAGTTTACAGCTGATGATCAACTTTACTGCTCCATCGAAGGTCCACGACTACTTTCATTCATGAATACATTTAGAGTTCAGAGCAATTTTCCAAAAGCAGTCGTAGCCGTGGTTTGACCTTTCAAACAAATGATCTTTGAATTGAAATCGGGTGAACTACCAATAACTTTTTCAGAATTTTTGTGGCAAATTGCGTTGGAATTTTAACATGAGCTGTTTTGAGGAATCCAACTTGGTCATATTTTTACGTTATTCTCTTTTGGTACTATTATTAGTCTGTCCCCGTGACTATGACCTACTAAGTAGATACATATTATGCGACTTATGCGTAGGCGTGCTATGCGTACGTGAAAAATGACAACATTGCCCTGCACGAACTACTAGATACCATCAGCATTATTCTATCACTAGCAGAAGCTCAGAAGCCAGGGCAGGGCAGAAGCCCGCGACTTCATCCGCGTAGAATTAGCAATTGAGATGGCGGGAACTATACAATTTTTCGGGATAAAAAGTTGCCTATGTTTTAATCTAGGGTACCAGCTATCTTCGCTCCAAATTTTATCCAAATCCGTCCAGTCGTTTTAGCGTGAAGAAGGAACAAACATATACACTCACATCGTCACTCACAAACTTTCGCATTTCTAATATTAGTAGGATAAACATTGACTTTAAAATCCCTTCTCCTGATACGTTGTCGAGTAATACGTGAGTGTAATTTGGTTGAACTTGGAGAGCCGATATTGGCGCGCGTCAGTCAGCGCGCCCGCAAGCCCGCTGACAACACAACTCACTGCGGATAACATATCGCACTCTCTGCAAAATATTAATCCATTGCATATTGCATCAGCAGGAGCTTCAAAGGGATTCAGTATTGTGCTCAAATATAATATCATAATATTTTATATGCGTGAGTATGCGTGATACGGACAGTGCAAATAAATATTATTATTATTATTATTATTATTTATATTTATACATTTTTATGTATCTCCAAAGTCAGGAGGTAAATTTTTGCGCGGGCCCAAGCCAAGCGCTTTTCTAATATATATATATATATATTTTTTTTTAAAGCCTACTTATTATGTAACTATACCTACTTATATTATATAGAAAGAAATTTCCGTACTATGCGGCATGTGTTCAGGATTACAGCTTTTTGTAAAAGAGTGTAAGTGGATGAATGTATGTTGAGTGTGCGGAGGCTGGCATGGAGTGATTTTGGTATGACGCCTGTCGTGGAGAGTATGATGGGAATTGTTCTGACAGTGCGGACTTGCCATTGTGTTTTAATTTCTATGGAAAGGTCGGTGTATTTGGCAATCTTTTCAGTGTAGGTGTTCTGTAGGTTGTGTGTGTGGCAGATGGCAATGTCAATTAAATATACAGATTTTTCTCTTTTATTTAAAATGGTGATGTCTGGTCTATTGCAGTGGATGGTTTTATCAGTTATAATATTATAACGTTTGCCACATAACAGTTGTTAAAAGTCATAAATATTGCGTTTTTATCAGATTTTATGGAAATATCAGAGGACCAAGTTTTTTTTTTTAATTTGTATTCAATTTGCGTTACATTATTTGCTGGCGTTGTAATTTATAAAGTTCTGATTGAGTTGGAATACAGTCACCAGCATAAATAAGTGATCACTTTTGTACCTTGTCACTTCAAAGTCATGTTTGAAAAACCATACGAAATCATGTAACGACTGAAAGCGACAAGGTACAAAAATGATCACTTATTTATGCTGGTGACTGTACCATCCGGACGCTAAGCGTATTGAGTGAATTCGGATTCTGTCCTATTTATACTTTTAGCTATTTATTTGTCTGTAGTTGTTTTTTTAAGTATCACGTAAATAAATATAATTCCTTATAAATTCCTTTGATATTTATTTGAATAGAAAAACTAACTAAAGAAGCCAAAGCCACCATTATTATTTTATTTATCTAATGCCTGTACATAACGAAATATTAAGCAAACAAAATCGTCTGCAGTTTCTGATAATAAATAAACCTAATTAACTCACATTTTGTAATACAATATTGGGATTTGAGTCCAGTTGGATTATATTGTAACGGCCTTATTAGAATAAAATAGTTCGGCGTAATCAAACCGACATGCAAATAGTCGCCGCGCACATTGCATTATAGCCAGGAAATGAGAAACTGTTTTAATATTCCATCTGTTCTGCGAGCACTAAAAACTAAGCGCTCGTGTGCCGACATGCTGCTCACTATTTTGTAACCACTTAGAGCCTGTGGGTTATAACAAGTTGGTATTTGCTTAATAGTTTTCTGACCACTTTTCATAAAAATCTTCTATAACAAGTTGATTATATGTTTAGGTACTTACTGGTTTTTAACAAAATTAATCGTGTTACACACTCACTCTGCCACACAACACTGAAAATTAGAACACATAAAAAAAATGAATAGTAAAGCTATGGTCGGGAATTGAACCCGGATCCTTACAATTCCCTACCCCTACACCATAGCTAACAACAAAATAACTAAACATTAACTATCCATAATTGATCATAACTAGCTGCTTGCTCAACTCTGGTGACCAGTTTGACCTTCGGCTGGCCAATCAGAATCGCCAATTTCAGCTCGGCTTAATTTTATCATACACTAGCTTCTGCTCGCGACTTCGTCCGCGTAGAATTAGGTTGAAGAACTGATGTTTGTAGTTATGTTCTGCAAAAATGATTTACGTTCCAACTCTACGCAGCTACAACCTTTGACATGTTTATCGCTATCCCGCGGGAACTATGCAATTTTCCGGGATAAAAAGTAGCTTATGTGCTATTCCAGACTTTTCTCTATCAATGTGCCGAATTTCATCCGGATTCATTGTGATTGAGTAACAAACAAACATCCATCCCAAAATGAACGACAAATGACGAGGACCCGGGTTCGATTCCCGGCCATAGCTTTACTTTACCTGCTATGGGTGGTGTAGGGGTATAGCACGCGTCACGGAATGACGAGGACCCGGGTTCGATTCCCGGCCATAGCTTTACTTTTCGGATTTTTCTATGTGTTCTAATTTTCAGTGTCGTTTAGAAATTAAACATCCATCCATCCAAACTTCCTTTTATAAAACTTTCGCATTTATAATATTAGTTAGATAGTTAGATTAGATGAACATGACATTTCCTCTCAATTAGGTTGTTAGCTCTAGTGGTGGCAATAACGGCTGTTTTGCAATAATGAATAACAGTGTTGTGTTATTCTTAAATAGCTCTTTTTGTAAACTGTTGTCTGTTATCCTGTTATATTGCTGTTTTACAAAACGATAATGAACTTATTATTAAATAATTGTTATACTTATTTCGTCGCGATCGCAGCGTAATAAAAACATGTGGGAACAAAAGCAAAACAACGCTCTGTTACCTTGTTTGTTATTGTACTGACTGACAACAAACTGCAACAGCTAATAATGATACCAAAAGTCAGTTATTTGAATTGCGATTGCGATGCGAGCTCGCACGTATAGCGATATCTCTCGCACACAAGATACTTGATTTGTTGCGCACTCGCTTGCGCTTCTATGCCAAGTGCGGCAACAGTGCGCGTATGAACAACGTTGACAACAGACAACGAATAATGATAACAGGATAGTTGACGATTCGATAATGTGTTGTTCGTTGCGTGTAAATAATGCATTACGTTATCTGCTGTTGTAATAACGACCACCACTAGTTAGCTCTGCGCTGCACTGTACACCCTACGGAACCCGCGAAGGGTTGAGCCAAGGCGGCAGTGGCGGGCCATAGTTTTGATAAGTGGAGTAATAAAGGCAGCGGCCAGATGGGACGGCAGCGGATTAAGCAGTTCAGGGAAATAGGAACGGAATGAAATTGAGCCATAAATACGCGAAATATGCGATTCGGACGTGGAGTTAATAAATAAAGTTTATTTTATCACTTTCAAATGTTTTTATTCGATTTAACACAAAATACGTACAAAAGTCCACCTTTAGTGTAAACGGTAAATAATCAATATTGATCGGTTTGACAACACTTTGGGTAATAGTTCACTTTATAGTGTAAACTGTATGTAAAAGTTCAATTCACAATTTAATTATAATGTTTGAAAGTTCAGGTCCGAACCGTCTGAATAATATTTTAGATCTGACTTATCTTTAACTCTGGAACTGTGCATCGGAGCCGTCGCGAGGCGAGCTATCTAAAGGAATTCGCAACGTAGCGTCTGCAGCGCCTCCGGTACGTCGCCGGTGCACAGAGATTAAGTATTCTTAGAACCTATACACAGTTAAACGAATTCTTATAATCTAGTTAACTTTACGTGAAGTGTCTTAATAATATAACACCTTCCCTACCAGATAGAGGTCTTTTTCGTAGTTGTTTAACTGCAGAAAGACCTCGGACATCCTTCGGTTGGTGGAGTTTGCCCTCCAGTCTCGGCAGGTGAACGTGTAAGCTTTCGTGCTTTTATTCTAGTAAATGCAAAATATGCTGCGGCGATCGTTAAGACAATGTAGAGTGGTGTGGTCCAATATATGTGTAGTTGTTGGGTATCAGAACTGATGAGTTGTATTTTTTGTTGTTCTTTCTGTATGAATCCAATTGAGTTATATAGCTGATTCATTGAAATTTTGTCAATTTTTAATGGTTCTATAGGATTCTTGACACGAATGTCCTGGAGATTGAGAGAATACAGCTTTATAGGAGTTCCTTTGTTAATACTCTTTTCGTTTGTAAAAGAAGTCGTCTCAGTTGATGCAGTACAGTTTTCGGGAAGATTCAGTAAGTAAGACCCATTGACAGTGGTATATTCTTCATTGTGGCAACGTAGGTGAAATTTAGTAGGCTTCGGACAGAATAGTAGATAATAATTGTCATTGATTTGCTCGAATATCTCTTCCATAATTTTTATGTTGTGGAAACTGCATGATGAAGATACAATTTGGGATCTTATTAGCTTATATAGACAGTCATCTTGTTGCATTGCGTTATATAGTTTTATTGATTTTTGGCAGTAGTACATCTTTCCGTAATGTTGGCATTCCTCCTCTAGATACTGGTACGCATTGTCGTCCGCAATCAGATAAGGTTTGGGAGGCACAAGGATATTATAGTTCAGGGTAGGTATGGGGAACAATTGGTAGTAGTCGAAGGTGGACTTATATAGAATTGGCACCTTAATAACAAAGACTATCCTATCGTTACTAAAATAAGAACTTAATTCTACGAAATTATAAAATATACGAGATTCTTTAACATCAGTAGTTATTAATTGTTTGGGGTCATAATGCTTGCTCAGAAATTGGATGAAATACTGTAAATTTTCAAAAGTGATGATATTGTGGTCGGCTATTCCTTTAATTGAAAATGAGAGGGCTGTTTCTAGATTAGAGAGTGCTTCGAGAACGAGTTGCAAATTTATTTCAACTAGTTTGAAGGAGGTATCTATTTTTAAATAGTCAGATAGTTCCAGTTTAGTGTAATTTATTTCTCGAAGTATTTCTGTTATTTTATTGGTGATTTGGTTCTGATTTTGAGACAATGTTGATACGGTTTCATTGTAACTGTTAAGAAAGTAGTGATTCAGTGTAACGTCCTTGTTAAAATGTTTTGCTATTTCAGCCTGATTTGTTTCGAGAATGGATATTGCTTTATCATACTTTTTAGCGTCAGTTTGATCGAGATTACCTGTAATACTACGAATTATAGCACCCATGCCATCGATAAGACCTCGTTTGTATCTATTTTTTTGCTACAGAATTATATTTATCTATAGCAAGTTCTAACTTAGTACTAATGTGCTTATAAAATACACTAAATTTAAACCTAAAACCACTATCAAAGTCCTTATACAAGGCTTCTAACGTTTGAGTTTGGTCTTCTATGGTACGAATTTGCTCTTTAAAATCATTTAACTGTATGTAGTGTAAGAATATATGATCGGATTGACGAATTTTTGCTGGGTCTAGTTTGAATGGCAATATGCCTGGACTTTTATTCAGACGTATCAGCGTCGCTTCTTCGGCCCATGTCGGCCTGCAGACCGTCGCCCTGTAACAAGTTATGTTGCAAATTTAACGGTCTACGAACTCTGCGTTTATGGTATTCTTGGTCTTTTTGATCAATTATTTTTATACCTAAATTTTTGGCAACATTTCTAGTTATATAGCGGGGTTTCTCTTTATGTCGCGCAGCTAAAGGATTTTTTATGTAGCAAGCTTCGCCTTCTATATATTCAAGAGGTTCTTCTAAAGTTTCATTGTGTTTATTTATAGTTGCGGTATGTTTAACGCTTAAATGTTCGTTAATTTTCGTGTACAAGTCTGTAGTAATTTCTTTATGCTTATTAACATAATTTTGAAGACATGTTTTTTCTAATAATAGATCGAAGGGGTCGCGGTTGTCCAAATGACCATTAATGATTTCTATTGGCTTTTTATCTGTTGCTGAGTGTATAGAATTGTTGTAGGCCAACACTGCAAAGAGCATGAGTTCGGTTACAGCAGATTGAGGATGTTTTATTTGTAGTAACCGTATGTGTTCCAATATAGTGGAATGGAATTTTTCTATGGCACCGTTGGACTGTGGGTTACTGACACTGGTGAAATGTAAATTGATTTTATGTAATTCGGCAAATTCTTTCAAGGGTAGATTCTTAAATTCCGTCCCTTGGTCGGCTGTAATACTTAAAGGCAATCCGTGATGGGTCATGTATATAGAAAGGGCATTTATAACATTCACACCTGTTACGCTCTCGATGGGATATGCTTGGGCATACTTTGAAAACGTGTCGATAATGGTAAAAAATTTGTGACCTTTTACGGTAAATGTGTCGACATGAACCACCTCGAATGGTTTTATGGGAGTTGGAGTAATTTGTAGTTGTTGCTTGTTTGGTCGGCGTTCATATTTATTTGTTTGACACGCATTGCAATTATTAATGTGTTCTGTTATCATTTTTGTGATATTAGGCCAATAATAAGTTCTTTTTAATTGTTTTTCGGTTTCTTGCACGCCCCTATGATTCGTTTTACCATCATGAAACGCTTTCACTAGCCTGAGTTGTTCGTCTATATCGGTAACATCGTTTAGCTTTTCTTTACAGATGATTAGGTTATACGCAGAGTTTTTGAAAACTTGTTGTAAAGTAGTTGTGATTTCGGGAATGTATTTAAAATCTGTGAGCCAAATGCCATATTGAATATTGGGTCGTACATGGTGTTTAAAGAGGTTAATAGTATCCTCTTTAAAATTGTTCAAGCTGATTTGAGCCGTCGTGCGGTTTTTCCCAGGATGTACTTCTTTAGTTACAGGATTGTGGGGAGAGTGCAGAACGAATTTTATTTCTAGTTGGTTTTTATATATATTTACAGGTTTTTCTACAATGGGTATTTCAAGAACTGGGTTTTCATAGTTTGTGTGTATAGTTTCGGTGCCTTCGCGCACGATGATATCATTTATGCGGGGAAATTCAGAAGCATTGCCAATCATTGACAGATTGTCATTGCCAACTTCGTGAAGGCTGTTTGCTGTTTCATTAATGTTAATTTGCACCCTAGATAGAGCGTCGGCATTTGTATTAGCGTTTCCTTTTTTGTAAGATATTTTATAATCAAATTCTTCTAATTTTAGTCTCCATCTAGTTAGGCGTGAATTTGGTTCTTTCAACGACATAAGCCATTGAAGAGGCTTATGATCAGTGATAATGTTGAATTTTCGTCCGTAAAGATATGGACGAAAATATTTTGTGGCCCAAATGATGGCCAATAACTCTTTTTCGATAACACTGTAATTTATCTCGCTTTCGTTAAGGGTTCTGGAAGCAAATGCTATTGGTTTATCAGATCCGATCTGCCCTTGGGATAAAACCGCGCCTATTGCGAAATTTGAGGCATCGGTGGTTAAGTTAAACTCTTTATCAAAATCGGGGTATTGGAGAATGGGATCGTTCATCAGGATTTCTTGACAGGTTTTGAACGCATTAATGTACTTTGGATGGTCTGGATCAATATTTGCACCTTTTTTCAAGCAGGAGGTTAAGGGTTTCGTTAATTTAGAAAAATTTGGAATGAACTTCCTGTAATAACCTATCAATCCAAGAAATGACTTAATTTCCTTTTGGGTTGTGGGAATTGGAAATTGTCTAATAGCCGCGATTTTGTCAGGATTTGGTTTAATACCATCAGAAGTGACAATGTGACCAAGGTAAGCTGTTTCGTGTTTCAAAAATTCGGACTTGTCTAATTGTATCTTGAAATTCGCTTCTCGAAGGCGTTGGAAGACTGTTTGAAGGTTGAGGATGTGCTCTTGTAATGAGGTGGAAAATATGATGATGTCATCCATATAGACGACGCAAATTGAGTTAATTAAGCCTCTCAAAACATTTTCCATTGTCCTTTGGAACGTGGATGGCGCATTTTTGAGACCGAAAGGCATTCTGCAGTATTCATAATGGCCGTTGTCTATTGTGAATGCAGTTTTTTCGATGTCGCTGGGGTGCATCTCGATTTGGTGAAACCCACTGGCAAGGTCAAGGGTGGTAAAGTATTGGCAGCGGCCTAGTTTGTCGAGCACATCAGTAATGTTCGGAATTGGGTATTTATCACTAATGGTTTTTTCATTAAGTTTGCGGTAATCGACAACGAGGCGCCATTTTTGTTTTCCTGATAAATCCAATTTTTTAGGCACGATCCATATAGGAGAAGACCATGGAGATTCTGAAGGCTGGATTATTTTTTGGTGAAGCATTTTTTTTATTTGGGATTCAACTTCTGTTTTGTGAACGTGGGGGTATCTGTAAGATTTGGTATATACCGGTACTTCATCTGTAGTACGAATCTTGTGTTTGATTTTATTTGTAAAAGTAAGGGGATCTCCGTCACGGTAAAAAATGTCGCTATATTCTTTGCATAAATTTAGAATTGATTCTCTTTCTTCAAAATTTAAATGATCTGTTCTAATTAAATTTTCAATGTCGTGAACTTTTGGCAGAGCTGATTCAAAATTGTGGCATTCAAAATTATTCTTTAATCGCGAACAGGAAATGGGGTCTGTGAAACTAATGATGACGTCATTGCACGTTGGATTGTTAATCTCAACAAATGCATATCCATCGTTTGCCATTGTAACTACAGAAGGCAGTATGCACTGATTAATTTTCTTTTCGGGAATGTAAATCTCGCCACATTTTTGATTTACGGGTACTTTGAAAATATTTGAAGTGTTAGCTTTTATGAGGATTTCCAACAGATTGTGAATCCCTGATTCTAACATTTGTAGATTGTTCGTAGCTCTTTGAGTAACGAGCTGCCCTTTGGATAAGTCAACGGATGCACCGAGTTTTTGTAATAAATCTAGTCCTATCAATCCGTCGAACACATTATGAAATTTAAATATGTGAAACTTATACATGCCTTCTAGGTTGAATTCGTCAAATATCGGAATGTCAATAGTATATTTGTGCTGAGAAGTAGAATGTATATTTGTCACAGTGAATGGCTCGTAATTTACTTTGTAGTTTCTATAGAAATATTTTACAATTTCAGGAGACAAAAATGATTGGTTTGAGCCCGTATCGATAAGTAGTTTCATTGGTGGGTTACTTATTTGAATGAAAGGAAGCTGACGTTTAAGGTGAGCGTTAATTTGTATTACGTTTCGTTTTCGGAATCCTGGCCCAAGTAAAAATTTTCATTTTCGTTTTCAAATGCTATCTGTGGATTTGGCATTTCTTCAGATTCAAAGGAAGCAGGTAAGTCATGCACTTCGGGTTCATTCAGGGTCTCGTGTTGATGTAGTTCCTCGAACTGATAATCAGGGTAATGACCGATATTTTGGAATGTATTTTGCCTATTTGCATAAGCCTGCTGGGGACTATTATTTTGGAAGGGGACAAATCTTGGCTGGGCGTTCGCTGTGGTATTGTTGCCTGGACGCGGAATATTATTTGTTGCATTGCCGTGAGATACACCGCTCATGGGCACTGGCCTAGGAGCTCTATATGTTCTTGGATCTTGGTAAAAAGCGTTTGGGTTGTTTTGTAGAACATTGCTTCGATTTTGGCTAAAATGAGGCTGAACTTGGCTGAAACCAGGTCTATGTGTGTAAGGTTTATTACGGTTCCAAACGGGAACGGGGAATCTCTGAGTATTTGTAAACGTACTTTTTTGTTGCTCAAATTTATTTTGGTTATTGGCAAACGAGTTATTTTGGTTACGTTTTTGCAAGTATAAAGTATTGCTTTCTTCTTTTATAAACTGCAACGCCTCTGGCAGAGAACTGGGGCGCATTGCTCTGATAGTTGACCCTAACGGTTCCTTCAATCCGGCTAAGAAGGTTTTTAAAGTTTGCGTTGTGAAAAAGGATCTCTTACAGCTTATTACTTCCGCATCATCATTGTGTAAATTCACATAATTTATTATAGTGTTAAGCAAACGTAAGCAGCGATCGTAATAATGCTGCGGTGTCTCATTATTTTGGTGTAAATTGATCAAATCACGATTCAAGGAATTTTCATCTCTTTGGTCGGCAAAGTTTTGAATCAAAACATCTTTTATTTCATCCCAATTTCTAGCGCCATTAATGTCAATTATTTCCAAGGCTTTACCTTGTAGTTTACCGATTATTCCATTTGTAACAATAACATTTTGAAAATTATCTGGATTATCTCTATCGTAATACTGGTCAGCTACAGAGGATGCGGCTGATATAAATCGGTACAAAGAATTAACATCACCATCATAGGTAGGTACAACTTTTAATGCAATATCAAATAATTGAATTTGATTCATATTGTACAATATTCACTATGCAAACACTTGTAAACACGATTTAACTTTAATTAATAATAAAAATACAACGATCGAGGAGTTTGGGAAATTTATCTGTTTGCGAACCTTTAAATAAAATTCCAAGCGTACTCACAGTATCGTGATAATTAAAGAAATTATCATTTTCTTCTTAACTGGTCCCGTTGAAGAATATTTGCTCCTTCTGGACGTCGCAGCTTCCACAGATATGAACAGTTCACTTCCGGGAGTTCGTAAATACACTAATTAACCGTTAAAACGGATACCGGATACCAATTTTTGTGCAACCGGCTTAGTGCACCTATCAAGACTGCGCCAAATATGCGATTCGGACGTGGAGTTAATAAATAAAGTTTATTTTATCACTTTCAAATGTTTTTATTCGATTTAACACAAAATACGTACAAAAGTCCACCTTTAGTGTAAACGGTAAATAATCAATATTGATCGGTTTGACAACACTTTGGGTAATAGTTCACTTTATAGTGTAAACTGTATGTAAAAGTTCAATTCACAATTTAATTATAATGTTTGAAAGTTCAGGTCCGAACCGTCTGAATAATATTTTAGATCTGACTTATCTTTAACTCTGGAACTGTGCATCGGAGCCGTCGCGAGGCGAGCTATCTAAAGGAATTCGCAACGTAGCGTCTGCAGCGCCTCCGGTACGTCGCCGGTGCACAGAGATTAAGTATTCTTAGAACCTATACACAGTTAAACGAATTCTTATAATCTAGTTAACTTTACGTGAAGTGTCTTAATAATATAACACGCGTGAACTAGGGCCGCCCTTTTGTACGTTCCTTGTTATTCAATTTTGACCGCCCTTCGTGCTATTCGGCATTAACTGTGAAGAGGGGTGGATAACTGACAATTTTACTTGCCGTTTTGGGTACCGTTTAACAACGCAATTATAGTTATAAGGGTTTTAAAGGTATTTTGAATCAATCGCCAAGAATTTAAGGTAGTTTCAACATGACGGTACGCGGGTTTGCGGGTGGTAGGGCCTTGTGCAAGGTCCGTCCGGATAGCTACCACCATCTTACTCGCTAATCCTGCCGCTAAGCAGCAGTGCTTGCACTGCTGTGTTCCAGTGTGGAGAGTAAGACAGCCGGGGAAATTACGGGCACAAGAGGCATTTCATCTTAGCCCTCTAGGTTGGCAACGCATCTGCAATCCCTCCGGGGTTGCGGTTGTCTATGGGCAGTGGTGATCGCTTACCATCAGGTGACCCACTTGCTCGTTTGCCTTCCTATTCGCATAAAAAAAAATGAAGCTACCGTGAGACTCAATACTCGGCTTTTATACGTGAGTTAGTATTTTATAATTATTAATTTAAGGTAGCTTGAAAAACCTACTAATTCTACTAACATGAATGTGCAGAAGAGACAAGAACGCCTCCATTAATGAAGTGTGTTTGGACATGGAGAGATCTGCAAATCTTGCTCACACTAAGGATATGTTCGCATAGGTGAAAATATTGGCAAAAGATTTCAAACCCAAAAGTTGGGCGATAGAAGATGAGGTTGGAAGGCCACTCATAGAAAAGCATCTTGTGCTGGAAAGATGGCGCCAATACTGCGAGAAGCTCTACAGCGAGAATACCGACTTGTTGGAGGAAAGATTGGATTTCTCTGAAAGAGAACCGGACATACTACTCCACGAAGTCGAAGCCGCAATCGGACGTCTCAAGGACAAAGCATGTGGAAGTGACGGAATATCGGCTCAAATGCTTAAGTGGCTGGGTCCAGACGGTACTCATGTTTTGCACCTAATTTGCCAAAAAGTTTGGAGAACTGGTCAGTGGCCCGATGACTGGATGGAGTCGGTGGTGGTACCGCTACACAAGAAAGGTTCTACCAAAAAATGTGAGAATTATCGTACCATCTCCATAACTTCTCACGCAAGTAAAATTCTGCTGCACATTATAAACAGGAGGCTAGAGAATTTTAGTAGCGGACAGATTGCCAAGGAGCAGGCGGGATTTGTGAGAGGAAGAGGTACTCGTGAGCAGATACTAAATATGAGACAGCTGATCGAGAAGGCTAGAGAATTCAATGTGCCGATGGCTCTATGTTTCATTGACTATGCTAAGGCCTTCGACTGCATCAATTGGCACAAAATGTTTAGTGTCATGAGTGAGATGGGTATACCGGATCATCTTATTTTCCTTGTCCAGAATCTGTATCTGGACGGCAGATCTCTGGTTAGAGTAGAAGACTCCGTTTCAGGGTACTTTCGGCCTAATCGCGGAGTTAGACAAGGCTGTATTCTCTCGCCGCAGCTGTTCAATCTCGTAGGCGAACACATTATGAGAAGAGTTCTGGAAGGATGGAATGGAGGCATACGGATTGGAGGACACCTCATCAATAACCTACGATTTGCAGATGACACTACCATTATAGGCGCTAATGAATCAGAACTAGCCATGCTTCTGCAAAGAGTTCAAAATGTGAGTGTGGAGTATGGCCTCCATATCAACCGAACCAAGACGAAACTGATGTTTGTTGACCGAGCAGGTGCTTTGCGGCGAACCGGAGAGCTAGCCGATCTGGATGCAGTACAGAGTTTCGTGTACCTTGGATCTCTGATAACCACGGATGGCGATTGTGAGAAAGAGGTGGTTAGATGAGCCCAAATTGCTAAGACTGCGGTAAAGCGGCTTGAGAAAATATGGAGGAATAGAGGAGTCAGCAAGGAAACAAAAGTTAAACTGATGCGCGCCCTGATCTTCTCTATTTTTCTGTACGCTGCGGAAACCTGGACCTTTAAGGCGAGAGTACGGAGCAGGATTGACGCATTCGAAATGTGGTGCTGGCGCAAGATGTTAGGTATCCCATGGACGGCGCGCCGTACAAATGCGTCAATCCTTGCTGAACTAAAAATCAAGCACCGCCTTTCCACTACCTGCATGCAACGACTTCTCCAATACTTCGGACACGTGGCCAGACGTGAACCTGACAACCTAGAGAAACTCATTGTAGTTGGTCACGTGGAAGGAAAGAGGAGTCGTGGAAGATCTCCAACCCGATGGACTGATGCGGTGAAGGAAGTCTGCAAATGCAACTTGCAGACCTCCATCCGGATGGCCGAGAACCGTGCTGCCTGGAGAGAGCTGGTACGCCGCGCAACGACCTCGCATGGTCACGACCCTCAGTCATGAGGAAGCGACAGAGAAGAAGAATGTGTGTATGTGTCACTCTTTTACTTTAGTTATAGCTAGCCACACAGATTTGGATAATTGCCATAGGGTACTTTTGTCTCAATATTTTGATCCATTTGGAAAATCCCAAAAAGCTCAGCCGTAATCTGGAATACCTCTTTAAAATACTAAGTTCGGAATGATAAAAATGATTTAAATGCATCGTAATACATTTAGATTTCAACTGCCAAATCTAATACATAGGTAATTAAACATCCAAGACTCGAGAACAAACATTCGTATTTTTCATACAAATATCGAACCCGGGACCTCAAGCTTCATAGTCAGCTTCTTTAACCACTAGGCCATCTGCTCGTCTATGGTATAGGTAGTGTAGGTACGTACATACATACCGTCTCGCATCTTTCCCACAGGGGTAGGCAGAGACTCAACTCTTTTTAATGTTTGGCATTGACACAATAGTAAAATAAAAATATATTTTTTTTGAGAAACACGCTGGCAATTTTTCAGGTCTCTGACAGAATTCCAGCTCTGCAGCTATTCATAGTTGCAGTCCATGCTGAGTCAGCGCCTATTCCCCACAACATCACATGGCTCTTTAATATTAAAAAAATTATTTGAATCATGTTGCATGTTATTTTTTAAGTTGTTTTTACTCTTGTTAATTACCAATGCTGTTTTAGGCCATGCATGTCTTGTGGTGATTAAAGTTTTTATCTATCTATCTATTCTATCTATCTAGACTTTGTTCCACTTGCTACGATCCTGACATACCTCTTTCGCTTCATCCACATTCATCAATCTCATCATACGTCATCAACGTTTCGGGTACTGACCTTTTTCCAAAACGTCCCCAATTTGATTTGTAGTGTATGTGTTCGGTGATTGTGTGCGTGTGTGCGTGCTTACCGGGCGCCTCGCCGTCGTAGGAGAAGTTGGGCACGAGCAGCGTCTGCGCGTCGACGACGACGACGGCGTCGGAGGAGACGCCGTGCACGCCGTGCAGCGCGCCCACCTTGGCCGGCTTCGGGAACTCCGCGCCCGCCGGGATACGCACGTCACCGAAGTTTATCTGCACGTAACGGCCGGTCAGAAACTCATTCAGCAAATAAAAACTAACTAATTAGAGTGGTAATAGGGGCTATAAAATTATGGCAACACATCTGACTTTTGAAGTGCAAACTTTTTTAGCGGCGCTGAGTACTTTTTGGGATGGGTAAAAAATGTTAAACTCGCGTCAGACGTAAGACGGAGGGAGAGTTTAAGTACCAGGATATCAGGGTTGTTTTTTCGACATTTATACCATACCAACACATATTTTTCGCTACCCATTGTTTTTCTTTTATTTTCTACACGGTCACGGTTTTAAATGACTGACACAATTTTGAATTCATCACGATGAATTTCAATCAACCTGCTGGAATGATTTAAAAATAGAGGCTTCACTAATCACATTACAATACTCAAGCAACGTAAGGCTGTGTCAGTATAATCCCTCAGTATATCTTTGTATGCCGTGTTGTATCAAAATGGAGTTGTTTAATGAAGTTCTTTAATCCGCCAAATATCCACAGCATTAAGGCAGGCGCAGGTGTGCGGGTTCTAATCTGCCGGGGATACCCTCCCCCCATCGCACTGCCTGCACGCAGCTTTCGGGAGTGACGGATTAAGAAATTTAAAACTAATTACAACACTGTTTGTACACTGTGTCTATTTTCCGGAATATTTCTACAGGGGGTTGGGTTAGCTTACTAAACATTCCTAGCTACCACCATCTTACTCGCTAATCCTGTCGCTAAGCAGCAGTGCTTGCACTGCTGTGTTCCGGTGCGGAGAGTAAGACAGCCGGGGAAATTACGGGCACAAGAGGCATTTCATCTTAGCCCTCTAGGTTGGCAACGCATCTGCAATCCCTCCGGGGTTAAGGGTGTCTATAGGCAGTGGTGATAGCTTACCATCAGGTGACCCACTTGCTCGTTTGCCTTCCTATTCGCATAAAAAAAAAAATCCTTTCTTAACTTATACAATCGAGACATGCTCAAAAACATTTTTACTCCTGCAAGTAATAATTATACTTCTGTGCTTAGTCAAACCAGTCAAACTAACCAAAATAACAACTAACAAAATTTATAAATATCCGAGTGTTTTTGTTCCCCTACGTTTTTCTTTCATAACTTTCACAAAACGATCGAAGTGAGCAATAATTGTTTATATTTTGTAAGACATTCCTCATTTTCTAGGGTCCCGTACCTCAGTTGGCCAAAACGGAGTCCATATAGGATCTCTTTGCGGTCTGTCAAAACATTTTTCTTTAGACCGTGTGGAGGTATATCAAGCTATTCAGCTTATTATTATCATATTAACTACACAAGTCTGCTGCCTCTTAGAGCAGTGACAGAGTCGAACTTTTTAGTCACCGCAATAAATAGAGCCGGTTATTAGGATATTTCCACACAACTTGCCATAGAATCAAAACCTTTGGGGTACTTACAGTTGTTCTAGAAATTTGAAATTTGGTATGAATGAGCTCGATTAATGAGATTTTTTTTTAAATCTTACAACAAAAGTCGAAAAACCTTGTATTATATTGAACATTTACTCGTATTTTTCTCATTAATTTGAAACCATTGTGTAGGAAAGCAACCGGCAGCCAAGCGCTAAATAATGGAGCAGCTGTCGGCGGCAAGATGGCTCCAGCTGAATAATTCAGCCGATTCTATAACTGCTCCAATTCGGCTTCAACTGCGACGCTGGCTCACCTGCTGTTGAACTAACAGCGCTAATCAATAAGCTAAATGTGCTTGAAATTGCGTTAGTATTGCAGCATGCCTTACTATTGTCGTGACAAATGGCCTTATGTTTTTTAATAGGATAGAGGTGGCGTAGGAATTAATTACTACGCCACCTTTAATACAACACACAGATTTTTACGTCGATGATTGTTTAGACTACGCTCGAATTGAGGTCGCAAATTCGATTTCAATGCTTAGCGACCTGCTACAGTAAAGTACAGACATTTTATCCCTTTTTTGTGCCTTTATGGGGGGGGGGCGAACCGGAAGACGCAGTGTTGGCAGGCCTCCCACTAGCTGGACTGACGACATCGTGAAAGTTGCGGGAAACCGGTGGATGCAGGAGGCGAGTTGTCGTTCATTATGGTGTGCTAAGCGGGAGGCCAACAGTGGACGTCTTCAGGCTGATGATGATGATGATGGAGGGGGGAGGGGGGCTCACCGAGTACTCGTCGCACCAGACCGCGAACCAGCTCACGTCGCGCAGCGTGAGCGAGTCGGGCAGCGCCAGCGCGATGCCCTCGCCGCGGTACTTGCGCAGCGGGCCGCTGCCGCCGCGCTCGTCGCGCAGCCGCGTCGCGCCCGCCGCGTTCGGCGTTGCGCTCGTGCCCACGTAGAAGTACGCCGCTGGAATACAAACACAACTTACAGTTTAGACCATACATAGGTACTTATACTCCGACTTTATCCTTTTTGGAGTAAACAGAGCCCTAAGAGTAACAAGAGCCAAAGGCCACGTTTAGCTTTAATGTGGGCGTATGTGGAAAGGGGAATCAAAATAGTGATTGGTTGCTCCCACATCGCCTGTAACATGATTCCTAAGATTTTCGCCCATTCGATATAAGATTATCGAGAGACCGAAATGCTCATGGCTGTAGTGCAATAGGAGGGAAATGTGTAAGCAATATCTGCACAATTGGCCGTAGACAGAGTAAGTACCACAAATACACCCCCACACACACACACTCAAATACACACACATACACATTCAAGAACACCTAGGTGTACTAGAGTAGGTGCACGTAAGCACATTGCATTGGAATAGTAGGAGAATGCTAGAATATAAGTTAGGATAAGTTGTATATTATATTGTTTTGATTAACTCTGTGTAGTTTAGTTAGTAATATTGCTC
This sequence comes from Pandemis heparana, assembly GCA_963854515.1. Taxonomy (NCBI): domain Eukaryota; kingdom Metazoa; phylum Arthropoda; class Insecta; order Lepidoptera; family Tortricidae; genus Pandemis; species Pandemis heparana. Next base: position 12,434,016 of record OY978028.1, read on the forward strand.
AGTCTAGTTTCTCAACTGGATCCTGTCACACAGGGACTCCTAGCTCAGGATCCAGAGTCGAAGATACACTGATTGTTATATTTTTATATAATAAAAATTTTCATTTTCATTTCAATTTTCATTCCCTCGATGGGCTTTTACGATCTGCGCGGGAAGAGAAGCAGCTGGTCCATTCTATGTTTTTTCTTTCCTCCCCACCCAGCATAAAATATGAGAAGAGCATGCAATTTCTAAATTTAGGCTAATCAAATCATCCAAGAAAATGTCTTTAGAAGCGGATTGGTGTGTGAGGAAACATGTACTAATAGGAAAACAAGGCTGAGCTAGTCTACAAGTAGTATTTATTTATTGACTGTTTTATTTGCATATCTCTAGTGGACTAGTGGTTCACAGCCTAACAGCCCGGTTACCTTCACTGGGCTACAGGCGGAGCGGCGAACGATTTTTCTGCTCATAGCAAGCAAAGGTCCTGGCTCTCTCTGCTGCATAACGCATCGGATAATCGCTTCCCGCGCTAGCAGTTGGTCTAAACCGTGGCCGCCCCAATAAGGCAGGGATTCCAGGCATCATGTAGGATTATTGTGGCAATAGTTCGCTGCAGCAATGTAAAGGTTACGAACTCAGCAGCATTTTAAATGAGATAGTTATTTTCGACTAAGAGGCCATTTTCTCCTTTTTGTGCACACTGTCACTCCCATGGATGTAATTATAACGGTGACTGATAAGATGTAATTAAAATGTTGATGTTATGATGGATTTAAAAATTAGTTATGTATTTATCAAATAATGTAATTACATCCATGGAAGTGCCAGTGCACACAAAAATGAGAAATGCCCATTGAATTCACACGAATAAATTAATCGTAAACGGATTTTATTCGACGGCTGAAAATAACTTTCATGAAACTTTAAAGGAATTTCAGTCTCTACTTATGATAGAAATTGGCTCAACAAAAACCAAATTTACACATTTCAATATTTCAATATTTATATTATACTTAAGGGTTTATTATTGGTTTTAAGCCTGGCTCGCTGAGGTCGAGCGAGAAACTAATTTCAAAGTGAACGTCAATGTGATTTTAGCAATCCGTAGCGGTTCATTTAATTAATAGTTCTTAAGTAAAATGCTAATTTATTTTAATATTTTATAAACCCAATCAGAACAGTTTAAATATCTTTTAATTTAGTAGAAAGCTTTCAACTTCAGTAAAGCGGCTTGAAACTATTAAAATTGGGTTTGACAGCTATTAGAAGAGAGTCTTACTCTTTTTAACGTAGAATTAAAAACTCCGCTGCTAACACCTATCTGACATAATAACAAAGCTTAACTCTTCACCTCACCAGCAAACAAATAAAAAATAGAAAATATTACATTTTTGCTTTTTCATTTACATACCCATGACTCTACCTCACTGGTAAGTTATCATGAACTTAGATACTTTTAAAGAGCAGATAAAGAGTGCGTGAGTTTAACTGCCAAGTTATTGACCTAAATTGCAAGAACAAGGCTACAATATTTAGTTCTCTGTCATTCTTTTTCTACTTTTTGTCCTCTAACTTACTCGAAATCAAGTCATCCAAAGTCTACGCTCTTACGTCTATGACGAAAACAGAGAGCAAAGAAATAACTAGTCAAGTGACGTCGTCTATACTCTGTTAAGCGCAGGTCACACGGAAGAGACGGCGCGAGGACGCGTCACAGACAGTACATACATAAATCACGTCTATATGCCTTACGGGGTAGACCGAGCTTAAGGTAACAAGACCTCAAGGCCACATTTAGCGCGGTTGTGGGCGTATTGTGGAAAGTTGAATCAAAACAGTGACGAATTGCGAGCCGCATCGCCTATAACAATGATTCCTAGAAGATTATCGCCCATTAGCATCTGCGCGGGAAGAGAAGCAACTGGCACATTCTATGTTTTTTCTTTATTCCCAGGCCAGCATGAAAGGAGTCTCAAAGAATGCTCACTCAAAATCTATAGAGGCGTCGTGCGTGATACATGCCATACACAAGAGACGAGGCGGGAACGCGTTACGGGCGGATTTTTTATTTGGCGCGTCCTCGTGTCGTTTCTTGTGTACATTCATTAAAGACGCGCCGCGTCGTACGTCTTTTTAGTGTGACCTGCGCCTTACGGTGACCGCATGGGGTTGCCCCGTCACATGCCGGCCGTGTATGCAGATACGCCGTCACGGGCGTCCGGAAAAAAAGAAAGTCGTCCGAACCGGCCGCGCGCAGCGAAAGTCATCTCTTTAGGCGATACTTGTACAACATCTGACGCATCGCGTACGATCAACGTACTTGCCAACTCGACAGCGGCTCACGCAATAGGTTGTATCATTTCGACAAGGTAAGCCTCCATTTGATCAAACATGGCAGTCGTTTTCCACCATATTTTTTCAAAAGTGACGGAGACAATTGGGAATACGTCGCTGACTCTCCTCCTAAATCAGACTTCTCTTGGCTACCACATTTAACCCCTTATTCATAAACGCTCTATAGGCTTCTGCTAACTTAGTAATCGTTTGTGAAATCTGTGACAGGTAAATGTCAAAGTACAAACGATTGCTAAGTCAGCAGAGGCCTATAGAGCTGAATAAGGGGGTTAGACTGGTCATAATCCTGTCGTCTTTCACGTTTATGAAATACTAGCTGTTGCCAGCGACTTTGTCTGCAAAGAATTCGTTTATCGCTATCCCGCGGGAACTACGCAATTTTCTGGGATAAAAAGTAGCCTTTGTGCTATTCCAGACTTTTCTCTATCTATGTGCCGAATTTCATCCAGATCCGTTGGGCCGTTCTGGCGTGATTGAGTAACAAACAAACATCCATCCATCCATCCATCCATCCATCCATCCATTCATCTATCTATCCATCCATACTTTCGCATTTATAATATTAGTTAGATTAGATTTCGGAGCCATGGTGGAAGCAACCATCGAACCACGTCAGAGTGAGAAGTACTTTTCATTTGTTCACCTCTAAACCTGGACAAGAAAAATACAATGCAAATTTAAAACCTATCTGTCTGCCTGTAGTCATCACGGAGAACTCTTATCATAGGCGTAGTAAACTGGCGTTAGATATTTTTGGTTCTTACGCTTTATGCAAGCTCTAAAGACGTAGTTATTTTGTAGCTAGATTACAGTAACTGTCGAATGCATCCTTGATCAATCTCTGCCGTTACTAGGCTACCGGACGCGGCGGCAGTAATCCCGGTGTCGTATATCGGTCGGCGGCGTCCTGCATCTCGGAGTCAGCAATAATGCCCACCCTCACAACCTGTGTTGCCAGATTTGCTTTACAAAAATCCGACAGGTTGAAAATGTAATTCTTCCAAGACTTTGGCCAAAGACCGCTTCTTTGTATGAGGTTTTAGAGTTTGGTAGCAAATGGGCCTCAATGAATTAAATGCGTGTGATAAGACTCGGCACTCATGATGCCAAGCAGCAGTGCTTGCGCTGCTGTGTTCAGGCGTGGAGAGTAAAACAATCATTCCATCTTAGCCGTTTAGGTAGGCAACGCATCTGCAACCCTCAATGCGTTGCAGGTGCCCATGTGTGCCCATCCACTTGACCCACTTGCACGATGGCACCTTATCATCATCATCATATCCAGCTTAATTCATGTTCCACTGCTGCACAGGCCTCCGCTCACAATGAGAGGGCTTGGGCTATATAGTTCCCACGCGGGCCCATGCGGATTGGGTAGTTCACACCTACCTATAGCACCCTATATTGTAAAATAATAATCATGAATTATCGTGCTTTCTCCGTGGATGTGACTTAGAACTTAGAATGCCTTTATGATGATTTATTTCCGAATATTGTTACATACCCTAACGGGGTAGATAGAGCCTGGGGTAACAACATTTAAATGCCACATTTAGCGTGATTGTGGACGTATAAGTAGAAAGGGAAATATAAACATAGATGGATCGCTAACCGCATCGTCTATAACATGATTCTCAACTTTAATTTTAGAGTTTCATTTGATGAATACTACTTATCTTATTAGGCCTCTAAACATAGCCCAAGATTCCTCAGATCCACAGTATTTCCCTCGACGCTGGCAATCTGAGAACGTGTAAATTGAATCATGTAATTGTGCTTAGAGCGCGGCTAATCCGGCGCAAGTGGCTATAGATTGGCTGACGTGCAGTTTGTGGACGAGGAAGGGATGTTGGGAGCCCTGGACGGGCTGGATTATCAAGTCAAACATTATGAAAATCATGGATAAAATAGACACGATGAGACCGCCTATTTTACCAGTATGACAAAATTGTCGGTGACCATCGACAATTCTATTTAATAATAATAATAATAATAATAGTTGCGCCCATCTCATGTTTATATTATATGGTACCAAAGGCCTCTTCATGTTGGCCTCGGCCCCATGAATGCCTTTCAAATGACCGGGTCCCCATGGGCCCGTGATCGGAAACCCGTACCAACAATAATAATAATAATCATTTATTGCAGATAAAAAATCCTTAGTTTGCATTACATACAAACAAATTTACATTACAAACTCGACCAGTATCTGTGCCGGTTGGCTTCACATTAACTACGCCTTGCATTTCGAATTGTCATGTCGCTGACAAATTGTCAAGTTGGTGAAATAGGGGCCAGAGAGCTTGTTGACTTGCTTGACAAATGGATGTCAAATACTTAATTGCACTACGAGTACTAGGTAATTTCGAATCAATAGTAGATTAATAAACAAGGGTTGAAATTGACCTTTTACACGTGAGATATTTCTGGCGCTCGAACGAGGTGAGAGCGCCAATAGTTCGAGGGTGAAATGGGTAATTTCACCCGAGTTGAACACTCTACTTTTCATTTCGAATATGATGAAACTAAAAGAATGTATTATGACAATCTCTATTCTACTGTACTCTATTAAGTTGTTGGCTCTATGGCAAGCACAGACGCCCAGCGACGCAACTCTACCTGTTTAATTGGGGGTTATACAAAAATAATAAAGTCCTCATTTCGCGCGCCGTTCTTCGTTCGGGCGGCGCTAAATAATGAATGCGAGTGGCGACCGCGCGCATCTGCGCCTCGCTCGACTCCGAAGGCAGACTTTGTTCCGCTCACACTAATAGCCATTCATATGCGGGTGAAAGAGACGGTGTGATGCGAATTTTGAATTTCCGGGTAGTGCCCAGGGCGTTACTCTTTACACTTTGTTTACAATACAATATAGTGTTCTGTATACTTCTGGTGTAGGTTAAGGTATATAATTTGTCGTGGTTTTGTGTAAAATTATTGAAATGTAATAGATCTTTGAAAGCGTCGGGAAAATTCAAGCCGCATGGGATAGAAATTTTAATACTGCGCGGGCGAAGCTCTTTTCGAAAATGATGTAAAATATTTTCAGCATACGATTTTGCCATCTTTCTATCTGTTCATGGTAGGATACATTCAATACGCTATTCATCCATTAAGCTGCTATATATTAATTCCACATAATTACAACACACCGGATAACTCACGTATAAAAGCCGAAGGATTGCTCCGACAATTGTTTGTTTGTTTGTTGTTGTGTTGTAATTATGTGTGAGTCTCACGGTAGTTTCATGTTGAAAGTATATTAATTCCACCTCAATTTTCAATATACGACGTCAATTAAACTAACTAAAAACTTAAATATATTAAATTAATGCAATCGCGTAATGAATGCTTATTTGAGCCTGAAACTGGATGAGCGGTGGCCGTCGGCGACGCGTGCTGATGGGACCACGCTTTGCTCGAAGCGGGACAGCTTTGCTTATGTCAATAAATAAATCATCAATAAAAAATTATATTAAAAATTACATTCAAGATGTTTAGTTATCGCGTACATTGGAATGTGCTGGCGGCTGGGGTTTTTCCAACTGGCTACGTCATGGGTACCTTTAAGAGGCTAGTGTACCACTTCTTGCATGGCCGGCAACGCGCTAGCAGTCCCAATGATGCTGTGGTTGTCATTGGGCGGCCGTTTGTCGGTTTTAATATATATAAAAAAAAAACTACAGTCCGTGAGCTCAGAATGCCATTCGGGTTCGGGTATGTCTTGCTGTCTCCCTCACTCGGCCAATTCAAGTATCAAACCCATAAGAATGATTAACACAGCTTAGCAAGAACAATATCGCATTTAGCACTGGCATCTTTAACCCTTTTAATGTCTTCAATAATCTTTAACACTTTTTTGTGTTTTTTAATTGTACACAATTTGTTCCTCATAAAAACCACTAAACAATTTTGCATAACGGAGTTCTTTTTGGGGTCACGCACAGATATCACAAATAGGACAAGTCCCGCTCAAGCCCGGACGTGTGGTCGCATTAGTGACCCACTTCCGGGGCTTTTTAAAGCAACTTTAATCATTTGTTACGCCGCCGAGATTATAAAGTTTGCGGAATTCGACCATCATTTATTACTTTTAAAGCTTTAATACACAATATTTCGCCGTGTTAAGGATTCCGCTTGTTTGCGAATTTATGAGTGGATATAAATTCCAGTAGGTATTCGATTTTACAATGTTTTTTACTAACATAAAATATAATCCAAATATTTACAAAAAGTTACGAGAGTGGTGTCAAAGGTCTCTGGTACAATCGACGCCATAAATATATTTACACTTTAGCGCCTTGTCACTCCAAGTACTTTAACAACTTCATTTGAAAGTTCAAACATGAAGTTACAACGACAAGGCACTAAAGTGTGAAGGTATCTTTGACACCAACTGTATGTACTCTGTGTCAACAAAATAAATTTATTCGTTTTTTATATTTGGGGCAGTATGGAGTATACCCTTTTTACCCACTAATGTATCCAAACCTATTTATACTGGGTATGGTGGGATACAACGAGTTACAGGTACGCAGGGAGCTTTGTCTAGTCAAATACATTTTTCAGTTAATTAGGGGCAAAATATACAACAGTATAGTGTTAAGGTATGTTAGTATGTGTGCCCCACACGTGTGTGTGGCGCTGCCGCCGGCCGCGGTTGCTGGCGACGCCGCGCGGGCGCACCAACCTACTCCGCATGGCTCCGATGACGCGCGCACTGCGCACTCTAAACCTCGTAGCGGAAAACATTGACTTGTTTTCGTGTTCTATGAATGAATTCACAAAGTCCGCACTGTTCATAATTAGTTATAGGCGAAGTGATTTGGATAGGTAGGCTCCGTTACATGGAGTGCAAATAGTTACGCTGTTGTCTTAGGCTTAGTTCCTGTAAAAATAGTTGTAAGGGTGGATATATAAATAAATAAATAAACAATGGCATCAATAAATCATGGGTGCCGTTGTTATCGTACTTATCGTACACGCGGCAGAAGACTTTGTTTTTATCCCTCGACCCAAAAACAGGGGTGTTATAAAGTTTGACGTCAATGTCTGTGTGTGTGTGTGTATTATGTCTGTCTGTGTGTCGTTCGAAAGCCAGTTCCCTTGCGATGGTTTTTAGAAAAGTCAGTCCAGTAGTTTGAATAGTATCGGCTATTTTCCAAAATTATGTAACACTAGCTATTGCCAGCGAGTTCGTCTGCAAAGAATTCGTTTATCGCTATCCCGCGGGAACAAACATCCATCCATCTATCCATCCATCCATCCATACTTTCGCATTTATAATACTAGCTGTTGCCAGCGACTTCGTCTGCAAAGAATTCGTTTATCGCTATCCCGCGGGAACTACGCAATTTTCCGGGATAAAAAGTAGCTTATGTGCTATTCCAGACTTTTCTCTATCTATGTGCCGAATTTCATCCAGATCCGTTGGGCCGTTCTGTCGTGATTGAGTAACAAACAAACATCCATCCATCCATACTTTCGCATTTATAATATTAGTTAGATAGATATTATTTTGAGCATAAAATATATATTTTTTTATTTATATTATGTATGATTAATGCGTGGAGATTTTATTTTTTAGTTTACTAAGCACATGCTAAACGTGGCCTTTAGGTCTTGTCACCTTAAACTCTGTCTACCCCGTAACGGATAAAGACGTGATTAGATATAATGTGTAGACTTTAAATAATCTTAAATAGTTAAGTGTGAGTGGAGACAATCTTGTAATTAGTGAGGTGAGTGTGTAGCAGGCGGGGGTGGCGAGCTCCGGCTGGCGCGGCGCGCGCGGTAAGTCGGCCGGCGCCCGCGCAGCGTAACGTAACGGCGCCGGTACCGTTCGCCGTTACATTTACAAGCAAACCAATTACTGTGAGAACCCCGGCGACGCGCTACGATTCTTGCTACAGATTTGATACTGCTCTTAAGCCTTAAATTCATATAATTAAAAAAAAAACACGGTTCAAGCCTCGCCGTAATTTTAGAGTCCAAAAATTCTGTGTTAAAAAAAAAAAAAGGTATTCTTAGAACTTTTCAGGATGAGGGAAGCCCAGGATCGCGAAAGTTGGTGCATTATGAAAGAGGCCTACGTCCAGCAGTGGACGGACAATGGCTGTAGATAGATAGATAGATAGAACTTTACAGTAATTATTTTTATTTCTTTGTAATTTTTTTATTCATACATTCTTAGAACTTGTATAATCTAACTAATGTTATAAACTAGCTGTTGCCAGCGACTTTGTCTGCTAAGAATTCGTTTATCGCTATCCCGCGGGAACTACGCAATTTTCCGGGATAAAAAGTAGCCTATGTGCTATACCAGACTTTTCTCTATCTATGTGCCGAATTTCATCCAGATCCGTTGGGCCGTTCTGGCGTGATTGAGTAACAAACAAACATCCATCCATCCATCCATCCATACTTTCGCATTTATAATATGTATATAGATTTATTATAGTTAGACTAGTTAGATGTAAAAGTATGGATGGATGGATGGATGGATGTTTGTTTGTTACTCAATCACGCCAGAACAGCCCAACGGATCTGGATTGTAGCATAAAAGTGTGTATATATAGATTTTCTTGGTAGGTAACCTACATAATTATATGCCCTTGACTGTACTACTGTGATATTGGCAATGAGGACCTAGACAGGGGGTTATAATCATCTGTGTAATCAATAATCATGTGATCTGGGAGCAAAGAAAAAACAGAATGCACCAGTTATGCCTCTCTTCCCACGCAGATGGCAAAAGCACATCGAGGGAATGTGCGAAAATGTCAGGAATCATGTTATAGGCGAAGCTAGCAACCCATCACTATTTTGATCTCACTTTCCACCTAATACGCCCACAATCATGCTAAGCGTGACCTTTTGTTACCCTAGGCACTGTCTACCTCTTAAGGGATAAAGATGTGATTTGTGTATGCTTGAACTAGACACTGGATTAATCAGTGTATTTATTTTAAGGTAAATTAAGGTAGCTCGTAGACTATCTACTCTGAGCACAAATAACAGGATTTATTATCTTAAAATAGCTGTCAAATATCGGTGCTAACGTCTTTCATTGACCCATAACTGCCTGGCTCATCATCGTTTTACGCTTGAGCATCGATACGCACCAAAGACCGCTGGCGAGTCGGTTTGTCCGTTCGTGCGTATCGCGTAAACTCACTGCGCTGTTTGGGAAGAGCAAACACGCGCATGCTGTTACGGCGATGTTTTTACAACGATCTATTATTCTGCTGGTATTTGTGAGATAACGAAAACAAACTTTTCTGCGAATATAATAGGTTTGCTGCACGTTTGCTTACCACTAGATAATATTATAAGTACCTGAGATTCTGTACAAATATTGTACATCATGTTATGCAGCAATGCAACGCGTAGCTTACGTTAACATTATTTTAATGTCATTCACCTTGCACGCAAATCAGTTTAGTTATATGTAATTTTAAGTATATTTTATAATTTTAATTCAGTGTTCGATTGACCAGCTTGGATATAGCACCTCTAACATATTCGTGGTCTTTTAATCCCCAGCACGCATCCTCTACTATTTGATATTGACATCCTAATTACATTCTCGTACAGATTCAGTTTTATAGAAACCGATCAAGAGAGATTCGGACTCGCGCAGCGAGCGTTCCATACAAATTTGGCTCGTGAATATAACATCCAGTATTAGCAGAGCTCTGCCCCTAAGCAAAATGTAGGCAGTGTGAGGTCATTCTATATGGGATACTTACATAGATACATAAAAAATCAGATACCTAAGTATTTAGATTTATTTAATGGTTGTGCTGCTTGCATAGCTCTTAAGCTGTAATACGAGTATATACCTACCTCCTTAGATTAGAAATTATAAGTGTGTTTGTTTTCACAGCTTTAAGGGACCGCAGACCTCAGTTTTTCTTTTATATCTCTAGCGCTCCTAAGAAATATTATAAAGCAAGCCCTTCGCCGCGTCTGTCTGTTCGCGATAAACTCAAAAACTAAAGCACGCATTTTCATGCGATTTCCACCAAAAGATAGAGGATTTACGAGGAAGGCTTAGGGATATTTGTCAAGGTTTTTACAACGATAATTTCTAAACGACACTGAAAATTAGAACACATAGAAAAATCCGAAAAGTACGAAAAGAAACGATAATTCTTGGAATGGCCAGGAAAAGCCAAGCCTGAGCTGTGCCTGGGACACATATTAATTCTGCGCGGAGTCGCGGGCAACAGCTAGTAAATATGTAGTAAATCAGTCATGATCCGAACCCAACTAGTTTTCACTTAACCAAGAATCACATGAAACGCATATTTTTAAACAATAGCAGTACGAATCCTTTATTTTAATTAATAAGTAACCGCACTCAGGAAAGCACTAAGACCCTAAGAGCGCTCTTAATACTGTGCACTCGCTTAATGCATAAAAATGCACCGCCATTAGTATTAACATGGAGGCATCGTATTAAGCCCTGCATTGTGCCGCACTCCGCCAGTAGCTGCCGCCAGTAGCTGCCTACTGGCTCCGAGCACTTTCCTCTGCTCGAGTGAGCGTCTTCATTTTACTTAATCGTGAATTACACGGGCGGATATCCTCCACGAGCCCGCCGCGTCTATCTAATCTACGTTTTTAGGTCGACTGTACATGACAACATCTTCTGCAATTCAGTTTCGACCTGAGGTCTTAAATATGCGTCAAATGAGAACCGGCTGCCGTGCTAGCCGTTCTGTGATCAATTACTGTATGACTCATTCAACTTTATTTTGCGCAGCTGACATGTGACAGGTGACACGTTGAACACTGGTTAGCACAGTCCATAACTTTCACCTTTCTCTACAATAGGGAAAGGAGACGATTGCGTTCGGTTATCATTACAATTTATAACCCAAGTCTTAATCAAAAGTAAACACATCCCATTGTTTCCTTATTGCGTTTCATAACGAACTTTTACGTAAGAAACAATAAAACATAATGCTGTTACAACAGCGATGTTTTTCTTCTAACTCGCGCCTGTATGTTTCCAATATCGCATTCGCAAAACATATTCCTCCAAACAATCTGCAACTATATTACCCCCATAAAACTTACAACTGGACCGCTTGAAAATAATCTCTATCTTCATATTCGTAAAGGTTGCTTTGGACGCATTTGCTTTTCATTTTACAGGCAAGGTTGGTTTACAGTTGATTAAGGGAGATTATACTCTGCGTGGTTGTGAAAAGGGGTGAAGTGGGGTGTGTTTTGGGGGTGGTTTGTGAATGATGTTGTTAGAGCGGAGACATTGTCGGGCGGCCGGCGACCGCGGCGACCTAGTTGCACTTCGCGAGCTTTAGAGCAAACTCAGCCAACGCAAATAGAAAGGTCAACGGGTAATGATTTTCAAAAGACAGGCAGATGCAGTTGCGAGAAGTGGGTTTTACAGCGCTGTTCCTAATAGACTTTTCTGTTTATTCAAAAACTTTTTGCTATTAAATTTGTGTGGCCATAACTCGGAGCCGTAAGGTTCTAAAGTGGCGCCTGCGCACCGGAAGGCGTAATGTTGGTGGGCGCCGCAAAGACGAACAATTTGGTAAAGATCGCGGGAAGATTACTGGAAAACTAATATTGTATATTCGAATGAGTAGTTTTGAAAATTACCTTCTAAATTCAAACTAACAGCACATGTTATCTACTTCGCTGAGCGCTATATAGGCATGTTTGGGAGAGGCCACAATGGGGAAATTTCCCTTCAAGCACATGTTACTGGAAACTAAAGTCCGAAGAGAGAGAGAAGGAAAGAAAGTATAAGAAAAGAAGGAGAAAGGAGGAAGGGAAGTTTATTTATGTATTTATTTGTATTTATCCGTTTATTGTATTTATACGTCCGCGTTAAGAAACTGCGTTAGCCCGAGTAGAACATTGTGACGTCACCGGTGCTAGCTACTCGTGCGTCGTGGCAGGTAAATGTAGTCGACGACTATGAGGTGCTAGAGTCGTTGCTATACCTACCTAGGGTAAGGAGTGAGATTGTGGGTAGTGAGAGATAATAAATCCAATCTGAGCGCGGCATTAGTTGTTTTAATACATCGTTAACATGGCGCAGTCGGTAGAAGCTACGCTCCCGAAGGGACTCTGATTAAGAGCTGCACGTCTAGCACGACAGCGCACAAGAGCCGCGTCGCGCGCGAGATTGCCCGTCTTTTTGTTACTGTTCGTTCTAGAAAGGGACGGGTAATCTTTCTTCTTGTCGCTGTCGTGCTAGCCGCGCTGCAGTGTTGTGGTGGTACTGACCTGGCCCCTCGCCGTCGTAGTGGAAGCCCTGCAGGAAGATGGTGCGCGCGTCGACCGCGAAGGCGCGCCCGCGCACGCCGTGCTGCAGCTGCGAGAGCGCGCCCAGCGGCTTGCCCACGTAGCGCTCGCCACACACACAGCCTGCAACGAAACATACCGTCAACAACAATTTACAACGTTGAGATAACTTAATAATACATCGCCGCCATTGTCTTGATACGAAGTTAGTACATGCAGTGTAAAATGCACATTTTTTCAAGTAAAGTTGACAGTTGCGCGTGATACCAGGGGCTTTACCATGACGTCTTAATATGCGATCCAATTCCGATTTTAAGTTCGCTCGCTGTCAGATCCATACTTAAAATGACAGCTAAAACCTGGACTGAGTCGGAATTGAATTATTAAGACGTCATGGTAAGACCCCAGAGCTGCTTGGCGGCGAAGAGGTTCAGGTCCCCGCCAAAACGGTGAAACAATCATCGTCATCGTCACATCATCAAGAACAGTCTAGACACAGTGTCTTAAAATTGTAATGGAATATTTCATCAGGTGGTTGCTTTAGTCTGATTCAACAATTTTATTGGTCGTATTTTGAATTAAAAATTAGTCATTCTTTTGACGCTACACACTTTGAACATCGATTTTATCTATATATTTGTATTTATCTATATAAGTATGTTTATCCGTTGTCTAGTGTCCATATCACAAGCTTTGCTTAGTTTGGGGCTAGGTCAATTGGTGTCCATTGTCCCAAGATATTTATTTATTTATTTATTTTGTTTCAGTCAATACAGTAGAGCTGTAATTTATGTGAAATGAAGGTCTCAAACACTCTTTTAGAAAAATATACTTGCAATTATAAGTAGTTAAAGCCTTGAACTAGTGCCGAGATCCAATTTATTCGCGAAGTACCAGCTGAGATAGTCTTTGTAGGCAGAAACGTAAACCAATTTACTGTACAATTCAATCGATTAATCAAGTATAATAGCTGTAATCGGCCGCCGTCGACGCATTTTAGATTCAATCATTTGATCTGTCTCTCGAATCTTACATCGTTTAAACTTTTTTGCTGTCGCTTTCAAATATGATAAACACTTAGGAAAATTCCAAAATTAAATAGGTACTCGTAAATATGAACCTTCCTCTCGAATCACGTCACAGTGACAGTAAAATGAAAATCCGTCGCGTAGTTTAAAAGACCTAACGGTACATAAGTACAAACTGAGGGACAGACGACGGGAAGCAAAGTATGTAAAGACGGTCGTAAAAAGTCAGTAGCTAGTTACATATATATTAAGGAAACTACATTAAACCAAGGAACTCGGAACAACTTCGAGGAGCGTCGTCCGCTGCGAGAAAGTGATCGCCGGGAAAAAGTTGCCAGATCTACCGAGAAAGATCCAGCAACCTTTATCGCCGCAGCAATACGGACCAGTTTGCATCAATAACAGTTAATGGCCCCGGCGCAGAGTAAATTAACACGCGTGTAATTCGTTTTATTCGCCGTTATTTAAATATGAAGCGTAGTTTTTATTTTCAACGAGTGTCAGATAACGATCACAGGTTACAGTGTAACTGCGTGTTACGTGCATGAGCTGTGTATGATACTTACAGACTTGACCTACTAACTAATTCCTACTATAAATGATCTTATACCTTTTGCCATGACCTGTTTGTGGCATCTTAGTAATTTTTGATTTTATTATTTGTACGACAAAGGCAAACGAGCAAGTGCAGTGACCTGATGGTAAATGAGCACCCGCAACAACACTAGAAAATTGCGGATGCGTTGCCAGCTTAGAGGGCTAAGATAGAATAGCTCGTGCGCCAGTAACTTTACTAGCTGTCTTACTCTACACGCCGGAACACGGCAGCGCTGCCCTGCTTGGCGGCAGGATCAGCTAATTAGTTAACGATCCAGACAGACCTTACACGAGGTCCTACCAGCCGTAAAAAAATTTCACTAAGAGGTATTCTAATCATGGCGTACCAACATTGGTTTGTATTGTATTGGCACTCGCGATACAGACCCAGAGTCTAGTGCGAGCGCCGCCGTTTCACTTACAGCATAAAATGTCATCTACCCATCCTATGTAACAATGTGTGCTTTGTAAAATGTTATGCATTTGTAACTTCTGTGGTGAAAATAAAGTTATTATTATTATTATTATTATTTATTTGTATAGAACGCGAACGGTTATTAAATTAACAAATCGTTTCATCTTTTCCTCTATCTCTTTCACTTTCTCCTAACCGGACCAAATTTTGAAACACATCAATCGAGAATAGTGAAATATTGAGCTGGATTTGGAAGACGAGAGTGGAATAAAATTACAGCTCTAATAAATCTCAACAAATTTTATTTGAGCTGTAGTTTTGTAGCAATACCTACACAGGTTTTCGCCGTTTTGGAGTGCTCAGCTGTGGTACTTTCGAGCTACTTATAATACAGATTTCAAAATTCGATTCGGGCTTTAAGTGTGGGGAGTCACATTCCAAAGTTCCGAAGCAAGCCTTTACTCTGAAGCTGAAGTTACAAATTCGAAGTTCGTATAGTGTTGTCATTCTGCCTACCCTCTTAGTCATTACTACGAGATATTTCATTGCATCAGGCGTTACTTTGCGGAGGTCCATTGCACGTGAGTA
The DNA here is from genome assembly GCA_963854515.1 of Pandemis heparana. NCBI lineage: Eukaryota > Metazoa > Arthropoda > Insecta > Lepidoptera > Tortricidae > Pandemis > Pandemis heparana. The sequence continues at coordinate 12,449,268 of OY978028.1, forward strand.
GCGGATTAGCAAGATAAATGTTTTTTGTTATTTTGTTATTTAATACGAGAGTGAAAAGGAGAGGATGACACGAACTTCGAATGTGTAATTTGGCGGTAGAGTAGTTCCCAGTGGCCTCGCGAGTAACGTAGTACGTTAGAAAGCCGTCCTTATCGTCCATCTCGCGTGCGACCTGCGCCTGCGCGCGCTTTCTTCTGCGACCATTTATTTATCTTATTATGTTTAATAGACTTTCACTGGCGAGTATGGAGCGAGTTTTTAATGGCGCCGTCAAAATAATTCGAAGCTGCAATAAATCTTTATGCGCGTTTCATTGAACGTTCCCACGGCGAGCGTACTCGCGCCTGCGCATACGAGTAACCGTGTTCTAATGGTATTGACTAATCAGTTATTCTGCTGCTGATGTGATGCGGCACGCGACACTGATCAGTACCGGGAATCACGAAACTGACGATGACTCAAATCGCTGTTGTTGTTTCGTTGTTTGTATTGATAACTGTGCAAAAAGTGAAATCCAATTTAATTGGATCGCTTAAAATGGGAACCGAAAATCTCAACAACAGTCTTCAAAAGTGGTTGACGTCGATGAAGTCTCGATTCTCTAAATGTTACTTCTTCTGTGAATTCGTTAGTCGTCGTTCGTAGGAATCGCGCCAAGGCTGTCTTAACTTTGGTCACAGTCAATGCCAAGACACCTGGCTCCTGCTTGGATGCCTGCTAGCCAATAGGTTAACTTATAATGGTCTCCCCAGAAGGCTTATTGTCTAACTCGCTCGCGATCGCCATCGTGTTGATTTTGACAGTTCTTGTATGAGTGTGACAGCTAGCTGATTCCGATGCCAATAAAAATGTCAGCGCATACATGAACTGTCAAAATGAACACGATGGCGATTGCGAGCGAGTTAGACAATAAGCCTACAGGGCAGCCATGATTTCACGGACGATGTCGTTTAACCACGCAGCAACCTGGCAGCCGTCGGTCATACGCAACCGATTTAACAACTTTTTCCACCTATTGTAACCTTTCCCAACTTCCCATACAATCAAACCCGCTATTGCAGGCGGAGGAAGGGTTAGTTTGGTGCGCGCGCGCATGTGGGTCGCGAGCATTGTGCGCGGTTCCCATGCGGCGTGGGAACGCACGCGTTGCGTCACGCCTTACATCACGGCGCACTCACGCAGCAGCTGATTGTCGTCACATCGTCGTAATATTAACAAAAGGTAGTAAACCGCGGACCACGTGTGAAAAGATATAAATTTTGGAGGATGACATAAACAGATTTTGTTAGTTTCCTCATGAAAAAATGCGTTACTAAAACCCCATTCAGACTAGCAAGAAAAAACTTGCGAATTGCTTCATTGCGGCGCTGCGTCGACAACTTCTAACCCGTTCGCATTACGGCCTGGCAATGTAGTGACACTTACAGAATTCAGCTTAACATTTTCAAAACAATAATCATCATCATCATTATCAGCTACAGGATGTCTAACTGTTGCGCTTGCCGATCCGCGGTCTCCACTCCTGAACCTATCTGTTCTCCGTGCTATAGTCCTGCCCATTGCTACATCAACGAGCTAATTCGCTTGCCTATGTCGGTGACCATTGTTCTTCAAAACAATAGCAAGACATTTTGTAAAGACGAAATTACTAAAGTATACTCGTAAATGACGCAGACCTTCATTGATGCCACGATACAGTGCTTGTTTATAACTAGTGCGAGTACAACAATACCTATTCGATTGGGCGCCGCAGTGTTATTACTACTTGCATAATTGTAAACGGGGCTCTAAAAGTAGTAATAAGACGCGCGTTGCTAGCAAACAAAAAAGGTGTTTATTTATTTCTTACAATTAAAATTACATCAGGCAAGTAAAATTTTAAAAAAATTTTTGGTTTTTGTTTACATTCTATAAAATTGTGTGTATGCTCTTATATTTTGTGCGTCTTGCAAAAAGGAATAAATGTCTTTTTTCTCTCTTTCTTTCTTTCTAAAGTTAGCTCAGCCCGGTTGCTAAAGGAAAATGAGTCAAATCAAACTAGAAATTATGTGATTGATTTAAACAGGCATGTTTATAATTTTAGTGTAGTACAGTCTGAGCTCCTACAACGACATTCAGTTTTAGTATCAAACCCATACGAGTGAGTGAGACAGCAAGACTGATCCGAACGTCTTTTTAATACTAACTATCGAACTGTCAAAACTAAGCATTTACCGCTGCAACAGGCCCTTGCTGCGGTTGCGGGTGCCGCCTACAAATGGGTTAGACGAAGTGAACATCGGGTCACGGAGACCCGTTTATGACACCATCTCTAGATTTAAAAAAAAATGTCTCAGCGTCCATTTATAAATATTCAAAAGCAAAAGATGAGTAACTCCTGTGGACCCCGCACCTGGCCGGTGTCGGGTGTCTGCGGAAAGATAATTAATTGCCGTTAAAGTACATTAATAAGCCATTAAACACTCTGAGTTGACTCATCAAAACACCGACTGAAACACGAGCTGATTAAACTCTTGAATCAGCTAGCGGCACCAATTTCCTGGACAAGTACGACTTGGGGATCTTCAAAAAACAAGCCTGTTCTTTTCTTAAAGGGCCGGCAATACGCTGTTAACGCCCTATGACATAGGGCCTATGTTATGAGTGTCTACCTCGGAGGAATAAGACGTGTCTACGGGCAGCGGTGATTACTTTCCGTCGGGTGACCAGCTTGCTCGTTTCCCCTTATCATATAAAAAAGGCCTTTCTCGATGACTAATCGAAGTTTGTCTGTTTGATATCTGTATTTGGTTCAAAGCTGTATATCTGTGTCCTTCAGTAAAAAGATAATAAATTAATTTAGTAATTTAGATCACTACATAGTAAAAAACAAAGTCGCTTTCTCTGTCCCTATGTCCCTATGTCCTTATGTCCCTATGCTTAAATCTTTAAAACTACGCAACGGATTTTGATGCGGTTTTTATTAATAGATAGAGTGAATAAAGAGGAAGGTTTGTATGTATAATACATGCATAATATATCGTGCGAAGCCGGGGCGGGTCGCTAGTTATTAATAAAGTTCCTTTGTTTGTTTGTGTTAAGTTACTTTTTTCTTTGTTTCTGTATTGTTTTGTACTGATTTGTGGTGTTCAATAAAGAGTATTTGTATTGTATTGTATTGTAAAGTTTGAAATCTATCTTTAAGTCCAATTATTTCTCTTCAATATCTTGCAACATATTTATGTGAAGGAACTTACTCCGCGGTCCATGCGATGTGACAAAATGATTAGTCAACATTAGGCGTATAAGATTACACTAATTAGCATGGCAGTAACTAATGAAGAGGCGTGCGATCATGTTTCCGCCGGCAGGTGGCGGTGAGGTCAGCGGAATTAGGGGTGGGAATCCTACTAATATTATAAATGCGAAAGTTTGTGAGGATGGCTGGATGTGACGATGTGAGTGTGTATGTTTGTTCCTTCTTCACGCTGAAACGACTGGACGGATTTAAATAAAATTTGGAACGGAGCTAGCTGGTGCCCTAGATTAACACATACGCTACTTTTTATCCCGAAAAATTGCATAGTTCCCGCGGGATATTGATAAACATTTCAAAGGTCTGCTACCTAATGTATTTCTAATTCTACGCGGACGAAGTCGCGGGCAGAAGCTAGTCACTACATAGTATAAAACAAAGTCACTTTCTCTGTCCCTATGTCGCTATGTCCCTTTGTATGCTTAAATCTTTAAAACTACGCAACGGATTTTGATGCGGTTTTTTTAATAGATAGAGTGAATCAAGAGGAAGGTTTATATTATGTATAATACATGCATAATATACTGTGTGAAGCCGGGGCGGGTCGTTAGTCTCTAAATAAAACTCTTCTGTGTGTCCGCTGCTTTTGGCAGACTATCTTAAAATCATAGTATGAATCACGTTGTTCTCCTTTACGCGGCAGAGAAAGCCTAAGTAAGGTAACGAGGCCTAAAAGCTACGTTTAGCACGATTGTTGGTATAGGTGAAAAGGGGAATCAAAATAGTGCCGGGTTGCTAGCCGCGCCTAAGATTTTCCCCCATTCCGTCGATCAGTTGGAACTGGTACATTTTATGCTTTTTCTTTGCACCCAGAGCAGCATGGACGATGTTTACATTATTAACAAAATGCACTTCTTCGTTTTCATCAGATCGCTGTATTTACTACGATGAGTACAACACGATTGCAAACAATGACGCGAGATGTGACGCCACGCCATTGTTGTCCACTATGATGCGCCGCGACCGCGAGTAAACACGCTACACGCACACACTAACACGCACACACTATTTAGTATTTACAATGAAATTGTAATTGACGACCGGATAGTCTAATAGCTTTCCATCATGTTATAGGCGATGCGGCTAGCAACCCATTTCTATTTTGTTTCCCCTTACCACCTATACTCTGGGTCTGTTATCTTGGGCTCTATCTACCCCGTATGGGATATAGATGTGATTTGTGTGTATATGTATGTGTAAGGATGTTAGTGTAAAATTTAAATTAAGTTATTTTTTAATTAAATTCGAAATTTTAAAGGGCATGTAAGGTCTCTAAGGGCAAAAGAGATAGCGGAGATTGAATCGAAGTACTGTTAGAGTAAGACAAAAGATGATGAATAAATAATCAAAATAAAAAATGATGATGAGATTTACTCTTGACGATTTCAATCAAAATTCTTCTAACTTGACAATGTACAATTTATGATGTAATTTTTATTGAATGAATAAATAATCTAATCTAATCTAATCTAATAAGTTGTCAAAATATCCGTCTTTTGATTGCTTCACCCTTATAATCTAGTAGTGGTAAACCTGTAAAGCTTTAGGTCTCGTGTCGGGTTCCCAGTTGGTGCAGATTTTAAATATGAAAACTTGAATGTTTTTTCGAGTCTTGGATATTCAATAAGTATATATCAAAAAAAAAAAAAACCGTGGTAGCCTAGTGGTTTGACCTGTGGCCTCTCAAGCAGAGCGTCGTGGGTTCAAACCCCGGGCTCGCACATCTGAGTTTTTCGGAATTTATGTGCGAAAATTACATTTGTAATTTGCCATGAGCTTTTCGGTGAAGGAAAACAACGTGAGGAAACCTGCACACATCTGCGAAGAAATTCAATGGTGTGTGTTAAGTTCCCAATCCGCACTGGGCGCGCGTGGGAACTATAGCCCAAGCCCTCCAATACACGGAGGAGGCCTATGCCATGAGGCACGCCGAATTACGCGACAATTTAATAAATAAACGACAATAACAATAACAACAACATGTACTTACTGAAATTGTAGCGAATTCGGAATAAAAAGGCTTATAAATAAATAAATAAAATATCTCTACATTGTATAAAACAAAGCTGCATCCCACCGTCTGTATGCTTAGATCTTTAAAACTACGCAACTTTCACTACATTTTCAACAAAATAAAACGGTGCTCATCAAAAAGATACGAAATTTTGAAAATTATGAATTCGCTCTGGATTTTCGTTCATCAAAGTCGATGAATCAGCACAAGAGGTGTTGCTGGCGAATCATCTGTAATTCGATGTCCGCGTGTTATACATAACTGTAGGTACTATGTATGGGATATAACGAGTATATAGCCGTACTATATTCTAGAAATATGTAGAATGTCTACGTATTCGCGGTTTTGCCACGTTTTTGCGCGCGTTGATGTCTATTGTACTGAAACACCGCGATGCTTTGGACACATAAAAGTTCCAACGTCTTTAGAATAAAGTCGCATTTTGCGCGATCTGTTACATTTTTAGTCATGGTTTTATCTAAGATTTTAATTAGAATCCGTAGTTTTTGTATGAACAGGTAAAAAGTCAAGTTCGATGCGCAGTTAGTTCGTCAACGGCATAGAGGAATTGCCCACTAGAGTGATAAGTGATAACACGGCACGGGATGAACAAATTACACAACGGATTAGTGATTTGTCACTTACACAATATTAACACATTTTTTTTTCAATTAGATTTTCATTTCAGAATTATGATCATAATTAATAACGTGTTATAACTACACAAACGGATAACTCACGTATAAAAGTCGAGTGATGGTCGACATATTGTTTCGGATTAATTCGTAGTCCTTCGTTTCGGAACGCTCGCGCCGGCGGCAGCGAACGTGTACATACATGTATGGGTTGTTCCGTTGTTCCTGTGGGAAAAACTATGTCGAAGAGACAGGGCCAAATATATCCACTAGATTATCGGAGCACATAACGCAGTGTCTTCTGCTGTCACCGGACATTCGATGGAATCTGATTCGACGCATTATATCAGGTTTGATAAGGTGTCCGTACTGGCGAGAGAAAAGTCTTACATTCCGCGAAAAGCACGTGAAGCCACGTCGAGCTTCACTCGACATACGTGAGTCATCCGTCTGTGTAATTATGATCCAGTCTCACAGTAGTTTCATGTACCTAATAACGTGTTCTTTTTCATAAAAAACAATTGAATATGTTTCTCTATTCCACACTAGGGTACTATTTATCAGAGCCACCGTAGATGTCGATCATATCCATATCAGCTTATCCAACACTAATGTCCTCCTTGACCTTTGATTGGCTAAACACAGTGCAGCAATCGCACCAGTGCTTCAGCGGTTTTTTAATTAAATGAATTTTCCACTGTATTGGTTAATTCCTCCATGATTAATATGATAGTAACGTGACTGCACTGCGCACCGGCGGCGCAAAGGCCCCGCCGTGCACGATGGAACTATTAACTTTTTTGGGTCAAAAATATGCAAGTTGCTGCGTTTAATGTGACCGCGCGAAGGTTAGCCTGCTAGTTACGCGCAGGATCCAAAAAAGTATCGATACTTATTGGTATCGGATAATTTTGCTATCGATACCGATACTTTTTAATCTATATTTTTATGCATTCAATAATTTAGATGACATTTTAGTGATAATGCCCATTACAAATTTTAGCCGTATAATGCCTTGTTGTCAGAGAAAAGATATACTTACATAAAAAACATAACCCTCCGTCTGTTGCATTCAGGTAAAAACATTTAATATTTTAGATTCTCATTTTGACAAAATAATTACCTTTAGAAACGCACAACTTGCTATTTCAGATTGATTTTTAAGAGAAAGAATGGGGGTTTAGATTACGACTTACGATAAATTTTGTTGTTGTATACATATATGTATAACTCTTTATTATACAAAAAACACATTACGAAAATAAACTTAATTAAGCAAAATATTGTTTTAACGAAAAACGTTCATTATTTGTCAATATTTCCAACTTTTCCTCAAAGCATGGATACGCTCAAAGTATCCGTAACTTACTGTGGGGTACTCTCATAAGGACAGTCTCGATATCGATACTTTTGCTTGCACACCGTGTCTCAAGCGGAGGGGACTTACAAAACTATTTGTTATTTGTGCCTAACAATTAAATTTAATAAACACAAAATATTTACCTTGCTACTCCGCTACTTACGTGCAAGATAACCAAGCTTGTGCGAAATATGTACGCTTTGCATGCAAGCCCTCCCACCACTACTACCACACAAAACGCACACAAATCCCACAAACTTAATTAATCCTAACACCACACAAACACTGACGCGCGTTTCGATCCCTTAAAAAAATTTTAATATATTTTTTTTTTTTTTTTTAATTTTTTTTAATTTAATATTTAAATAATGGCTAAATTTTAAGCTCGGCATTCTGAGAGAATGAATCAGAGCCGCTTGCAGCATTGGAGGGCTGTTATCTAGGCCGGACCCATGAGCTTATTGCAAAATCGAAAGTAAAGACTGTCTCTTTGTTTAGTGAAGTATATCCCACTCGTCACACAATCGCTATCAGATAATAACGGATCAAAGAGCTGAAACATGTCGGGACATATAAAATAAATGCACTTGATCATGGAGCCTGGAACTGGAGCTAGTCTAGGAGCAAATAAAAAACATAGAACGTATGTACCATCAGCCAAATATGTGGTCAACCCCCCTAAGGTTAAAATTTCTTTGCACGTCACAATATATAACGTCGATAAGACAGGCTGTCAACTTGAAAGTTCGACTTTAGCGACATTTTCATTTGATAGGAAGTTGGATGAAAAGTGGTAGACCACTTATTTGGGCGACCGTACCAGCGTACCAGCTGCTTCTCTTCCCGCGCAGATGGTAAAAGCCTCTTGAGGGATTGGGTGAGAATCTTAAGAATCATATTGGGGATGCGGCGAGCAACCTATCACTATTTTGATTCCACCTATACGCCTATAAAAGGGAAAATGTATAATAATCAAACCTAACCTAACCTAATGTGGGCCACACAAAAGCTCATACACGTACGGATTTGTCCGGCGGGCGATTTGATGTGTCTGGCGGACACATCCGTCAATGTGTGGCGAGAAATAGAGACACAGATTTGTCCAGTCAACGGCATAAATAAGTGATCACTTTTGTACTTTGTCACTTTAAAGTCATGTTTGAAAAGCCATACGAAATCAGTAACGACTGAAAGCGACAAGGTACAAAAATGATCACTTATTTATGCCAGTGACTGTCCGCCGGGTATCTGACCGCTGACCGTTGGTTTTGAATCTGTGGTTATTTCTCGCCACACAAAAGGTTTCAGGTTTTAAAAATACGAATTATCGGGTTCCAAATGGATGTCAAATGACACGCTTCTCGAACTTTTGTCAAAACAAAGTCAAGGAATTTAAGGATGCGACCAAACCGCCGCGTATACGCAGTGACGTGTCGTATGCGTCACGTTTTCTCACCGTTTCTTCATACATTTTGGTGCGATTCCGTAACGTCACCGTTTTTTAAGCGGTGGTGTGATCGCACCTTAATTCCTAACCCACCATGGAACCTTTTTATAGTAAACTAGCTTCTGCCCGCGACTTCGTCTGCGTAGAATTAGCAATTGACATGCTAATCGCTATCCCTCGGGAACTGTGCAATTTTCCGGGATAAAAAGTAGCCTATGTGTTAATCTAGAGGGTACTCTAGGGTCTATGTGTTAACGAAGATAGCTGGTAAGCTATCTTCGTTCCAAATTTTATCCAAATCCGTCCAGTCGTTTTAGCGTGAAGAAGGAACAAACAAACATACACACTCACTCACTCACATCATCACATCGTCACAACGTCATAGTGATATGATTGCTTGTTAGTGTTTAAAGTTGCTAAAGTTTGGCTGTCAACATGACAGCGCAGAATTCCATCAGATCAGTTCAATGTAAACAGCTCGTGGCCGCGGGTACCGTTGCTGACCCACTCCGAGTATTAACCCTCCCCCTCCCCCTCCCCCGTCCCTGTCCCTCACCTCGCCCCCTCTCGCTTGGGAGTCAATATTTATAGCAGGATGATTCTTTGGCGTTTACTACTTAAAGAATGAGAGGCAATTGCGGGTATATGAGGGATCGAGGCCTAAGTCCGACAGTGGACGTCCTAAATACGGCTGATATGATGTTGATGAGTTAAAGAATGTCTATTGTTTAATATCATGTCGTGCGCTAAGCAAGTAGACTATTGAAAACGCAAAATCACTCACATATCAAAGACGAAAATCGCTCGGCATCGTGATCGTTGTGTTGTTGCCGCTCGACGACATCACTATTTTGATTCCATTTTCCACCTACACGCCCACAATCTTGCTAAACGTGGCCTGTTAGGTCTTGTTACCTTAGGCTCTGTCTACCCCGTAAGAGATAAAGACGTGATTTGTGTATGTGTCTATGTGTTAAGTTAGAACTTCTCTTTGGAAGGCTGGTCAGCGCGCAGTGGCGGGCGCGGGCGATTATATTTCGGTCCCAAAGCCGTGGGATAATGCACTTCTATTATGATGTGATATGAAGTATTGTGTGAAATAAGATAATTAGTGTTTGTCCTTTGCTGTCGGGCGAGGTCTGGCTTTGTCACCGAGACAGCTTAGTGCGATTGTCACAATGCATACGCCTATTAATTTATCACCAAAACTTAGTCACGGTCGTGAGAAAACGAAAAAACTGATTTCCCGTTTTTAAAATGACTTTGGAACGACATAATTCATAATTAACAGTTTTGATATCCAATGCCTTTGAGGCTCGTGTCACGCACGAGTATTATGCAGAACATAGATTTTTTTGTTTAATTCTTTTTGTTTCTTTATTAATTGTGTTGTCATAAATGAACTTTTTCCTTTCTTTTTCTTTCAAATATCGCAAAATCTGTACACAAGCTTTTTTACTGATTACTTATACTTTTTACTGACTGTACAGCCATCCTTGTGTTCCAAATTTCAAGTTTGCAGCCACTAAAACTGGGTCGATCAATGTCAGCTTGGGAAAAATTTGCGATGCGTCAAAAGTAACCTCAAGCGCTATGAATGTAAGGAACGTGTGCAGTACCTAAGGGAAATTGATTCACGTAACACGGTAGAGAGCTCTATTCTATGGCAATAAGGTGACATAATTCATTCGAGTTTCAGTGATGGCGGCCTGTCAATTGCGACAGGGTTCTATGGTGGTACGTGAATACATTTCCCTTACTGTACGTACAATACATATGAAAACTATGAATAAATCACATAATTTTATTACTATTTGTATATATCAGAATGTATCGAATTCACACCAACTTCTTCACATTCCGAAAGTATCCTAGAAAGTAAATTGTCCACCAACAAGAAAGTATAAACGTTGCAATTGCCTCAAAGTGTATCACTTAGCACCGTCCATTATCCGCAGCATGGCGGGAAAGCGCCTGCGCAGGACAAGTGACGATCGCCACCACGGCTGCGACATGAGACCGTCCAAGAGGCAAGCAACAGTGCGCTAGAGAAATTCGTACCATCAGCCAAATATGTGGTCAACCCCCCTAAGGTTAAAATTCCTTTGCACGTCACAATATTATAACGTCGATAAGACAGGCTGTCAATTTGAAAGTTCGACTTTAGCGACATTTTCATTTGATAGGAAGTTGGATGAAAAGTGGTAGACCACTTATTTGGGCGACCGTACCTCCTGAATCCTTTGAAATTGCGTGAAGGAAATAAAGGACCCATTTTTTGAAAGCAAACACTCGAAAACGGAAAGATTGTGTTGCTACAAAACTACAGTTGAAATTACATTTTTGACCACTCAGCAAGATTAATTGGAGCCGTAATTTTCCACCACTTTCTAGTGGTATTTTCACGTGCTTTCATAAATCGGCAATGTGATCTTAATGGCGTAATTGCGCACTTCCGTTTTCTTCTCATCCGCAGCCGAATCCGAATGATACTGTCATTTATTGAAAAAAAAACGGTTTTTTACGACTTGTAATAGGTTAGAAATAAATTTCATCTGTCAATCAATAATAGATGAAGCAGAAAGTTTGTTTAGTTTCATTTTAAAACAGGAACGGGAGACGAACGTTAAGACTTATTTGGCGATTTGGTTCCAGTCCCCGGCCCGATATGCAGACCATGAGCATGGGTGCTTTGCATCAGTGTGGGCAGACACACCTAAAGGGTCTTGTAAGATTATCTACTATCCAAAATTATATCATAATATATACATAGTTTATAATTTAAATAGGTAGGTTATAATTATTATAAATAACTAGTTCGTGCAGTTTATCTTGTGTCAAAGTACTTATAGGTAAGTATTCCAATCAGCTGTGCTGCGACCATAAAAACGTCAAAAGTCAGGATTTCTAATGCTTGGTATCTTAGACTAGATCTATAGCTTTAGACTCACGTCTTTAAAAGTAATGAAGTAATTATGTACATCATTTAATTAGGTACGCAAACTGCATAAAAGTACCTACATAAATGTCAAATAGTTGTACTAAATCTCCGTATGATCCACTTGTACATACCACTTTGTTTGTTACAAATTGAAAAAGAAAGTTAATTCTATTAGTTCTCTCAATAGATAATGAACCGATAAAAAGCGTCGCGAAGCATTGTCGTGTAATGAAAGCAATGGCCGGCGGCGCCGCGACCGATGCGCGGGTTTTTATCTCATTTAACAGATCACTGGCTTTTATAGTGTGACTGCGAGCTAACCAACAGCTAGGGAGGCCTTTTTTAACTGAGCCGTTGCAGAGATGCATTAAATTCGTAAGCCTTGAGCCCAGTTTGGACTTACGAGAAAACAAAAACCATCCAAGTGCACCCAGGGTTTCATACAAATTCAGCAAACGTGAATATAAAATCCAAACAATAACATTGAAACCCTATATCTGACACCATCCTGATTTGCTTAAAACCGAATTGTATTATGTCAGCCAGTATCGTCGTGTGGGTGAAAATCTTAGGAATCATGGCGATGCGGCCAAGCAAGCCAGCAACCCATCACTATATTTTGATCCCCTTTTCTACCTACTACTCGTATACACCCTTTGGGTCTTGTTACTTCATGCGCTGTCTATCCCGTAAGGAATAAAGACGTGATTGATTTATGTTTTTATGTGTATAGTTTTCAGTAAAATAAGCTGTCTGAGGTGTCAGCATCAAGGCAGATATTACGCAAGTCGCGAATAAACGCTTCTAATCGTGTCGTTGCGCAATTTACTCTTCCGTCCGTCGCTTGCCTCACCGCCGGTGACCCACACCACCCCCGCACTGCACCCCCCTGCCCCTCCCGCCCGCCACGCTGCACGCCTAATCATGCAGATTTTGCTCCGATACCAGAAAATGTAGACCAAAATAAACAACTGCAAGCGTTATGCTGCCGTTTCCAGTAAGTAAAAGACTAAAATTGCGATTTTCTACAAAAACATAGAATATTGTAACTGCGTCGACTCGAAGCGTCTGAGAATTGTTCTGCAATGTTCTCAGTGGGTGGTTTCATGAGTTCCGTCTGAACACTCCTCCTGCTAAGTTTTTTTCGTCGTAATTTTCCAAAATTACTATTATTATTATTAGTCACTTTTTGACGCCATAAACTTTGAACATCGACCAATGTATGGAAACATTTGTCAACCACATAAAAATCCTACTGAAGTCATCATCATCTTCCTAGTGTTTTTCCCGGCATTTGCCACGGCTCAGTGAGCTTAGGGTCCGCTTTGACAATCTAAATCCCAAGGTTTGGCGTAGGCACTAGTATTTACAGAAGCGACTGCCATCTGACCTTCCTACCCAGAAGGATAACTAAGCCTTATTGGGATTGGTCCGGTTTCCTCACGATGTTTTCCTTCACCGAAAAGCTCATGGTAAATTTCAAATGTAATTTCGCACATAAATTCCAAAAAACTCAGAGGTGCGAGCCCAGGATTCGAACCCGCGACCCTCTGCTTGAGAGGTCAAACCTCTAGGCTACCCGGCTTTTTTTTTTAAATCCTACTGAAGTATTCAAGATTAATTTTAAGATACAGTGTTAGGGTGCGACCAAGCCGCCGCTTAAAAAACGGTGACGTTACGGGATCGCAACAAAATGTATGAAGAAACGGTGAGAAAACGTGACGCATACGACACGCCACTGCGTATACGCGGCGGTTTGGTCGCACCCTTACAGTTGTAAGAGTGTTTATAATGTTGTTTATGTATGCGGATGTAACGGACGACGGATTTTGCATCTTATTTTTTGCGCATTGTCCCGCACGTGTACTCGATAAAAGCAAAGTATGTTTCGTGTTTGCAAGCAGATTAACGCCTTCAGAATTGATTTGATGAAAATGAAAATGAAAATGAAAATGATTTATTTCATAAAACAATTACAAAACCATTTTATTGGCTGGAACCCCCTTTTAAGCTTAAGGAAGCCTGTGACAGGGGGTACCGCTCCTCCCTTGCATACAATTATGTTCTAACTAAAACTAAAATCTAACACCTAACTTTGATATTATACATATACACGCAAAGTTTGGTCTGGTTTCGTTCTGTGTTTAGTTGTTGCCTATAACGTGCATTTAGCTGAATTGTACGACTATCGAAACCTTTGAAGAACGTCCTTGGCTGCGCCGCGCCGCCAAAATGTCGCCACCTCTGATTATAACCGTTCAAACGCCGGCTAGAATCAGCTGATAACGAATACGGTATTATAATCAACCTATAATAGTTAAATAGGTATAGTATACTGTTTTTTGTCGTAAAATATATAAACATAATATTCTGTAGAGGTTGCCATCGCACACGGCAAAAAATACGTTCTCGCTCCTTTTTTAAATTTGTGCTAAATTATCTAAACAATGTACTGGTCCGGTTTTACTACTTCATTATTACTTACTCGTCGGAACTCCTTACACGCGCCAAATAAATCAATCGGACTAAACAATTGGACCAAATTCACTTGAAAGACTCTAGCTTTTATTTTATTTATTTTTTTTGCTAATCGAGTAATACGGAAAAATTAAGTTTAGTTTGCGTTTGTATCTCACGGTTTCTTTCACTCTCATAACATTCAATGGCAAGTGTGCAGAAAGGCACATTACGACACGAACTTCTAATTTGGAACTTTGGAGTACGCGGCCTAACCTTATATTCTAAAATTCAATATTAGAAGTTCGTTTCGTGCTGTTCCGCTCACACAAATAGCCATTGATATCAGAGTGAAAGGGACGTGTGATGCGAACGTCGAACATCGAATTCGGAGGCTCGCTGGTGCGCCGGCGCCGACATTCCGAGAAGCGGTTCTTTTATTATGATCCGCGACCGCGAGCTGACCCACTGCGGCGCGCCACATACTCCACCCGCGCCTCAATAAACATCAACATGAATTCGCATTGAGGTATGTCAGGATCGTAGCAAGTGGAACAAAGTAGTCTCTGCCTACCCCTGTGGGAAAGAGGCGTGATGGTATGTATGTATGAACTCGCATCGCCAGGACACCAGCCGGACAGTGCCCACACCTCCGCGATTCTCATAACTACAGCTACCATACATACATACATACACAAATCACGTTTACATCCCTTACGGGGTAGACAGAGCCTAAGGTACAAGACCTAAAGGCCACGTTCAGCAAGATACTCAGCGTATAGGTGGAAAGGTGAATCGAAATAGTGATGGGCTGCTAACCACATGACTTACACACATTTCTAAGATTACATAGGTACAAAGATTATAGTATACAGATTTCTAAGATTTTCGCCTATTCCCTCGATGTGCTTTTGCCATCTGCATTACACGAAGAGCTACAATCCAATGTGACAGAGACTTCATGAACTGTTTATCTTCAGTGGCTAGCCGACCCAGCCGTCCTAGTTTCTGCTCGAGTGCAATATTAAACAATTTGAGTTGCACTGAAACTTAGTGTAACTCTGCCGGTGAATTCCGAAGTATCAATCGCACTGTGATGGTGCCCCGGGGAGCCAGTGGCAGCTACTGGAAATGGGCCAGCAGCGCGACTCGCCGGCAACTGCAGCACCGCGCGGGGACCAACCGACCTCCGACACATTTCACAGCATTCTGAACTTTGACTCTGTGCTTAGCATTGAATCGACTAACTGTGCTCTTATGTCTTTGGAACGACTCTCTAAACGTACCTTTATCTGGTTACGAATAGTAATTAAGTGCATCCAAACACCTGGAGAACGTTGGAAAGGTTCTGAGCTAGTTCTAGTTAGATTCACGAACTGAAGACTCATCACGTTCTACTTGAGCCATCGCTCAGGCTCAGCTAATGCTCGGTACTATCGCTCGAGTGCCGTGAGATAAAGGCCTTATTTTTCATCTTTCTGCTACTGGATAAACGTATTATTCCGCTCTAGAAAATTTTGTAACTGACATTTGTGTTACACAGTATGTAAGTATGCCTTGCAGTATCCTGCTCGTGTGGTATAAAGTACTGTACGCGGCATTAGCAGTTTATTTGGGTTTAGACAACTTTTACAATGTTAGGAATGCAAAGGCTGGGGCCGGAGTGAGTGGCGTCGGATCCGAATAAAATGTGGGCCGGCGCCCGCGCAGAGAAACCGCCATTATTATAATGTTGCGGTCAAGTGCAGCGCGCCGCTTGCCCGCGCCGTGGATCTGTTGTAGATCATCTATATCACATATGTATGTATGTATGTAAACTCTTTATTGCATATAAAAAAATTAAAAATACAGAAGTAGGTTCACAGAAAATAGTACAAAGGCGAACTAATAATGCATCTTAAAATTGATCCAGAACACTTGAGCAATGGGATTAGTTTGACTGAGGTCTGTAGCAAGTCTCAGTATTTTTGTTGTGGTTTACAAATATTTCCATGCAATACAATGAAAGCTTTTGTGAGTGTTTTCGATTAAACTAACCCTACCACAAACCAACATATTCCAGAAGACATATTTTTATACGCTATAAGTTTTCGAATGTATTATTTCCGAACTTATTTAGATGAGCGATAGTTCGTAAACGGGAAATATTTTAGCACTTTGTAAAATAAACTCGTACTAAATAGAACAAAGTTTTCTGAAGTACCATTCAGAAGTGGTCAAAATTCGTGTGTTGCTGCAAAACTACTGTTCAAATAAAATGTTCAATTGGGCGGCAAACTTGTAATCTACTCGTACGTATTTCAAATTGATCACAGTTTTTTACTATTTCGAGTGATGTGCTTTCACAGCCTAATTAGAAAACTATGATAAAGAGGTACAATTTTCCGTAGTCATCATCCTTAATTGCATGATATTTTTAATGGGGTTTTTTATTAATTAATAAGCATAAAGTTTCACCGCGTTTCACACACTGATGAGAGATAAGGTAGAGTCGATTTAAAAATACGCAACATAGTGTAAACTTGAGTAACGACTGAACTTTTCAGCTGGCTGCGAGGTGAGCACCTTGTTAAACCCAATGTAACCCTAGTTCGGGCCTTCGATATTCGAGAAAATATAATAAGACATTTTTTTCCAAAACCATAAAATATGTAGAACATGGTAATCCAACACCAGAAAAACACAATTTATTACACATCTCACAGATGCACTTATACCAAAACTTTTCTAATAAAAATCAACTCACCGAGGCACAGAGCCAGGGCGACGAAGACGAAACGCATCCTGTCAACAAAACGTCAAAGCGGTCACTGTGAACTGGTGGTGCGCGCGACTCGGGCGGCGCGCGGCGCGGGACTGGCCGCCGGCGCGCGCGCACCGCTATTTACCACGGCGACACCGCGGCCGCAACACCAGGCACTCGCAGGATGTCCAAGGGGTGGCCTCCACCCTCACGGTGGAGCTGCCTACAACCTGCTGCTCTCAATGGAATCTGCATCACACCTACTTAAGATAAAATCAAGTATTAGTTTATGCAAAGCCGCTTTCTGATTTTAACGGTAAGACGTTGCTCCAACTTCATCAGCTTAAATAAGTTGCGTGCTTTATTCGCAAAAAATCGGAATATTTAAATTACCTACGTACTTTATGCTCTACTTACTGTGAAAAACACAAATTTTGCGGATTTAAAAGTACTGAACCTTCAAAAACCAGTACAAAGGTAACTTCTTTACTAAACCTCTTTTTTTCCTGTATCGCATCACGGAATGATGATGATTCGGGTTCTATCGGCCATAGCTTTACTTTTTTGATTATTCTATGTGTTCTGGTTTCCATTATCGTTAAGAAATATAATCTCTTTTTTGTAGCAAAAGACTAAGTATCTCGTTTAAAATACACCGCGTGTGCATAATATCTAGGCTCTAATACCCATTTTTATTATTTTGCCAACTGCCATCAGCAGCCTGATCCGTACGTCTAGCGCCAGAGACTACTTACCCACATGTTTCTTATTTTCCATTCTAGAAAGAGACGGGTAATGTATCTCGCGCGCGACACAGCTCTCGAGCGCTCTACTTCATTTAATTTAGAATGAGAAACCACAATAACATTATTGCGGCTGGTCAACTATTTCTTACCTAGCAAACAGTACAGTGCAATAGTTTGGCAGCCGCAAAATAAAATTGTTTTAATGCCACTTTATTTGCGTGGCGTCAATTGTTACTCTAGTAAAAATCGTAAAAAGATTACAGTTCACGAGCCGCAATATAATGTTGTTGTGGTTTCTCATCCTAAATTAAATGAAGTATAGCCGTGCTGCATTGGAAAAGAGAGTGAAGTCTGTCTTCTCCGTGACCCCGACCCCGCACCGATCGCCGGCCGCGACGAACGCATTGTCCGCGCGGTGACTCCGCCAGCCGCAGCCGTGGGAACGCGCGGTGCATAGCCAAACTACTCCCAAATCCGAAATCCATATCGCACTGTCTCTTTCACTCCCATATTAGACAACATTAGTGTGAGCGTAACGACCCAATACAAACTCCAATTTGTAACTTCGGAGTACAAGGCAGTTCAAGCCCTTCTGTATCCGTGATGCAGGACAATTTTAGGTCAGGGTTATGTAGAGAGGTTTCTGCATGTACGCAAGGGGTGCAATCGGCACCCTTTTAGAACCATTTCCGTGTTGAAGACCTCCAAGCCAAACGCCTTCACAAAAAGATCCGCCCCAAGCCTTCCTACACGTACACCTATAACTCCGCGGGTCAGTTACCTTTAAAACCAAATTTGGTTTCGCCAGCCATCCTCGCTCTCACCTCCGGAGCTAGCAGGGTTCGCCGTTGACGGATACGTCAAGGAGGACATGGTGATGAGAACCATTTGAGCATGATTAAGTACACAAAAACGGTAGAATCACAGTAAATAAATAGAGCTTAGCTTATATATAATACATAATATATATACTGTGGTAGAGTTCTGCCGATTAAAGGTACGTTTTAATAGTCAATAGGTTTATAGACTATGGGTGCGACCAAACCGCCGCGTATACGCAGTGACGTGCCGTATGTATCACGTTTTCTCACCGTTTCTTCATACATGTTGTTGCGATTCCGTAACGTCACCGTTTTTTAAGCGGCGGTGGGTCGCACCCTTTTCAATATATAACTTCACTACAGGCTCTGTCGACCCGGGAGTAATGTAGACGTCATTTGTGTATGTATGTAGCTTTACTACAACTACACTAAGTTGAACAAAGTTAAACATGTTGAGCCGATCCCTGGATTACTTTTCTTGGTATTAAGAACCTTGTGCTACAAAACTTTGAATGGTTTGTTTAAAAGGAAAACTTACTCATAGTCGAGCGAAAGATGTTGCTCTTCCAGTTTGATAGAGTAATGCTGAGGCTCGGCTATAGCATACTTATAGTTTATTCGCGGTAGGGATTATTCGCGGTAGTTCATTTTGAAGGAATTATTGTGATTTTTTTGTACTCCAGTATGAAAACAAACGCAATATCTAATCCCTTCAAAGGAGCAAGCCAAAGGAACTACCGCGAATAATCCATATTATAGTTGATTGAATTCCGACAGTCTCTTGTCATTTTTCTTGGCAACACTTTATTCCTTATTTAAGTAATGTTTTTAATATTGGATGAAGCGAAAGAGGTATGTCAAGATCGTAGCAAGTGGAACAAAGTAGTCTCTGCCTACCCCTGTGGGAAAGAGGTGTGACGATATGTATGTATGTATTTAATATTGTTGGAAGAATATGTACTTACGTTGGAGCGGCAATAGGCAGGCGCCATAGAACATAACTGGAAGACAGGTTCTCGATCACGAGAGTTGCAGGCAACTGTACGCAGGTGGCTGATTGTAGTTTATTGTGGCGTTCTAAGGGGGAGGCCTTTGGTCAACAGTGGACGCCTTCTGGATGATGACGATGATATTGTTATTTTATTGAATCAGGCTTTACTTTGCGGAGGTCCATTTCAATGAAATAGTTATTTGTTATGCAAGGCTGCAAAGTTTTTGTTTGGCGCGAGTGCCTGTATTGAAACCCGAGCAAGCCAAGAATCCTGAGCGTCGCAATAGGGTTTCAAGGCACGAGACACTAAATAAACTTTGCTGCCGAGCGTAACACACAATTTTTCACCTCACTACAGCGAGAAAAATGTTGGATGGAAGAATTTCAAATTTCTAATTACTTGAGTATATGAGTAGGCGGTGAGGTGGTGGTGGTCGTGGTGGTCGTGGTGGAATGGTGGTCAGCGCGGCGTTCGAATTTCAAAAACCTTTTCCACTCAAGAGGGGAAAAAGCCCTTTTCCACGCAGATTTTTAAGGAGAAACACAGCCCTTTCGAGCAAGTGAGGTGAAAACAAAATATTTACCGTACGCACGTAAGTAGCGGAGTAGCAAGGTAAATATTTTGTGTTCATTGATGATATTGTTGGTTAAAAAAACAGCAGCCTGCTTTTGGTAGCACATCAGTAACGCTTCTTTTTTCGAGATTAGTTAGTAACGTCGCGTTTATGCGAGTGCATGTGAGAGGTGTTAATCGCAACAATTGCTCAACCTTCTGATATCACAATCGTTGCCAAATAATGAAGATGCTCGAAATGTTCGCCATTTCGTACGAGCATGCAAAATGGACGTGTTCCTTTTCTAGTGCCTAATTTTTAAGGAAAACGTTTAAATGATACGTTGCGAAATGTGTTAGCAAACCTCCATTACTTACTCGGACTACGCGCGGGCGGCGGTGTGGCCATTGAGAATAACCCAATATTTACGAAAATTAGACAACATAATCTGCCGCGAAATTAGATTGCTTCCTGAAAGATAGTAAAATATTAACATTTTGCGGGTGTTAGGAAAGGAACTTGAGCGAGGCACGTCCGGAGCTCTAACACCATCATACTCTCTAATGCTACCGCCAAGCTGCAGTCTTTGCTCTGCTGTGTTTTGAAATGATTGGTGACACATGATTTTATCTTAGCCCTCTAGGCCAGCAACGCATCAGTAACGCTCCGGTTGCGGGTGTCCATAGAGAGTGGAGGCTAACATACCATCAGGTAACTCATTGGCTCGTTAGCCTTCATGTCGTAAAAAACGGATCTTTTTAGTTTTTCGTACACGAAGCCGTTGGTCCATCTTATAACGGCCAATCTGACGGCGCGGCTCGCAGTCAAGGGGTAGCCTTCTAAATTCAAAATTCGAAGTTCGAGGTATGCCGTCCAGTTCACTGTCCTATTAAAGACTATCACGGTAAGCGGAACGCCACGAAACGAACTTCTAATATTTATCTTCGAGTGTTCTGTACCTCTAAAGGAAAAAGGAACCCTTATAAGATCACTTCTTTGACAGTTTGCCTTTCTGTCTATCTGTCCGTCAAGACCCTTTTTCTCAGGAACGCGTAGAGATATAAAATTGAAATCCTCCAGACCATTCTCGAACCACGACGTTGATTAGAACGACCAAAATTGGAAAGGATTAACGGCGATTTCAAATTGTAGCTGGCAACACATCGGCGCTGCGCGGGTGCCTGAAATAACCTTATAACATGAGATCGGCGGCAGCCGTGACCGCGCCGCCCGCCGCCTTATACACCGCTGGTTGCAGCGCAGCCTCCATAACTCCGCGTGTCATCATAAAACGCTAAACGATTATTAAGTTTAACCATTCAGACAACACGCAAGAGCGACACGAAATATAATATGTTTGTGGACCTTTTACAATAATTTAATGCCTTTCAAGAGGCAGCTCCGCCAGCATACTTAATACATAAAATTGTGTACACACCTCGGGCGGTGATAAATCGCCCTTCGCCTTTGGCTCGTTCGACAAATTCCTGCAATTAGATAGATTACCCGTCTTTTCCGACTGTTCATTCTAGAAAGGGACGGGTAGGTACTTAGTATATCATCACGTGTATAATAATTTTAATAATAATAATTTATAAGTATTAACATAATTTATGTCACATTTGAAATTTACCATGAGCTTTTCGGTAAAGGAAAACATCGTGATGAAACCTGCACACATCTGCGAAGCAATTCAATGGTGTGTGTGAAGTTCCCGATCCGCACTGGGCCCGCGTGGGAACTATAGCCCAAGCCCTCTCTCGGGCCTGTGACCAGCCAGTGGGACGTATATAGGCTGGAGATGATGATGATGATGATGAACAAAACAATTGTTTTAATCAATCACTGAATTCGTTGATCATTTCTCCCTCACAGCCAACAGTGTGAAGACACACGTTAAGCAATATTTGAATCATCGCGACGCAAACATTAACCACGAACAACGGAAGAGCGATCTCGCGCCGCGTCCGCGTCGGAAGCGCCCGCGCCGCTTTCACTGCCAGCCGCTATCATTACGCCTCGTTGACACCTGACAGGGTGCGAGGGGACACGAGTGCGCGGCATTACATTGATGGTCCATGGAGACGGCACGTCACAAGTGGTTCTACAGGCGCCGCAATGTACAGCCTCTGCCCTATTTTCACGGTGTACCTAGCACCATTATGTCAGCGCAAGCGCATCGTTCGTTTGCGTAGAGCAGTGTGACATAATGTCGGTGCAAGTGTCACACAATGTTGCTAAGTAGCTGCTAACGACCGGTTACGAGCGAGTTTAGAGTTCTGTTGGTAGAAAATGATACCTCCGAAGCAATCCTTGGCTTTGCCTCCCGGTTTTACACGTTGCAAAACAGCAAAATCTATGCCCGCTTAAAGCCAGTGATTTTATCAGCCCAATCAATGTAACGGGAGGTGGTAGGCAAGGTCCACCCGGGGCTCCGGGCCGCTACCACCGTCATACTCACTGATCCTGCCGCCAGCAGCAGTGCTTACGCCGCTGTGTTCCGGCGTGGAAGCCGGTGAAATTACTGGCACATGAGGTATTCTATCACAGCCCTCTAGGCTGGCAACGAATTTGCAATCCTCTAGTGTTTCGGGCGTCCAAGGGCGGTGCTCACTCACTCGACATATATATTTAAATATATAATTTTATTATATTTTAAAAACTAGTAGGTACGTAATACGAGTATAATTTACTTACACACTTAGTAGGTAGTATTTTGTTTATTAGTTTCGTACAAGAACAAGATCAATCAGTTCTTTACAGTGACAGCAGCAGCTCTCAGTGAAAATATTTTAAGTTAAATATTCAGCAGGCGTCCCGCCGACTGACAAGAAAACAAAAGTTCCAAACCATTTCCCGCCAAAAACTGGCAAACGCTTTAAATCTTTATACTTACTTGTAAAGTCGTCGCAAAATAAAAGGCCCGTTTTGACATTTGTCTTCCTGAGGTAACTAATGATGTCACCGTACGACTCGGTACTCGATACTCGCGATAAATCGATTCAAGTTTGCATGTGTATTTGATCGATTTAAATATGTATTGTAAAGACGCATTGGATTAAAGTTCTGATTAGAAAGTGAATCTTCAGTCAATCATTTTCTTCAGATGATGAAGACGAGCCATTCTATTGAAATCAGTGTTGCCATTGTTTACGGCTTTGAGCTCCAAGGTCATAATTTTCAGTAAAGATCACTACACACCTGGTGAAATTCAGTAATTAATTGATCTAAATAACATAAATAAAACCGGCCAAGTGCGAGTCGGCCTTAAAAAAAATATCTTGATCGATTTATTTTTTCCTTAACCGATTATTAATAGTCTGTGGACAATATGAAAAAATCGTTATGCACAGCACTTAGCTGAGTGAGCGATACCCATCAATGAAAAATGCAATTACCTTCAGAACATTTCGATCGGTAAAAAATAGAGAACTTCATGGGCGTGAACTGTCAAAACGGGCCTTTTAAATTGTGACGACTTTAATTGCGTCAAATAAAACTGAACTTTGTTAATACATTTAAGTATCATCGTAGATCCGCATAAAATTTATCTTGTAACCTGTAACCTAGTGTTTTGTAAGTGTCCAAATGAGAGCCAAATTATCGGGTCACTTTTTACACAACTTTATGGAGAAGCATGGATCAAGCATAAACCATTATAAACATTAACGTCAATGAAGTGGCATAATTTCGCATCATGATCTACTGACCGGTTGAGGGGAGTAGTCAATGCAGGGGGGGGGGGGGTGAAAGTGTAGCGAGCCGCGACCTCCACCGGTCACTCGACGTGAGTCACGACAACTCTTGTGGGACCTGTGTGTGGGACAATACACTTCCATGTTCCATGTCAGCCTGTCCTCTGTATCTACTAATAGTACTTGTTTAAAAATGAGATAGTAACGCCGTATGTCGTTCGTTTTGTTTTTAAAATGCATAAACGATGAGGGGATACAAAGCTTCTTGACTTTAAGGAGTGACCATACTCGTAGTTATAAGTTCTACAGAGCAGTAGGGAATACCGTTACCTATTTTAATACTGGCTCAGATCACAGCCTTACTAAAACGAGTGTCCTCTTCGTTGTTTCTGATAGCGATTGTACCTATGTAGTAGAAACACATTTGTCCAAAACCCCAGTAGGTAGGTATAGACTTTATACTATAGAGGCAGTCGGCGCGACTTCCCGGACGTCTGCCGACGTCTTTGCCAACTTTTAACGACCCGCGAACTAAGGATACTTACTGGATTTCTAAAAAAAATAACAGCAAATTCTTTGAATCTTTGCTAATAAATGGACACTCCGGGCTGAGACTCCTAGTTGTGGTCTTTGTTGACTTTTCGTAACTAATCTTACAGAAACAAGTCAACGCGAGAGATTTGCTACAGCAGGCAGTGGGTGCTTTACACCGCTTAACGATTTCCGTCTCTGACAAAGAACATTTTATTGAACTGGAACTAATTTTTATCTATTATGGCAGAATATCAGTGTTTTGCTCCTACGAGCAATGTTGACCACTGAGCCATGGCCCTTTTGCACTGCTGCAACGCACACAACAAAATACTTAAGTTAAGTCTAATGTGTAATTTTTTTTTTGTTTTCTACATACATACATATACATATCGTCACGCCTCTTTCCCACAGGGGTAGGCAGAGACTACTTTGTTCCACTTGCTACGATCCTGACATACCCCTTTTTGTTTTCTATTGTTTTTTAACTTGATTGTGTGTATTGTAGCGTTCAAATAAACGATATATCTATCTATCTATAATTTAACTTTATATACCTAGGTACACACGGCAAAATAATTCGGTAAGCATAGGCACGCACACAAACGTCGTCTATGTGTTGAGTACCGACATGAACATTACGTAGAATCCACATGTGAATGTGTGAGTGAGTTCGATCGTATATCTACCCTCTCAGTACAGTTTTTTTTAGAAATAAGATAAATAAGTAATGTCGCTGTAAATTACCTATTTATTATATAAACAACAACAATAACTATAAAATAACAATGAAGAAAGTTGCAACTATTTTAGTTAGGTAGTTTATAATAAACTAAGTTAAAAATAATTACAAATTAAACTAAAAAATCCCCTTGGTATCGTGCCTAGCTCAAAGGTTTAAAAATTCAATATCTCCGGTTTAAGTTAATTCTACAGAAATAATGTAAAAGTATTGTTTTATTTTTGCATTTTCCTAAAAACATTTTACATTATTATCTTACATTGGATATTGTCATCGCAAGTGTAAGGCAAGAGAAGGCACCCCGGATCGAGTCTTACTTTGACCTTGAATCTTTAAATTTATGCAATCTGACGCATTGAACTATTATTACCAGCGTAGTAGCTACCATCTCACTGATTCAACTTGTTATATTTTTATTTCTCATCAAGTCTGGTCTGAGATTCAATTCCAACATTTCCAGCATCGCCATTTAAATAACATCCAAAAATGTCATTTCTTCTAGGATTCGAACTCGGTTTACTGGAGAGCGAGTGCACAAATCAAGTATCCGACTTGCCTTTGTGACCGCTGAGCCACCGAGACATTTAATATAGATGGTGAATTTATGAATTACTACGTCCAAACTGTGACTACTGCATTTGCAATGTGTAAATAGTTGTTTAAAGAGCTTTGAAATAAGGTTGAAATTTGCTAGACGATGCACATTTTATTAATTGCCGTCTAACAATATAAAGTATATTCTACCCTCAAATTATTAGTAATATGAATTTGTCAACGCTAGCCGCCATTCGTTACGCCTTGTTTTACAAGTGGTTTTACAACAATGAACTGTTTAATTTTGCCTTTGAAATACCTTGTGATTTGCAAAATATGGATATTCATCATCTTTTTTGAAAAGAGCAGAAATTATTGATCTTTAAGAACAAAATATTTCTATAAGGATCGCATTTCTATAAGTTTATTGATATCGGTAAGTAGACAAAATGTCTGATAAAATAATTACTTCTTATTTTACATCAAATTTCTTCATGGTGTTAAAGACAATGATTTATTATTGTATCCGTAATGTATTCAAATAACTTTCTTTGACGAAGAATGTTTATTATTAAACTTCATTTATTTTGCAGCGGAAGACTTCAATTATGGATTCACCGCTATGCAGACTTGGGGCACGATAAGAATATTCCTTCTGTGTCAAAACAAGAAGTCTCATCTTCACGCCATTTGACATAAGTAGTTGCCGCACACGCTAAAGGGACCTATTTCACATCAACGAGAGACAATGTTACCTACGTTGTGTGCGACTTCATCTGCATGTTGCAGGATAGCATTGTCGTAACTCGTAAACCAGCAAAAAAAAAAATCTTCAACGGATCAGCCAGCATAGAAGAAACAGAATGAACTTTGATCGTGAATATTTATAATTTTGATTCGAATACCATAATGTAGTGATTTTTAGTGATGAAAAACCATTTACGTCTGAAAAAGATGGACGAAAAATTTTGTGGCGAAAAGTGCTTGGATGTCATCCATGGGATTTGTGAGTTAGTGGGTTGGGGGTCGTAATAACAGTGCTAAAAAAAAGTGATGTGTGACCTATTTCGTGCATAACAATGTTATTGTGTCATAGTCAAAGACTGGCTGAGCACCCAACAAGATCCCTTAACTGTTATTAACTGGGATCCATCTGATATAAAATCCAAAGCAAATTTAGGTAGCTTAGTCACTTGAAAGTGGAGATTTAATCCAGTGTGCAATGATGTTATTGTTAATGGCTATCATTTAACATGTCGATTCATTTCACCACTGACTTTATTTCTCGACAAATAAAACGTTTCGTTCATCTTTCTCAGACTTAAGTAAACTTAATAAATCGGAAATTCTTATAAATGATACTCTTTTCAAAACCCTTGTTAATTCGAATAAATTACATCTTAAAAATAGCCCTTTTGTGGTGTGCATTCAATTTACCATTTGTATTGTAATTTTAAATTATGTTTGTAACAGAAATTTTTAATTAACCTAAAATCATACTGGTCACTATAGTCATAGCTGGGCATTAACTCGTTAATCCGTTAATCGTTAATTAACGAAGTTAACATTTTGATTAACGGATTAACTTTTAAGTTAACTTTTAAAAATGTTAACGGACACGTTAACTTCCGTTAATATGCAGAAGTCCGTTAATCGTTAATCCTATGCCTACTATTTACCGCACGGCACCGCGGCGCGGCGCGTAAAACAGATTCAGACAAGTATGAAACGACAATTGCCCGGCGGCGCGTGGCAGCGAGTGAAATAAAAACAAAACTAAACTAAAACTAAACTAAAACTGCTAAGAGATATGTTTTGTTTGATCATTTCATTACTTAGCGCAGAACCTAACCTAACCCAACAGGTTCTATAAGTTCACTAACGCAACGATATAAAAATGCAATTTTACATATATTAACGGATTAACGATTAACGTTAACTTGCGTTAATTCTTCCGAAATGTAACGCTTTAACGTTTAACGAAGCTAACTTTTTTTGTAGCGAATTAACGATTAACGAAGTTAACTATTTGATTAACGGTGCCCAGCTATGACTATAGTGTGTGTTGTTTTACGAATAAATGTTGTCCTTCTTCTGTTATATTATAAGGAAAAGCATGCAGTTTTATTTTGCTAATTTAATTAGTTATAGTCTTATGGTAATAATAAATACTTAAATGTTGTAATAAACAATTTGAAACAATGATTTTATTTTCTTATTTTGTTCTTTTACTTTCTTTTTTTCTTGTTTGAAGTAGTCATGATTTGGTTTTGAGATAGTTATAAATTGAAAAAAAAAAAACAAAATAGACAAACTTGTGCAAGATTCGAACCGAGATCTTTAACATTCATAGTCCCAATCAGTACGACTGAGCCACCGCGCTCATATTATTCATGACGAAATTATTCTTCCATTGAGCAAAATCGTTTGAATAACAATAACCTATACAATAAGAGATATGTGAAGGTAGTCAGAGAACACAATCAGCACACATAGGCCATGTTAGTGTGAATACTCGTGTGGATACAAAACCATTTTGTTGTGTGTGTAATTAAGGCAGCGGATAGGTGCGGATGTGTGTATAGAATGACACACATGGACAACTAGGGTGCATACCGAATAGTTTTGCTGTGTGTACATGGGAAGTAAATAATTTTAATTACGGAGCTGACTAGATAGTTCGTTCGTTCGTAGTTACAACTACGCGACCGCACACCGGACGGCGGGCGAAATGGAGACTGGTTTGTTGCAACACGTCCGAAGTAAACTATAAATTATGTTTTATTAGGTAGGTACGTGGCTACTATTAATTTGATATCGAATTTATTTAATTCCGATCCCATTTTCAGTACAATTATCTACTTATGTAAAATCAAGTCATAAAAATACCTATAATATTTCCAATTCGAAATTCCCTTCAAAAACTTTAATGTTGACATTTTAGTAAAATACCCTAAAACAACTCACACACAAAATAGAAAGACAAAAAAATATTATTAATAGTCGCCATAATCTTGTAATCGGTAGTCGGTCGTGATGATTATTGTAAAAAATATTATTATTCGTAATAATAACTCAATGTTTTTTTATTTAAACACGAAATAAACCTTCACTTTCCAACAATGAAGTAGCAACACTGAAGTTGGTCGGTTCTCTGTTGCACGTTGCATGCAAAAGTGAAAGTTAATGTCTACTATTGGGTACATCGGGCCGAACGCGATTTTAAGCCAATCACCAGCGCGACCTCGCCGCTTGCGCAAGCGCCGCACTGTACTGCACTGTCGAGAACGCACTGACAGGTGACATGTCAAGTTTAAGTTAAAACCGGAAGTTCTGCTAAGCTAAAATTGCGAAAAGTTCTAGTTCTTACAAACAATGACCTTTGCGTAGAAAGTTAACAATAAAATTAGTGTTAAGGGTTGAGTATAAATGTAATATGGTTTGGGTGTGGCTGGCGTGTCTAGTGCTCGCACAGGGTAGGTATTACACAGTGCAGTGGTTTCTAAAGTCGTGATAAACTTTCTCCAAACTGTGTTTAACATTCACGACGGCTGTTATAGGGACCTGGTCGCAGGATGAGGACGATGGCCCGTACCGCGGCAAGCTCGTCGGGAAACTTAGCTCTTACCATCACCAGGTAATCCATTCAGAATCTACTCGTTCCTGCTTGAAACATGAACACGTAGGTGACGAGCTACTTAAGAATTTATTTGATTCATTAATTGATGGAAACTAGTTTTTAATGGGATGTTTTATTGTTTGTAATTTAACTGGACTGGTTTTATTTTTATAGAACAAAGGAAATGAAAACAAATGTGGGTTTAGTCAGTTTACCTTCATTACAAGTAAATATATCCCAGGTCAAAGTTTGTCCTTAGGTCCACCCTAAAGTTAAAGCACTAAAATCACTTATCTATTAGAGATGTGTGTGAAAGCAAAGCAGGGTCCGAAGAAAAAAACCACCAATAGAAAAGTAGTGCTGAGCGAAGCTGGGACTCAAAAATAATTGTATTGGTGGTTTTTTCTAAAACACTGTTCCACTTATTGCACAACACCTGTGGATGTGCAGCCTTAGATTCTTTTAACAATGATTATTTAGGGTTTTTTTACTTTTATTTTATTTATTTACTTTTGTGGTTGCTCAGCGAAAAGGACAATGATTGACCAAACTGTTTTTTTTAATTGTACAATCACATTCTCTACAGTCTTTAATATAGCATCCACTTCAGATTCAATAGTATCTTGTATGTGCAATTAAACAAAACAATGTGACCGTCAACAGGAAATAAGATTTAAAAGTTGACCTATTATGGATCTACAAAATGAATGTGTAATGAATGTTGCACGGTAGGTGAGTGGTGAGGTGTATGCAGTGGACGAGTGGACGCTCCTGCTGGTCAACTTCAACTATGATGGCACGGGCGATGATACATTCTTCTGGGCCGGAGACTCGATGCGCCCCGGCCCGCAGGGCTTCATCGTGCCCGACCAGCATGGCAAGTTAGTAATCTCCACCAAATACATCTCAAGTTCTTTATTTTTATCTAATATTTCAACGAGGCTTGAGTACACCAATGGCGACTATGTCAGCCTCATGGGAAACCACAGGTAATCAAGTTCTTCATACAATTAATTTGAGTCTAAACTTACCAATCTGTTTTTGGTTTTATTAATGATACTTAATTGTTAACATTAACGTTTAATGTTTTTGTTTAATCACTTTCAAATGTTTAATGTTATTAATGAATTGTGTGACTTTTCTGAAGCTATTTGGCACATACTTAAGTATTACTTGTTTCTTTTTTTATTTGTTGTTGTGTTTGTCATTCAATTTGTTTTTTAGTTTTGATACTGGCTGGCAAATTAAAATTCTAGTTTATTCATTCATAGTGTAGTTGTAGCTGTGCAATCTGTAATTTATCTCCAGAGAATGCCTAATTGAACAGTGCTAGTCGCCTTTTGACACAAAATTAGTCCGTAACTAGTTGGTGATGTGACATCTCCATGTAATGCAACCGGTGCATCTTTTTCATGAAAGTCTGAGTTGAACGCATATAACATGTTAATTCGCAGAACGAACATCCTCGAGCGTTACTACAACCAGGACGTGCGCCTGACGCTGCCGGAGGGCAAGCGGGTGTCGCGGCTCAAGTGGTTCGCGGTGTACGACATCGCGTCGCAGAACGCGTTCGCGGACGTGTACCTGCCCGACGAGTTCGCCGCGCCCGCGCCGCTCGCCGCCGGCGCGCTGGCCGGCCAGGGCGTCACCAGCTCGCCGCTGCAGCTGCTCGACGCCAACACTATACTGTGAGCGTCGCTGCCCCTATTCCGTTACCTACAGCCTTATTGCAAGTTAGGGGCTCGTTGTAGGCTCGCTATAGGACCGATGCAAAGAACATGATTCATAAACGTCTGTTAGCGCTAATCAGTCCATCAAGGCTCTGTTAAGTAGTCCAAAAGTTAGCGGACCGTAGACCCTCCTTTATCTCTCTGCTGACTCATAAAATGGCCGCCACACATGTGAACAGCTGATTTTGGCAAGAGCAAAACCATACCCAACACAGTTTTTTTTGTTTTAAGTTTATCCCCCCGGGAAAGGTAAAGGAAACTAGATCCACACTGCCTCGTCTGTCGTGTTAGGCTGAAGCCATGTTTTCGGTTTCCCGCTAATTCGCTGCCACTGCTGTCAATTTCTTTTTTTTTAAATTCACTATAAGGCCATTTTTGGTCTATGATTTGTCAAGGTGGCCAACATAACGCGTCTAATCCATCCATCAGCAGCTCAACTAACAGGCTGTTTTAGGCTGTGTTAGGCTTGCGTTTATGAATCATACTTCTTTGTTAAGAAGTACGGTTGTTACCGTCCAATAAGCTCAATCAGACGTCTGTTAACTAAGACCGATCAAACCTCAATTAAGGATTTTTTATGAATAAGGCTGCCAGTTTATTGTCATACGTGCGAGGGTCGATGAGCTCGTTTGTGTGTGCAGCATCCCGGAGCTGCACTACGACGGGCACGGCGGGGAGGTGTACTTCTGGGCCGGCGTGGGCCCGCAGCCCTCGCCGCGCGGCTTCAAGATCCCCGACGAGTACGGCTAGTGAGTACCCGCGGCTTCCCGCTTCCCGCTGCTGTTGGAAATGTCCAGTTTGTCACACGCTCACACTGTTTATTGCAGCCTGGAGCCGATCCCCTCGTACCGCGGCGGCGCGGTGCGGCTCGTGCTGCCGGGCGCGGAGTCGCTGTTCACGGTGAGCTGGCTGGCGCTGTGGGACGCCGCCTCGCGCAGCGCCATCGCCTCCGTGCTGCTGCCCGAGCGCCCCAACGTGCCGCCCGCGCTCACAGCCCTGCACCCGCACAAGTCAGTACACCCGCACACACACGCAGGCCGCTCTGTGTTAAAGCCTTATTTCCCTCGCTGTTTGCTGTCTCGACATCCACGCTAGTGATAGGAATATGATGGACTCGTATTCGAGCTGAGCGCTGATCTCTTGCATAAAGATGACCCGCGTCGGAGTGACCGGCCACGGACGGCCTCCGATCGAGACCGCTCGAGTGAAAACGAAACTTACTGTCTCCTTCGCTCGGTGCGGGCTCGCCGGCCGCATTCGTACCCGAGCGACGGTTCACCCTGTTTCTGAACGACGCGTTCGGTCGACGTTTGTAACAATTCTTCTAAGTAAATCTGTGTGTCGATCAGGACGGCGTTACCGAACTGCCGGCAGCTGCACCGCGACCTGCAGGTCGCTTGGGAGGTGTTCGGTAACCAGATCACCATCCAGCTCGCCGGAAAGGTACATTCCTAGCCTTACTTAAAAAGTGTCGTCTCGCAATAAAGAATCTGTCGGCGCTATAGTCCGCGTGCTTTCAGATCGGAGAGCGCGAATACATGGCGTTCGGCATTTCGGGGTCGGACAACTCGTCGCAGATGCTCGGCGCGGACGTCGCCGTGGCGCAGTTCGACCCCAAGCTGCAGCGCGGGCTCGCCACAGACTACAACATCACCGCCAAAGCGCCGGTACGTGCACTCCACGGGGCCACCTGTAGTGTATACTCCGACTGTACTCCCGGTTCTGACCGCCTCGCGCGCAGTGTGTGCAGGTGCTCGGGCAGTGGCGCGGCGTGTGTCGCGACGAGCGCGTGGGCGCGCTGGACTCCAACCAGGTGTTCACGGCCGCGCGCAGCGACGGGCTCACCGTCGTCACCTACCGCCGCACCCTGCAGCCCGGTGAGCTAAGACAGATATCACTCGTAGACTCGAGTCTAGTTAACGTCTCGAAAATAGTAGCAGTTTAATAAACTCTCGTCTAAATGTATCGTGTGTCGCAGCGGAGCCGGTGGACCGCGAGTACCCGCTGGAGGCCCCCATGTTCGCCGTGTGGGCCGTGGGCGCGCTGGACGCGGCGCTGGAGCCCGGCTTCCACCGCCTGTGGCCGCGCGTGGACGTGCGCCTGCAGCTCAACGCGCAGCCGCCCCAACACGACTGCTTCGACTTCAACACGTCAGTTGCGCCGCCTGCCGCGAGCCACACGCCACACGTCACATGCCACACACCACACGCCACACGCAACATTCCACACACCACACGCCACACGCGACATTCCACACACCACAAGCCACACCCCTGTAATTAGTTGTCGATGTATGTCGTTCCCAGCGGCGGGCAGGACACGCCGACGCCGTGGGAGGTGGCGGAGCTGTTCGACCCGGCGCTGCGCGTGTTCGAGTTCCGGCCGGGGCCCGCGGGGGGGCGGCGCGGGGTGGCGGGCCGGCCGGGGGGGGGCGGCGCGCCGCTCGCCTGGTACGTCAACGGCCAGCTGGCGCCCGACCTGCAGCTGCGCCGCGGCCTGCGGTACAGCTTCAAGGTGAGGAGGGGGGGCCGTGTGTGTATCGGCCGCGTTTATAAAAAATTCTTCATTGAGGTTTGATCGGTCTGTCAGTTGACAGACTGCATGATTGAGCTCATTTGACTGTTGTTAAAAAGTATGATTCGTAAACGCTCGCTAGCAGTCTGTTAGTTGTCGAGCTGCTGATGGATGGATTAGACGCGTTATCTTGGCCATCTTGACAGATCTTAGACCAAAAGTGGCTTTTTAGTGAATTAAAAAAAGAAGTTGACAGCAGTGACAGCGAATTAGCGGAAAACCGAAAACATGGCTTCGGCCTAAAACGACAGGCGAGGCAGTGTGGATCTAGTTTCCTTTACCTTTCCCCGAGAGAATAAACTTAAAACAAAAAGAACCGTCTCGCGTATGGTTTTGCTCTTGCCAAATCTGTGAGTCAGCAGAGAGACAGAGAAGGGTCTTCGGTCCGCTAATTCTCGGACTACTCGACGGACCGATTAGCATTAAAAGATGTTTACGAATCATGTTTTTTTGTATCGGTCCTACAGCGGGCCTATTAACTTTTTATGAATGAGGCCGTATGTGAGTGGCAGGTTTGGGGCGGCAACAACCCGCACTCGGCGGAGGAGTACCACCCGCTGATCGTGAGCGCGGACGCGCGCGGCGGGCTGGAGCAGCTGGCGGAGCGCGCGCAGCGGGCCGTGCGCGTGCTGGCGGGCGTCAGCTACACGCGGCGCGGCCGGCTCAGCCCCGCGGCCGCGGGCGCGCTGTGCCTGGCCGCGCCCGCGCCCGGCCCCGACCCGCGCCGCGCCGAGGACTACGCCACGTTCCGCGCGTACAACCGCACGCTGGCGTGGCGCTGCGAGCCCGGCGCCGCCGCGGACCTCGCCGTGGCGCCCAACGACACCTGGCCCGACCTCGTCTACTACAACTCCTTCACGCACGCCGGTCAGTGACCCGCGCCCCCGCCTCGCCCGCCGTTCGACACGGGCGACGTGTTCCGTTACCACGAGTGGTAAACGGGACGAACTCGATGGAGTTCGGCGGACGGGTCGACTGCGCGATATAGAAAATTAACCTGATCATTATTACGCTAGCTTTTGCCCGCGACTTCGTCCGCGTAGACATCGTTTATTGACAAGAGTCACATATCGCTTTGCACATTTGAACGGACACTCGACACCCCTGTTCTGACATTTAATTGATTTTTTTTTTATAATAAGCGATATTAACTCACGTGCGAATTTTGAAAATCCCTCCTTAGTGCGCCTCTATAATACTGAAGCGATATTTATACAGATACGTTGCGAGTGTAGACGGCTGCGATTTTCGACACGTTCATCGCTATTCCGTGGGAACTGTGCAATTTTCCGGGATAGAAAGTAACCTATAAACCTGGCCGGTGATTTTCTCAACAGATAAAGTTTCCAACAAAATCCGTTCAACCGTTTTCACGTGATGCGCGCACTAATATACAGACAAAAACTGTTGCAACGTGTTCTATTATCGATTCTAAGTATCCCCAGCCTATTTTTTTTTTTAATATCTTTCATGTACCTACAGACTCTCGATTCTCTTCAGCTTTATTATACGTATAGATTATCACATTAGCGATCCTGACCCCCTCCAAAATTTCGCATCGTGACCGCATCTCGCCTGCACGAGTACTCGTAATGTTTACCAGATTTCGAGACGATCTGACCGCCAAGTTGACGAAGATCGATCTGCAAACATTTTACCTAAACGGATGACTCCTCGGTCACCCGCCGCGGTCGACTGGCGATTCTGAAACGAGATGACATTATTTTTTTGGAAATTTTCGTAAACCATCCCACACGATCGCGGTCGAATCGAAAAAGGGCGGAAGTCCGAGGCGATTTCGTGCGGGACGGCAAACCGTCTCAGCGTCAGCGCTTGACGCGTGTGTGTGCGCAGGCATGGGCGGGCGCATCTTCGTGGTGGACCGGCACCGCCGCAACATCAACCGCAAGGCCGCCGCGCCGCGCCGCGCGCCGCTCCCCGCGCTGCTCGCCGCCGCGCTGCTCTCCGCCGCGCTGCTGCCCCGCCGCTAGCCGCCCGCGCCAGCCCGGGTTAGATATGATGCGACCCCGGCCATAGAATAAGTAAGAACATAGTAGAACGGAATCTCCCGCTCCGGCCGGACTCAAGGTCACGATTTACAGTACTTGTTAAACGAGCGGCTCAGTCAGGCTGCCACGGCCGGCGTCGCCGCACGCGCGTTTGGCATTTTTGCGCGTTCCGTCCCGTAGGTACTCATCTTGGAAACAATAATTACAATGGTGTTAAGTTATTGTGGTGTATTTGGGTGTATGAATAATACAAAAACGATATATACCGAAGCTCACCCAAGCACCCAACTGAATAAACTACTACTAGTTTAACGTGAGCCTGTATGTATTTTATTTTATATTTGTCGGTAAGTAATACTTACTTAAATCATCTTAAATGGCTTCATTTGGTATGGCACTTGTAATAACTTCTTCCTTAATATAGTATGTAGGTACGTACCTAATGATTTATAAATTTCATATTTTGTAAAACTAGAATAAAATAATGATTTCAAAGTAAATAAAAACTTAGATTTTAGCGATATATATTGCACCAAATAAACCTTTTCCTTTCTTTCTTTCTTTTATATTATCTTTAGACGTAAGTATAATATTTAACGGTAAGCAACCCTAGCAATACGCCTGGACGACAGAGGGGCGTAACGACGTGAAGGGGGAAGTAGGTATATAAATGGCGGCGTTTTGGACGCGGTCAAAAGAGATTCCCTTCTACCCTGTTATTATCTATTCTATGCCCCGGCCTCACCGTGACGTCTCGATGCGATTCGATCCCGACTCGGTTCAGGTTTCAGCCGTCACATTCGGTACGGATCTGACGGCGAGCGAACCTGAACTGAATCCGAATCGAATAGCATCGAGACGTCACGGTGAGGCCGCCGGCCCCTATTTCACCATCTCGACGATAGTAAGTAAAGTAAAGAGTACCTAGTGATTATTAAGACGACCGGTGTAGAATCTTGTCTGTTATGCTTGTAGTGTAAACGGAATTTTAATTTGTCAGGGACTATAATCGCGTTGGTGAAATAGAGGCCTGCGGGTACTCTTGCGAATCTAAACTGTAGGCTTATTGTCTAACTCGCTCGCAATCGCCATCGTGTTCATTTTGACAGTTCTTGTATGAATAATAATAATAATAATAATAATAAAAACATTTATTGACTTTCTCCACCACCAAGTACAAGATACATTTAAAAACAGTATAAAAGATTGTAAAACTATCAGACCTGTATGGAGGAGACTGGTGCCCGAACTAGGAATGTCCTGTGTGTCAGGTCACCAGGCCTCCGACCCTCAGATGCCCGCAATTATAGGGTATAGAACCCGTACAATAGTTATCCTACTTAAGAAGTTTTTAAAGCACTTGTTTTTTATAAGACTAACAATAAGATAAAGATAAAGATAAAGATAAAGATAAAGATAATTTATTCATAAATGTTTTACAAAAATTATAACTAAGAACAAAGTTTCCTTACAAATCTAAGTTAACAACTTATATGCCTGAACTAGGAAATCCTGTGTTTCAGGCTATGAGAGCTAAAAAAATGGCTATTAAATAATTATACAATCACTAGGGAATAATAGGTATAACATGACAAAAATAAAGAAATTATTAAATTAAAACTATGATTATTATCCTAAAAATAATCTTTAAAATTAAAATTAAGTAAAAAGAAAGTTTACAAAGATAATCTACTTCACAACTAATAATAAATTCTCTGTATCTTCGTATGACATAGTTTGAAGTGACTCCAGGAGAATTTTCTTGCATTTATTGTAATTGTGGTGATAAATGGGCGAAATTGCATTTAACCTATTATAAAGGAATGATCCTAAGAAAACAAAGAATTTGTGTGTAAAAGCAAATTTGGGTCTTATTTTCTGATAGCAAACTATGTCCTGTCGTCTCTTAGCTGTTAGTTCAGTGGTATAGGGTAGGGCTGCGTGCTGTTTAAGTACTATACTAATTATAAATAACTGTCGAACTGTTAATACATTACATGTCTTATAAAGCAGGTTAGTAGGAAAAAGGAAAGAGCGATAGGTAGACACCTTCAGAATAGCTCTCTGCGCTCTCTCGATGGCTAGTATCTGTGTTTTACCCGCACCACCCCATGTGGTTATGCAGTAAGTTATGATAGACTGACATAGCGAAAAATAAACTTGCCTAATTAATTTAGGGTCTGCAATATAACGTAACTTTTTAAACACGAATATCAACTTACGAATCCTACCACACAGCGCTTCTATGTGATGTTTGAACGAAAGAGTTTCATCTATTATAATGCCCAAATATTTTGTTCGGTCAGTTATTTTAATAGCGGAACACACACATTGGCTATCCGTGGGGACTTTACAAGAATGAGCATATAGTGTAGAGCTAGCTGACGTAGACGTAAGTTTGCGCATGGAAAACTTGATATAGTTTGTTTTATCCGCATTAAGAGTGAGAAAATGATGTTGAAGCCAGTTATTAACCACATTGAAGCCATGTTGCGCATGCTTGTAGACTTCACTTTCCGAGTCAGCCGCAAAAAGTAAGGCAGTGTCGTCAGCATATGATACGATTATTCCATGCTCCAGTTGTAAGTTACAGAGATCATTAATAAAAATCAAAAATAGGGTCGGTCCCAAGATACTTCCTTGGGGGACCCCAAAAGATGTGTTTTTCTGGTCATCGCTGAAAACATTTCCTATCTTAACACATTGGGACCGGTCATCTAGGTAACTTTCAAAAAGTTTGAGCTGGGTTCCTCGTATACCTATAGATTCGAGCTTACTTAAAATAATAGGAATAGACACCGTATCAAAAGCTTTGGCAAGATCCAGGAAAATGCCCAGTGTATGGAGACCATTATTAAGATTCTGTACTAAGAAATCAGTAAGATGATGCGTTGCATCAGCTGTTGACACTTTTGATCTAAATCCAAACTGCGTCTTGGATAAAATCGAGTTATTTTCCAGATATTTGACCAGCCTATTATTTAAAATCTTTTCAAGTATTTTAGAAAAAGGGGGCAACAAGGAAATTGGTCTATAATTTGTAATTTCATATTTGCTACCAGATTTAAATACAGGAACAATAACAGCTTTCTTGAGACACTTAGGAAAGTGCCCCGTGCGTAAACATACATTGTATATGTAAGTTAGTGGTGGGACCAGAATGTGTCGAAAAAGCTTAATAATTTTATTTGATATATTGTCCCAACCAGCTGCACAGTCGTCTTTTAGCCCCATGACTAGCCTCTCCACCTCTGCTTCGTCGGTATCCAGTAACACAAACGATGTTAACTTAGTAGTACAGGTAGGGGGATATATTATAGGTTGTTTTATTGACCTTTGAACTTTTTCTGCCAGACCCTTGCCAATGTTAACAAAAAAGTTATTTACCATGTTAGCAGATGCCAAATGTGATGAGTGTGCTTGTAATAAACCAGAGGATGACTCATGTTGTTTCGAGGTACTTGTTACCTTTTTAATGCAATTCCAAATCTTTTTTGGATTCGTTCCAGCCTTCTCCAGTTCTCTTTTATCGTAATTGATTTTTACTTTTTTCAGTAGATCATTACAAAAATTTCTGTACCTTTTGTATATCACTTGCAATGTAGGATTATCTGGGTGAGATTTAGCCTTCATATGCAGCTTATCTCTATGTCTCATGCAACGAATGAGACCTGGAGTGATCCACGGTTTCATGTTATAATTTTTGTTATTCAACTTAATCTTAATTGTATTTTTTTCAATTGCACGCTTAATATTTTCTATTAGGTATAACATACTAAACTGTGGATCAGCGGAATTATAAACTGGGCCAAAATCGACGTTGCGTAAGTCTTCCTCGAGTTTATTTATATTTAATTTAGTAATTGTGCGAGTGTTGATTAGTCTAGGCATTTTACGATTTAAGGTTAGTAGGACGGCATTGTGATCAGTTATTGTCGAGTTAATAACAAGAGCAAGAGAGGGGAAATTCGATTTCAGTATGACATGGTCTAAAC
The DNA here is from genome assembly GCA_963854515.1 of Pandemis heparana. Taxonomy (NCBI): domain Eukaryota; kingdom Metazoa; phylum Arthropoda; class Insecta; order Lepidoptera; family Tortricidae; genus Pandemis; species Pandemis heparana. The sequence continues at coordinate 12,488,701 of OY978028.1, forward strand.
AAGATTCACTAAAATGGCGTGTAGGAAAAGTATGCGCAGGGAGCATGCCATAAAAAGAGCATAGGTTGAGATAGTTCTGAGCATCTAAATCAGCACTTTCTGGAATAATATTAATATTAATGTCTCCAACTAAAATTATGTTTTTGAAGGATGATAAGTTTTGGAGTGTGGTATTTAAAGAGTCAATAAAATTGGAGGTATTTCTGAAAGAGGGAGGTCTATAAAGTGCCAGAATAGCGATTTCGGTTCCAATTTTAACCAACAATCTGTTGCAGTCTAAAATATTCGGTTCTTCAACAGTTACATCAAGATGATCTCTTGCATAAACTATGACTCCATCACTTTGATTGTAGTGGATACTACTATTATGCATGCTATACCCAGGAATTAGTGGTATGTGTGATCGGTTAGAAATCCAACATTCGGTTAAAACAATGAGGTCACAATCCATGTCAAGTCTCTGCTGCAAACAACTAAAATTATCAAAATTCTTAAAAACACTGCGAATATTTTGCGTTAAAATGGATAGCGAGTTACTAAAAGTGCATAGGAGCTGCTTACAATCCTCAGCTTCACAAATTCTAGACTCAGATACAGATAAATTATCCAGTTCATTAACTAAACTATTAATCATAATATTAATGTAAAATACTTATCAAAGAAATAAACGAAAAATAGACGTCAGAAAATGACTCTGTTTACGGTGCTCTTAGGCACCTTCATAGTCTATAGAATTGATGTACCTTTTTTCCGCTAGTATTTTTGCCGGGCAGTCAGCAGCACCTGTAGTGTGATTGCTGGGCTTCTTAAAGCGCACACAAGTGGCACATTTTGGCTGGGCTTCTTTCTTCGGGCATTCTTTAATTGAATGGCCAAGTTCGCCACACTGACCGCACGTGTGTGTGACATCCCGACATGACTTGGCCGCATGACCGTATTGTTGACACTTGAAGCATCTTGTGACCAAGGTAAAGTCTCTCACCGGACATGATGACCAATTTATAAATACTCGGTCATTGGATATGAGGGCTTTACGAATAACTGCAGTAACTTCAAACACATAGTTCACGGTGTCAGCTTCTTTTTTTCCCGATTTGTGGCTCAATTTCACTGCATTTAAAAATAATTCTAGATTGGTGTTTTCCAGTTTGTCGGCCAAGTTTTGCTGATACAAACAGCTAAGGACTTCATTTTCCTGCATAGATGTGGGCACACCAATAATTACCACTCTTGGCTTGCGTTTGTGGGTGTCCTCTACCGTAAGGCCTGATTTTGTTAGCTGAGCAGATTCTTTCAGTTTCAAAATATCTTCATTGGTGTCTGTGCTAATGGTAACTCCCCCGTTTCTCGTTTTGTGCAGGCTTCTTACGCGCAGTTTCATTTTCTCAGGACAGATAATTTTTTGAACCAGAGACTTTGTCTCCTCGCTGGTTTTTTGTTTGTCACTGGGATATATGGTCACGGAACTAATTTTTGAAGGCTGAATAAATTTAGTAGAACTCTTCTTAACCATATCAGCAAAGGAGGTTTCTGTTGCAGGTCTGACTGACTCTTCGATCTGTGACTTAAGGTCCTGAAGCCGCTTCGAAAGGTCAAGCTCACTCTTGAGGGTCTGGTTAGAGTTGTGCACTTGGATGGTTTTCAATTTTAGGGACTGGTATTGCACTGCCATCTGTGATGTGCCGTGACCCACTTTCCGGCATAGAGAGCTAACTCGCATTTTCTGGTCCGAATTCATTTTGCTATCTGATGCAATAGCGCATACCTCGTTAAGACACTGCTCAATAGACGTCATCCACTGCTGAATTTCAGCAGTAGATATGGGCTCTGGTCTGTCATCATCGTCGTCCATGGGCTGGGGCTGCGCGGCGGCGCGGGGCGGCGGCACAGGGACCGGCGTCTCAGGCGGGGAGCGAGCGGTCCGCTCACTCCGGTTAAAAGGGCTGTCCATATTATTTAGTGGATTCACTTTGTTACAAGTAACAAATGAACATTTTCACCAATAACTCACTATTGACCAATTTTTGTCACGAAATGCGTTACTAGGTATTGTTAAGAACGAGGTCACGACTCAGCATGTGATTATTTATTTTATTTAATAAATGTTCGACACGACACGTCTGTTCTCAATGTATATGGAATATTACTACTAATGCATTGTGTGTGTGTGTGCGTTGCGTGTGTGTGTGTGTGTGTGTGTGTGTGTGTGTGTGTGCGTGTGTGTGTGTGTGTGTGTGTGTGCGTGTGTGTGTTAGTGTGTGTGTGTGTACGTGTGTGTGAATGTGTGTTTGCGTGTGGTAACGATACATCAAATTAAGTTAAAATTGTAATTTGTAATTTGCTCAGCTTCAGTTTAGGTAAGGCTAAGAAATAGTCGCTAACAATTTTTCAGTTTCGGCGTAATTTAGATTTTGTAGCCATTCTGAAACAATTTTCTTGCAGCGATTTCTTGTTAGGGGGTATAACGTCAGAGTGGTGTTAAGCTGATTGTATAGAAAACCCCCTAAAAAGCAAAAGAATCTGTGTGAAAATCGAGAATTTTGTTTATTAGGGGGACAGATCACACCTTTTCTTCGTCTTCCAGTGGTGTACGAGGGTTCATAGTGGAGAAGAGAATGTTTTTTAAGGATTGTTTGTTGTATGAATAATTGCCGTACTGTCAAAACCTTGCATCGAACGTATAATTCCGCGGTAGGGAATAAAAATGGGAGTGAGTGGCTGACTTTAAGAATGGCTCTTTGAGCTCTTTCGAGTTTCAGGATATGAGATTTGGAGGCGCCTCCCCAAGATGTAATGCAGTAGCAGAGTATGGATTGGCATAATGCAAAGTAGACGGTCCTAATTACCTTGGGGTCAGCCACATGACGGAGGTTCTTGAAGATGTAGATCAGCTTACGAGTTCTAGCAGTCAGCTGGTCAATGTGGGGTTTAAAGTTTAGCTGACTATCTAGCAGAACACCTAGGTATCTAATAGTGGATGCTCTTTCCAGGTTTTGGCACGTACAGCGGTAGTTGCTATGGTTACGGCAGGCATGTGCATGTGCAGTTATAACGTGGGGGAGATCATTAATTTCTTTTGGGGTTTTCATAAAAAAAGTAATGTATTTCGTTTTCTGGATATTTAAGGTCAGAGATATTTAATGTGACAGCTAGCTGATTCCGATGCCAATTGTCAGCCCATACATGAACTGTCAAAATGAACACGATGGCGATTGCGAGCGAGTTAGACAATAAGCCTACAGAGCCCCTAGTGTAAGTTTTCGTTTATAAAAACGCCTCGAACGCGTTCACGTAAACGTCTCAATTACTATGGAAGAATTAGACATTTTAACGCAAACGCCTGTCGAGACGTGTTCTGTGACCGAAAACTTACACTAAGCATACTGAACTGAATCCGAATAGAATAGCATCGAGACGTCACGGTGAGGCCGCCGGCCCCCGTTTCACCATCTCGACGATAGTAAGTAGAGAGTGCCTAGTTATTTTGAGGCGACCGGTGTAGAATCTTGTTGAGCTTGTGTGAACGGCGTCGCCGCTCGTCAGCGAGTATAGTCGCGTTGGTGAAATAGAAGCCTGCGGGTGCTCTCTTGCGAATCTAAACTGGGCTGCAGACATGAAGGTACTGCTGACGCTGACTACATTTTTTGATGTTTTATTGTTATGATGCTCCCTTAAAATTTATTTATTTATTTAATTAAAATAACGTCAATATTGCACATTCAGATAATCGACAGCTCCTACACCCTCCTCGTTTACTCGTTACAGGATACTCGCGTCCGTCCCTCTCCGTCCGAAGCAGATCTGACAGCTGCGCTACATCACGTAGATTATAAGAAAAAGGCTACTTATTTTTAAGTTATACAATTTTATATTTTCTATTTACGTCACCATAATCTCTCACTTTAGTCACAAACTTGATTTACGGGTTTACATTTATTGTGTTCTCCTGAACTTATTTTTCTTATCTTTAATTAGCTTTTCCTATTTAGAAACTCAGTAGTCTCGATCATTCTTCCGATATCGGTAGTTTTTAGACAAATATTCAGACTGACTTTATTTCGGTACTTATCGTGTTCCGGTATGTACGGTTTGTAAAGAATAATGACATAACGGTACGAATACCGACTGCGTACCAGCAGGAACAAATATGTGTTTAATTCTATTGTAATCAATTATCTTAGCTCGTTTACTAGCTTCGCGGGTTGCGTGTTAGTGTTAGCTGAATTGTGATGTTATTTAAGACAAACAAGACTAATCGTTTTCCCTCGTTAGATCTCGTTTTGAATGACGTTTTAATGTTATTTATGAAAGGTAAATAAATATATACTTTATACTCTATTTTGATACGAAATAAAACAAAATTTGAAACTAGTAACATGCAGTTTTATTCGACGGGTTACAGACATACAGTGATTATAAGTTGGCTCGCGCGGCCTCGCACGCGCGCCCTAACATTTTGACACAAAGTCTCTAATGCGTCCGCTACAACATCTTGCTGTGGGCGTGTGCGCAGCGCCATCTGGCAGCAGTTATCGACAACAAACTCCTCACAGTCCTTTGTTGCTACAGAAAACTTACACCAAGCGCTCAGTCCTTTGTCAGATAATAAACAGTATTCTAACTACAATTACACTTTGGCAGAAGATTAGTGTTGAGCTGACAGCTGAATTACAGCTCGTCCGCTTCCAGCCATCAAGAGTCCGATTATAAAGTGCAACTTTAGAATCTGTATGAGTCAGCAGTTCCAGTCGTGTTCCCTCTGTCATTATCATTAGTTGTAAAACTTAAGGTCACTAAACATTATCTTACAGTTACGTTTTGTTCGTTACCAGTCGTCTTACAAATCTTACAATGAGAATTCAAAAATATCACAATATCTAATGTCTTAATATCTAATGTCGTCGTTACACCGCGACGACAGTAACCGGAATTGCAACTACTACAAACGATTATCAAGGTGTAAGTGTAACAGTAAATACGTATATCATTGTATGTAACAGTGACAGCTTCAGAAAGTTGACAACTTTCCGGCGTTTAGATTCACTTGGTCCACATTCCCATTTTGTTCACATTCCTACTTCGTCCAAAATCTCACTTCGTCCGCAATCAATTCCCAAATCGTCCGCTTCCCATTTTGTCAGCATTCCCATCTCGTCCACTTCCCATTTTGTCAAGATTCCCATCTGGTCCACATTCCCAACTCGTCTGCATTCTCATTTGGTCCATATTCCCAGTTCGTCCGCATTCCCATTTCGTCCACATTCCCAAGACACAACATTAAAAAAATACAATTGAATTGATTATTTTTAAAAGTTTGCTCCAGTTGCGGTGCCCATCCTGTATATTCTTATTGACATAATGTAAACTAAGTAACCAAAGTAATAAAATAAATAAGTTCATGTCAAAATATGGACGAAATGGGAATGTGGACGAAATAGGAATGTGGACGAAGTGGGAATGTGGACGAAGTGGGAATGTGGACGAAGTGGGAATGTGGACGAAGTGGGAAGAGGACGAAGTGGGAATGTGGACGAAGTGAACCTAAACGCTTTCCGGAGGTCGTCAACAAAGATTGACTAAGTAGTGTGCCGTAACCGTAATATATTTGGCTAAGTCAATTCTTTTGCATTTTGAGCAGAAACTACACAAGATTGCTACCTTAATCGGGTAAAGCTAAATGCACATGTGTAATCGCAGAGTAGATGATGTTATTCATAAATCTAATTTGGCATCAGATAATTTACAAAAGCTGCATCTTTTCCAGTAAGCTCCAGACAGGTGCCGAAACGAAAATCGAGTTGAATAATTTAAAGCGTCGCGTCGCGCCCGAGTCGCGTCGGAGTGAAGAAACGGATGCACCTACACGGAATGCGCGGAGTCCTCGGTCATCACACTATAGCTCATCATGGCGGTCCCACACTGGGCGCTCGGAGCGTTAAAAGGTCACTCTGAGAAGAGAGTACCTTCGCACACGTAGCTTTTCGATGCTTCGAACGCACAGTGCGGGAGCGCAGTCGGGGTATTAGGGTGCGACCAAACCGCCGCGTATACGCAGTGACGTGTCGCATGCGTCACGTTTTCTCACCGTTGCTTCATACATTTTGTTGCGATTCCGTAACGTGACCGTTTTTTAAGCGGCGGTGCGGTCGCACCCTCGCGGCTCATCGTCACTCGCACATACGAGGCGGGGGACCGACCGCCGGGCGCTCGATCCCCGTCGAGTCGAAACGATCTCGGGAGACACAAAATTGATAACGTCGACTTCGTTCGTTTCAAAGATCGTAGATACCGTTCGTCCAAAACCTGCGAACGCGGGCCGGCGCTCTTCGGCCGCGGCGGCGCCCTAGGGCCGGTGCAGGTCCAGGAAGGCGTGCAGATGGCGCGGCAGGTCCGGCGGCGGCGGCGCGCGCGGCTCGGCCCGCAGCCAGGCGCGCGCCGCCAGGCAGGCCAGCGTCACGTGCCGCAGCGGCCGCACGCGCGAGCCGCGGTTCAGCGCCAGCAGCTCGCGCGCCGAGTCCCCGAAGCGGTTGGGCTGGTCCAGGTGCGCGCCGCCCGCCAGCAGCGCCGCCACCAGCTCCGCGCTGTAGTTGTAGGGCAGCACCGCCACGTGCAGCGCCGAGCAGCGCGCCGCGTTGCGCGCGCACGCGTCCGCGCCGGCCGCCAGCAGCGCGCGCGCCAGCTCGGCCGACGGGAACGGGCCGCCCGCGCCGCCGCAGTACGCCGAGCGGATCACCGTCAGGCGCGACGCCGCCAGGTGCAGCAGCGTGTCGCCCGTCTGCGCCGACGCCAGGCGCAGCGCCACCACGCGCCGCGTCAGCGCCGCCGCGCCCGCGCCCGCCGCGCGCAGCAGCAGCAGCAGCAGGTGCGCCAGGCAGCGCAGCGCGCGGTCGAACGTGTCCGCCTGCTTCTTGAACACCGGCAGCACGCGCAGCGCCTCCCGCGCCGCTGCAACACGCACGCTGTCAGCCCGGCCCGCGCGCGCTCGGCGCCCGCCGGCCGGCACTCACCGGGCAGGCTGGCGGCCAGCAGCTCCACCAGCCGCTCCAGGGCGCGCCGCGGCGGCTCCGGCAGCGCCGCGCCCGCGTCCAGCAGCATCCGCGTCAGCGCGCACGCCGTGTGGCACGTGTCTGCAACACGCCCGCCACGGTCAGCCGCCACGCGCCACACGCCACGCGCCACGAGCCACGCGCCACGCGTCACTCACCCGCGTACAGGATGGAGTCCTTCTCGAGCCGGATCTCGAGCGCCCAGCTCCACAGGTCGATGCACTCCTGGTAGCGAAACGAGTCCGCGTACGAGGCGCCCCTGTGCATGAATTTACAGCGGTGTCACTACGCGCACAAAACGATGATATTGAAAAAAAAATTATGGAAATGACTAGAATAACGATTTTGCTACCATTAATTATTCTAAAATTTTTATGAAATCGATTCCATGTTTTTAAGCGTAAACTGACATTGTGAAAAAAAAGCACTACATTCGTTTACACTCAGATAGATTTCAAAACGACACGACAATGGGACGAATTAAACATAATAGGTATTGTGTAGGAGCGTCATCATTCATCAGTATTTTGAATTTGGACAGTCATTAATGTAAAGTTTTTTTGTAATGCAAGCAGAAGAAAGGTTCTGTAGAGAAGTTATTTTTAAAAGCACGGTTTTTTAGGTTTGTTAATTTAAAAAAAATATATATATATATATCTTGGGACCCAATTGACCTAGTCCCAAACTAAGCAAAGCTTGTGATATGGGCACTAGACAACGGATAAACATACTTAATAATTTAATAATAATTTAATTTATATAATTTTCCTACTCCTGTGATTTATGTTATCACGAGCACTACTATAAGAACACTCATAATAAGACTTTGGATAAGTCTATAATATTGTCTATTTCCTCTAAAACCACTTATTGGCTTATGGCTCTAAAAGTGCTCCATCGTTACTCTGCCAGCCATAGACTGCCAGACCTAGGTAAAACTTTTACACGATCAACATTATACGGTGAAAATGCATGGCTACCAACTTAACCAATTATTTAATTCATACGGTTTTTTATAAAACTAAAACTTTCTGAACTAAATGCATAGCTGCCAACATAACAAACAAGATATTTTAATAACGTCACTGGCAAGTTGGTAAACGTTTTGGCTAAATGCGCCAGGAAGGCAAGGCTATTTAAAAACAAAGTTTACTATGAACAAACTTCCAATTTTGTCATTTGTCGTTTTCATGTTTCCCGCTCTTGTCTTGTTTGTTATTTGATAGCAATAGTTCTAACAAAGTTTTGTAACGTATCATAAAAAAGTATCGAAGAAAACGAAATTAAGTTAACACCGGAAGAAATAACCGCCCAGGAAGTGATGGAAAATTTGTTGCCTAAAAAATCTCGGCAATGATACAGCCTTTGAGAATTTCATGGCGAGGAATACTGGACTTCTTAATTTTTGAAGAACGTATTATTTTAATTTAGTAAGTAGGTATCTAAGTACTTAGTCGTAGAAAAAATATTGTATGCAAAGTTGTATTAGCAAGTCAAAAAAAGCTTGTGGCGTATTTCTTACGATGTTCGCTACGCTCACATCGTAACCCACACCGCTCGCCTTTTTTGACCCCTCTAATACAACTGCTGCATAAATTACTATTTTCACGTCTCATGCTCAAAAAGTTCGGCTTTATGCTGGATGTAGGCTGCATAAAATGGCATTTTATGCTCTTGTGCATAAAGTAAAATCTTCGTCTAAGACCAAGACAATCGGGTGCCAACAGCCACAAACAATCACTAAAACTTTACGACAGCATATTTTGTTTATTTTTTTTAAGTTTCTTTTTTTATTATAATCTGCGGTCTATTAAACTGTTTAATTAGTACCTAAAACTAGGTAACAATAATTTGACAAGTTATTATTGAAACAAATAAGTACATGAAAAATAAAACTTTTTAAAATATTAATTAACACCTGCCTACTCGAACCTTACCGCAATATCACGTTTTAAAAAAAAAGAAAAAAAAAAGTTAATTGGCGGGAGGGCAGTTCTCCACAAGGTTCATTTTTCGTATGACTGGACATTAGTTGTAACTGACTGATTATTCAGTACACCAAAATCATTATTTAAGCACGTTATTAACCAATGCAAAAGGTGTCCTAACCATTTTTAAGCTTAATCCTCTATAAAACAAAATATTTGGCAAGAAAGTGGAAAACAAGCCGTATTTTACATGCGGCCAACCTAGTCACCAGACTTAGAAGTTGATTAAAACATAGAGTAAAATCAAACCATTGAATATTATTTTTATACATACAAAACAGATAAAAAATGCTCAGTATTAAATAATAATTACGCTTGTAAATTAAATGTAACATCAATAAAATTTACTTCAAACAACGTGTAAAAAAAATACGTCATTGTTGGATGCAGCTATTGTTTGTGAATTTTCTTAAAAACGAAACGCATTAAACGGCCAAAATACAGCCCCCAGCGTTCGTCTCCCGCCCCTCCGTCAGCTCACGGCACGCGGATGAGCAACACACGCCGCGTTACGGCCAGGCAAACACCGAAAAAAGTTCTTCCATCTTTGTAAATATTTTCGTCATTGTTATTTTAAACTATTTGTCGATAATAATGCATGATATTTAAGTGAGTCCTTAACTATGTTTAAGCAAATTTAGGTTTGATGCTGTCGAAATAAATATTTTTACTTCGCATTAAAAACAAACGAGTTCCAAGAGGTTTCATTGAATTTGTCATTGTTGGCTGCGTCATTGTAAGCGAAATTGAGAGGGATGACAATGACCCGTTTCGCCTCCAATGATAAACCGCAAAACCTACAATGACATTCGTATCCAACAATGACGTTTCGATATGACATATCATTATAATGATGCTTACGGGATCCCTCCATTTCCCATAATTTCATTTGTACTAATTTCATTTGCCATAATGGTCACTGGCTATAACCTTCATTTGCCCTAATATCACATGCCATAATTTTTGAATGCCATAATACTCAAACGTCATAATGTTCAACATCCTTAATATTAGATACCATAATATCACTTTCCATAACGTTCTAATCACTAATATTTCTTGCCATAACAATCATTTGCCATAATTAAGGAAAAAACAGATACAGACTGTTGAAACTTACTGCTACCGAAACACGGTAGGTTCGTTAGGTTTCTTGCGACCCTCAGAGCAGAAATAGAAGCATCCGTAAGGGCTCGGGGGGCTCGGGGGGCGGAGCCCCCCGCAATATCAATTCACAGGCCACACGACTGGTCAATTAATATACAGGTTAGGTTAGGTTAGAATGGCGTCAAGGCGCGAAGCGCCAAAACTTCGCCTCAGGGTCATTCAGTTCATATTAATATTTGGTTTCTAGACATAACATCTGTAAAACGTACTTAGATAATAGATTATCGCAATACTTAAAATTACAAGAATCAAAATTCTGGGTTTTTTATGGCAAATAATTATTATGGCGTTTGAATTTTATGGCAAATGATTTTAGGACACTTGATAATAGGAAAAATGAAATGTATGGCAAACGTATCGTTATAGCACCTAAAAATTATGGCAAATGAAAATATGACCAATGATCATTATGGCACAGTGTTGGCATCAATCTGAACTAAATCAATCCGGATTGATCAATCGAATTGACGCGTTAATCCGAATTGATTAATTCGAATTGATTCAATTAACGCGTCAATCCTATTGAATCAATTGGAATTAACGCATCAATCCTCAATTCGGATTAAATCAATTCTCAATCTAGATTAACCATTAATTCCCTAAGATTACTTTTCAAATGTGTCCTTTTTTGGGACTTACTTATTGGACTTAAAGTCGATACCTGAGTTTCCCAGAGGTTCGAAAACATGTTCCTGATGTCAGTATTTCTTGAAATGAAACCAACTGATTGCGTTCAAATATCTGAGGTGCCCAAAGGTTTTGAAACATGTTTCCAACGCAATATTTAAGGCCCTGTTTTGGGTTTAGGGATTGCAATCCGGAAAACCGGATCCGGTAATCCGGCGGATCCGGCATCATTCAACGTACACCGGATCCGGTACCAATGTGCCGGATCCGACGACCGGATCCGGTGATAGCAATTTTTGACAAAATAATAGATCTGTTGCATGAGTAGGTACTTTAAATGCGCGTGGGTAATCATCCATGCGCAATGCAATAGTTTCTTTTTTTTTATTTAAGAGCTAGGCTCTTGTCGATGGAGTAATTGCCACTCCGCTCGGTCCTCAGCCGATAGTTAATAGTTTTAGGATTCTCAAATACTTAAATAATTATTATGAATATTGTGATCTCATCTCAGTAAATTACGTATAACGTAAGGTTAATTATATTAGGTTTTGTATTGTAAAATTACTTAGGTACCTACTAAAATAATTGATCTATCTGTGAAAGTGGAATCTAGGAAGACTGAGCTGAGCTACTCGTTTCGATTCACCTTTAAATTTTTTCTAGTTACCTAGACTACTAGATTTTTGTTTGTTTGTTCGTTGTTCAATCTTAACATTGGATTGAAAATAAAGTTGATTTTATATCTATATATATAAAAGAAAGTCATGAGTTATACTATTTATAACTCGAGAACGGCTAATCCGATTTGGCTGAAAATTGGTGGGGAGGTAGCTGCTGAGAACCAGGGATAGGTAATAGGATACTTTTTTTTTTATTGTTGTCCCTCTAACAATGTGGCTGCTATAGATACTTACCCGAAATTTGGGACGGAGGCAGCATGTCGGTAGGCTACGTTAGTAAAAAAAATGTTTATCACGGGGCTGGATTAAGGTGGATTTGGGACTCGTGAATTTATAGGAAAGTCCTTGGCTTTTTGTACCAGATACGTGAAATTCGGCAGGGAGTTAAGTTTATGGGTAGGAGATGTCAGTTACGAACACATGCGACATGAGGCCCCAACTGCAAGTTGAAGATAAATTAAGTCTACGCGGACGAAGTCGCGGGTAAAAGCTAGTATATAATGTTTTATTTTTTATAAACCACCTATAAGTATTAAGTAAAATGACACTTGATTAACTTACTAACAGTTCATTTTGAATCGAAAAGCGGAAATCACCCTGATTTGATCGATCCGGCCGGATCCGGTCGGATCCGGCCGGATCGACGGGAATCCGGCCGGATCCGACCGGATTGAAAATGACGCCGGATTGCAATCCCTATTTGGGTTTGGGACATTTTGGTGACTTTTCTTGAAATCAACCAATTGAGTTCAAAATCAATATCTGAGGTGCCCAAAACATGTTCCACATAGGTATTTGACGTTTTTACGACGTAAAAAGGTCCTTTTGGACGTGTTTTGTAATCGATAAGATGTTTAGAAGGACATTCTTCATATTGCCGACGGAAACATGTTTCGGATCCTTTGGTAAACTCAGACACAGCTTTTGAACGCGTTTGGTCAGTTTCGAAAAATGGCCTAATTAAAAAGGACATTATTAGGTAGGTACATACAAAGTAATCGTGAATCCGAATTGACGATTGAGGATTGAGGATTGACCGATCAATTCGAATTAACGATTAGTAATCGTCAATCCTCAATCAGTAAGTTTAGAATTAGTTTCGTCAATAGTCAATTCGAATTGATTTTTCGCTAACACTGTTATGGCATATATATCGTCATAAAATTATGGCAAATGAAATTCCGGCATGTGAAATTAGTTCATATGAAATTCGAGCAAACAATAGAGAACCCCGGATTTTTATTAAATAGTTCGCAGTGTAGAAATAGGGACATAGACAAGTGGGAATAGGCTTATATATTTCGAATCATATAACTAGACCAGTACGATTCGAAATGTATAAGCCTACTAGCTTCTTAATTAGCAATTAATATGTTTATCATTATCCCGCAGGAACTATACAATTTTGCGGGATAAAAAGTAGCCTATGTTTTAATCTAGGGTACCAGCTATCTTCGTTTCAAATTTTATCCAAATCTATCCAGTCGTTTTAGCGTGAAGAAGTAACAAACATAATACACACTCACTCACTCACATCGTCACATCGTCACAAACTTTCGTATTTATAATATTAGTAGGATAACTAGACCAGTTGTAAAATTTTATAGCGGTTGATTATTTATTAAACAAATCACAAAAACTTTTATTATCATTTTATTCAGGTTATTTAAAAACGACAGTTACTGGTAAGTGCTTACTATGAACATAAGACCTTCTTACTTACTGACTTAAGACAATCGTCATTGGGGCCTACACCACGTCATTGCTGTTAGTGAAAATGTCATTGTGGATACAGTTCGTCATTGTAGGTCACTACTCTTTTATTTTAATCTCAAATATCTAGCTAAATAATGTTTTTCATGAAGTGCCTCCCATATAAAACTTTAATATTAAACTTAAAGTATCATTTAAGTGTCATAATGAAGTCCTAGGACTAAGATAACTTTAGGCACAAAATTTGTTCGGGGAGAATTTTTCTGAGGAGAACTGCCCGGGAACGTCCTATTTTCTCTTAGTAGGATTTATGTTGCAATTTGTTACTGTTTTACGATTAATATTCAATAATTTCGTCAAGTGAAGAGAAAATAACACTGACTCCTAACACAGTCAATTTGCCAGGAAAAACCATTTCCAATGTAATTAATGTCACATTTAATTTTAATTAACTTTTTTTGCAATGTTTTTATTTGTTTCTTCGCCATCTAAGTGAAAAGCAGTGTATAACTCGTTCATAAAACCCATTTTCCCTTCGACGTGTCTATCCACCCTCGCCGTTCCGGCTCGGTTGGCTATATGAACGTCTCGGGTAAAATGGCTCGTTTTATGCTCTCGTTGTACAATCTACTATTTTTACGAAAATGAAGACGTGGAGCGACTTAAAAAAATACACGTCTCTTAATATTAGTTTTCGTTTCGAACTAGACTGTAAAATTGTGTACTCGAAAAAATTAAACGATCTCGATCATCGTCATGGATTTTCTTGGTATTTCCACGAAGAACTCGACATCCGATTGAAAAAATATGCCGTCTAAAATACAGTCTGCGCTCTCACCGGTACATGAGGCGGAACACGTGCTCCTTGTGGTCTCTGCCGAGCACGCGCGCGCACACCAGCAGCGCCTGCACGCGCAGCGCGTCCACGTCCGCGGCGAGCGCCTCCAGCTGCGCGGCGCTGCGCCACTCGGCCGCGCCCAGCGCCGCGGGGCCCCCAGCCGGGCCCCCAGCCGGGCCCCCAGCCGGGCCCCCGCCGGGCCCCCGCTTGGCCACGTACTGGGGGCCCGCGTGCCGCAGCCGCGTCGCGCGCCGCCACGCCGCCAGGCACGCCGCCGCGTCGTCGAACTCGTCCAGCTGCGTGGCGCCCAGCAGCTCCAGCGCGTCGGCCAGCTGCGCGGGCGGGTAGCGCACGCGCGCCGCCAGCAGCTGCAGCTCGCGCGCGGCGCCCTTGGCCGCGGCCGTGCGCAGCGCGTCGTCGCCCGCGCGCGAGCGCAGCCGCGGGTCCGCGCCGCGCGCCAGCAGCAGGCGCACGCTCTCCAGCCGGTGCTCCTGGATGGCGTAGTGCAGCGCCGTCTTGTGCTGCATGTCGCGCGCGTCCACGGCCGCGCCGTGCTCCAGCAGGAACGCGCACAGCCGCGGCGACTGCACCGAGTTGATGAGGCACGTGCCGCCGTTGTGGTTCGGCCGGTGGATGTCCGCGCCGCGCGCCACCAGGAAGCGCACCACGTCCAGGTGCGTCATGAAGCAGGCGGAGCGCACCGGCGTGGAGCCCGAGTCCGAGCCGGCGTCCAGCGCCGCGCCCGCGTCCGCCAGCGCGCGCAGCACGGGCAGGCGGCCGGCCACGGCGGCGCACCACAGCGCCGTCACGCAGTGCACGGAGCGCTCGTCGGGCACCTCGTACACGCCGCGCTGCTCCAGGTCCGCGTTGCACACGTGCACCAGGTACTCCACCGCCTCCACGTTGCCGCGCCGGCACGCCACGAACAGCGGCGCGCAGCCGTCGCGCTGCCGCGAGCACAGCGCGCGCCGCGCGCCCGGGTCCAGCCTGCACACACGATGCGCGATGCCCGCCCGTCATCCGGTGCCGTGCCCGTGCGCCGCCGATTACACGCCCAATATTATTGTAGCGAGTCAAAACCGGATTCGCTACGATGTGCACGGATCGCACCATAATATTGACCGTCTAATCCGTGCCATATGGATAGATAATGAGTGCCACGGTTCTGTTAGCTTACCGCTAGGCTAGGACAGGGACCGAGACACTATGGCACCATTAAAATCTGCCTGTCAAATGATTGACCACAGAAATTGATAACAGGTTTACTTACTTTCCCAAATAATGTTCCATTTCATAATTGATTACATCTTTCTGATCTGAATATTAATTTGCAATGTGTAAAATGAGTAAAATAAGACCTTCACTTCAATAGAATATGATAATAGAAAGAGGTACCCGTCTGGCAGATTTGAGCCTGTTTATAGAGGTAGTAAGCGAAAAGTTCGCTTGTCCGGCAACAGAAAAATTGACACAAATATACCTACAGGTGCATCACTGTCCGCCCCTCGGCTGCCAGAGTACTTGCCTGTAGAAGTTTTATATTTACTTACCTGGCTATAAAAGATATATTTTACAACTTTTTCATGCTCGTACCTTAACAGATTCCTTTTAATGTTAACCTGACACTCGCCTGGGTGTTTGTGTTTGTGAGTAGCAGATGTCGCGGCGCTACGCGGCTCGGCTGTCGCGCTCGCAGTCGGCGTCGCGCGGAGGCAGCGGTTACCTCTCGAGCGCGGTCCTGAGGCGCGCGGAGAGGCGCGCGCCCGGCGCCGCATGCTTCACCTCCTGCATCAGGTCGTCGAACAGCGCGGAGAGCGCGTCGCCCGACTTGCGCGAGCCGAGCCGCAGCTCCATGCTCTCGGCGTCGCTGTCCTCCCACATGCCGCCGTCGTCGCCGTCTGCCTGTCGCCGCGCCACCGCCACCTCAACGCACCTACTGAACACGAAAGATATAAAGACACGAAACTACGAAATCAATCTATCAAAACAAAACATAACAAAGAACGATTGACTTGACTGCGACTGACGGGAAGCGGGATATAGATTTTTTACTTGTTTTTCCGAAGAAAATTACAAAGGAGATATTGAGCGTACAGCCAAATCTGTTATGAATGGTAAAAATACTAATTTTTGTTTGATCTACCATGATTTGATGCGCTGTGTACGTCATACAAATAAATATTAATATTTTCATAAGTTACAGCAATCTTGTGCGAGTTTATTTACAAAGCAATCATTATTAAAAATCAGTTTTATTATTTAATTTTGACTACCTTCGACATCACCGTAAAACGAAAAATACAATCTGACTGAAAGTGACAGAAGTCGTTTCGTTTGGCATTCTTATGTCAGTGTCAGTGAGCATCATGTGAGCATGAGCACCCGACCCGTCAAAGTCGTCAAAGCGTCAAACTCAAACCGCGGTGGGTGGCGGGAGATGTGACAAAATAAATAGATGTATTAGATGTACGAAGAAGAGAAGAAATAAGCGTATAGATAGGATACTTACAATCGCGTTAATTTGAAAGTAAAGCATCAAGATGTTAAGCGACTACGAAGACGATACGGGCGAAGACCTGCCGTCGATATCGTTGAGCCAGTCGCTCGGAGAAAGAGTAAGAAAGAACCGAATCACAGATCGGACTTCCATATTCCATACCAGAATCCCGGTTCAGATAAACTTAATAGTCGTCATTCCATTTTTGTCGATCCGAGGCTCCGCTCACCTATCTGTGATTCGGGGAGTCGTGAGTCGAGTTCCGGGCACCGTTCGGAGCAGGATAAGAGGAGGGTTCTTTATCGTGCCGCAGAGCTCGCCGGAGATGCCGCCGGCGGCCGCGCTGGCGGAGGAGCGCGCGCGCGAGGCGGCGGCCGTAGCGGCGCTGAGGGGGCTGCACGCGCGCGCCGCCGCGCCGCCCGACCACGGCGAGGTACCGCGCCCACACTCCCGCCCCGAGGTTGTTGACTCCTCACTCCACAAAGCCCACAGCCCGGCCCCTGGCCCTACGCCGTGAACTTGACATGATTCTAAAATTTCACGTATCGACACTATGTGGTATGATTATAATAATATGTACCTGATCATACTGATTGTAACGGTTGTGTTATCTGTGATATAATTTATACATAGTTGGAGTATGTTGATAAATAATTCATGGCAGAAGTGTTGAGTTGGAAGATGGAGGTCCATCGTGTACTGTGCAAGTGATAGGATCGCAATCATAATCATAACTACCTCTTCTACTTTCTTTCGCTTTGGGCTTAAAACCACTTTATCTTTATCTTATCTTATAACCTAACCTTACCTAAAATGCCAAATTGTCTCTTGTAATAATTTGATATTTTAGGTATTTTTAAGGGTATTAGCAATTTTCAACATTAAATTATGGTATTAGCGATATTAGTGAATAAGGTATTACCAGCCTCGCGCAACTCTTAAGGTAAAAAACGATCGATACACGATATGAAATGAAGGCGAATTTTTTTTATCGATCTAAGTTTGAAAGAATGTTGAAAACCAACAAATCAGTAGGTAATGAAATGAAATGAAATGAAATGTTTTATTGCCAGACTTACGTCCATAATATGTATAACAGAATATTTGAAAGAAAGAAAAATTAAAATTAAATGTCAAATTTGCTCAAATTAAATCAAACTATAGTATATAAAATTAAATGAGGTCAAATCTAATTAAATTAAATTAAATCTATCTATTAAATTAAATTACACAAAATTAAATCAAACAGATAAATGACGGCATTCGAATTTAGGCGGGCCTCTATGGATTCTGTCCGAAATAAATGGTTTTTTTTTTATATTGTTTTCGCCTGCGTGTCATACTAATACGAGTTCACGCTTTTTGTAAGGCACTCCCGTCTCTTAAAACGGTAGTGATTATACAGGGTTATTGGTAATTCGACGTGAATTCTTTAGGAGGTGATAGGTGTGACTATTTGCGATAATTTTAACCCCCATATGTATTATACAAAAGTTAACCATTTTTGAATTATCATGTTTTTTAGTTTTTTTTCAAAATAAGTCAAAAATGCAACATTAAGAATTTATTTTAAAAAAAAGTAGGTATCAGTTTAAATCTCATTTTTTGCTTCTAATTTATAAAAAAGATTAAACACTAGTTATTTATCAATATTAAAACCACAATTATCGGGCAGCGGGCAATGGAGCGCAGCATTTTGGGTGTTCGCAGAAGGGATTATAAGTATTTTTTGTTTTTGTTACATTGAGTATTGTTTTTAATTAATTTAGTTCGAATAAGAATTTCCTTAGAACTCCTTAGGACGACCTTAGTTTAGTTCAAATAAAATTTCCCGCCCGCTTCCTTTGTGATCATTTTTTTTCTGTTTCTTTGAAGTAAGTTCCTAGTTGTTATGCATTTTTGGAGAGCTAAGAAAACGGTTATGTTTTTAAAATAATCTGCCAGCCAAGTTCCATAACGTTTTTTTTTTTTTTTTAAGGCATTTTAGTGAAAAAAAATGACAAAAAAAAATTGAATAAATATCGTTTTTTACCTCGCAGGTTTTAATATTGATAAATAACTAGTGTTTAATCGCTTTTATAAATCAGAAGAAAAAATGAGATTTAAACTGATACTTTTTTTTAAAATAAATTTTTAATGTTGCATTTTTGACTTATTTTGAAAAAAACTACAAAACATGATAACTCAAAAATGGTTAACTTTTGCATAATACATATGGGGGTTAAAATTATCGCAAATAGTCACCCCTATCACCTCCTAAAGAATTCACGTCGAATTACCAATAACCCTGTATTCTCTTTGGTATTACGAAATTTAGTGGTTTTAAGCCCAAAGCTTTCTTTCTTTCTTTCTTTTCCATTTCGGTCCTCCAAATGTTGCAAAGCCAGAATCCAGATAGTTGAACGAGTGTGCGCGAGATCAACAAAGTATTCGGCTATTTCTGCCACGAATAGTAAGAAAAATACGGGTAAGGTAATCTATCTCGTGTGCGAGTGCGATACAGCTTTTGCGCGCTGTCGTGCTAGCCGAGAAACAATATCGCGTGAGAAGTGGAAACTTTATGAGATTATGATGACATGACAGGCCGAGCTGCTGGAGAAGTGGTCCGAGCTGAGCGTCGACTCCCCGGGGGGGAAGGAGGCGCCGTGCGGCGGGGAGGGGGGGGAGCACGCGCGGCTGCTGCGCGCGCTGCGGGACGCGCTGCCACACGCCGCCGGCGCACAGCTGCTGGACGCCTGCCTGCGCGCGCCGCACAGCGCCGACCAGGTAGGGAGGCGAGGACATGCAATCGCTCGCCAAACGATGTCGCTAAATGTGCGCTCTGTGTTCGGCAGGTGTTGTCGGGCATCATCGCGGGCTCGAAGAGCGCTTCGGGCGCGCGGGGCGCGGGGGCGGCGGGCGCCTGGCTGCTGGCGGCCGCGCTGCGGGGCGGGGGCCGCGCGCGCCGCGCCCTGCACGCGCTGCTGGACCACCACGCCGGGGCCCCGCAGGTCGCGACCCACGCTAACTCATGTCGGCACCGTCACCGCCAGTAAGGGGGACATCGCTAATGCACCGTTCCGTGCGTGGTTCCAGATAGACGAGCTGATCGTCGCGTGCCGCGCGGCGCTGCGCGAGGCGGGGGGCGCGCGGGCGCTGCTGGCGGGGCACGCGGCGGCGCGCAGCGGGGCGGGGCGCGGGGGGGACCGCCTGGCCGCCGCGCTGCTGCACGCCGCGCTGCTGCAGCTGCTGCCGCCCGCCGCGCAGGTGAGGGGGGCGCGGGGGGGACCGCCTGGCCGCCGCGCTGCTGCACGCCGCGCTGCTGCAGCTGCTGCCGCCCGCCGCGCAGGTGAGGGGGGCGCGGGGGGGACCGCCTGGCCGCCGCGCTGCTGCACGCCGCGCTGCTGCAGCTGCTGCCGCCCGCCGCGCAGGTGAGGGGGGCGCGGGGGGGACCGCCTGGCCGCCGCGCTGCTGCACGCCGCGCTGCTGCAGCTGCTGCCGCCCGCCGCGCAGGTGAGGGGGGCGCGGGGGGGACCGCCTGGCCGCCGCGCTGCTGCACGCCGCGCTGCTGCAGCTGCTGCCGCCCGCCGCGCAGGTGAGGGGGGCGCGGGGGGGACCGCCTGGCCGCCGCGATGCTGCAGCTGCTGCCGCCCGCCGCGCAGGTGAGGGGGGCGCGGGGGGGACCGCCTGGCCGCCGCGCTGCTGCACGCCGCGCTGCTGCAGCTGCTGCCGCCCGCCGCGCAGGTGAGGGGGGCGCGGGGGGGACCGCCTGGCCGCCGCGCTGCTGCACGCCGCGCTGCTGCAGCTGCTGCCGCCCGCCGCGCAGGTGAGGGGGGCGCGGGGGGGACCGCCTGGCCGCCGCGCTGCTGCACGCCGCGCTGCTGCAGCTGCTGCCGCCCGCCGCGCAGGTGAGGGGGGCGCGGGGGGGACCGCCTGGCCGCCGCGCTGCTGCAGCTGCTGCCGCCCGCCGCGCAGGTGAGGGGGGCGCGGGGGGGACCGCCTGGCCGCCGCGCTGCTGCACGCCGCGCTGCTGCAGCTGCTGCCGCCCGCCGCGCAGGTGAGGGGGGCGCGGGGGGGACCGCCTGGCCGCCGCGCTGCTGCAGCTGCTGCCGCCCGCCGCGCAGGTGAGGGGGGCGCGGGGGGGACCGCCTGGCCGCCGCGCTGCTGCACGCCGCGCTGCTGCAGCTGCTGCCGCCCGCCGCGCAGGTGAGGGGGGCGCGGGGGGGACCGCCTGGCCGCCGCGCTGCTGCACGCCGCGCTGCTGCAGCTGCTGCCGCCCGCCGCGCAGGTGAGGGGGGCGCGGGGGGGACCGCCTGGCCGCCGCGCTGCTGCACGCCGCGCTGCTGCAGCTGCTGCCGCCCGCCGCGCAGGTGAGGGGGGCGCGGGGGGGACCGCCTGGCCGCCGCGCTGCTGCAGCTGCTGCCGCCCGCCGCGCAGGTGAGGGGGGCGCGGGGGGGACCGCCTGGCCGCCGCGCTGCTGCACGCCGCGCTGCTGCAGCTGCTGCCGCCCGCCGCGCAGGTGAGGGGGGCGCGGGGGGGACCGCCTGGCCGCCGCGCTGCTGCAGCTGCTGCCGCCCGCCGCGCAGGTGAGGGGGGCGCGGGGGGGACCGCCTGGCCGCCGCGCTGCTGCACGCCGCGCTGCTGCAGCTGCTGCCGCCCGCCGCGCAGGTGAGGGGGGCGCGGGGGGGACCGCCTGGCCGCCGCGCTGCTGCACGCCGCGCTGCTGCAGCTGCTGCCGCCCGCCGCGCAGGTGAGGGGGGCGCGGGGGGGACCGCCTGGCCGCCGCGATGCTGCAGCTGCTGCCGCCCGCCGCGCAGGTGAGGGGGGCGCGGGGGGGACCGCCTGGCCGCCGCGCTGCTGCACGCCGCGCTGCTGCAGCTGCTGCCGCCCGCCGCGCAGGTGAGGGGCGCGGGGGGGGGAAATTAAAATATCGAAAGTTAAAAAGTCGACGGTCAAAATTTCGAAAAACAGAATGTCAAACGATCATAAGGTCGAAATTAAAAATGTCGAAAGTATACAGGGTGTTTGGTAGCCAGGTGCAAAGCCTTAAGGGGGTGATAGCCGAGGTATTTTTGAGCATTTTGAGCCATACATGTCTTAGCCGAAATTTGTTTTTTTTTTTTTTAAATTGAAAATATAAAAAATTTATGAAAATACCCAGAATTTGATAGAAACTTGTCAATATTACACCAATGGGCGTTAATTTGTTAACAAAATCTTTTATTTAGGATACTTTAATGTGTATTGGACTAAATAAAATAATTTTTAAGTGTCTGTCTTGCCACAGAAACAAAATGGAGGCATTCGAAATTACTAAAAATGTCTTATTTTGGAACAGTCTTTTTTCTATGCCATAAAAAAAAATAAAAAAAAATCTTGGAAATGTTCAAACATTTTTTAAAACATGTCTGTTTATTGCTCTTTCTTTTAAGGTATCACTCATTAACATTGCTTGCTAAATCTGAGAAAAAGTAAAAACCAAACTCGGGGGAGCACTCGCTAAGAATGCACTAGTATTGAAATTTCGCGTTTTTTCATGTAATTTACTAGGTAAGTACCTACACTTACCTAGTAAATTACATAAAAAAAAGGTAAAAAAAAGTTGTAAAATGAATTTATTTACTATTCAAATCACAAAGAAGTGAAGATTAATGTTTTTTTTTTTACCTTTTTTTCATGTAATTTACTACTGAAGTACCTACCTTTAACGTGAAAATTGACAACATTTAAAAAAAAAAACATTTAAGTTTTTTTCGCGTTTATAATAGCTGGTTAAAAATTAGACTACCCGTGTTTCTCGGTTTTCCTTTGGTTTACTTAAATTCGTCGTTAATAATTTATTAAAGAAATGGTCATTAAAAAGACCGTATATACAAAGATAGGGATACTGATGTCGTGAACTTAGCATGATATGAAATTAAAAAAGTAACTTTCAAACAGAACTGTCATGTCATGTCACTTGCTTTGTTTATCAACCATTCATTGTCGTTCGTTCACGAATTTGTTATTTTGCGTTTGCTGCTTTGCAATACTGTGCATGCTTTGAGTTTATTTCTATATAATGACGACCGGAAGAAAGTATCACCAAGATCCTTTAATAATTTGTATCGTCCCAAGTTGCGGAAACACGGCGTTAATAGAAAAAAATAAGCACTATAAGCACATGAACACAAGATACACAACACAAGATAAATTCGTCGACTCTGGGCAGATTGCGGCTATCCGCTATCACTAATCAGTCTACCACTTTCATGTTATTAAAGCGTCTACGAAACCAATAATTAAATATTACGACATTTACGAGAATTGAAAACGAGTCGTTAGAATCAAGCACCTAATCCGTCGGACTGATAAAAAATGAACATGACATTGACACCATGACAGTTCTATATTTTTTTAAACTCCTACGGTAATAAATGGACTAACGGCACTATGAGTATATCCCTAACATTCACAATCCACCTTTTTTTACTGTTTTTCCTGAATGTAAAAAAAACTACTGCATAAAAAAATCCAAAAATATTTTTACTGTAATGAGCAGTGTAAAATCTACAAACGGTATTTTCATTTTACTACCTTAGCAAATTTGAATTGTTGTCAATTCAATACTAGTGCATTCTTAGCGAGTGCTCCCCGAGTTTGGTTTTTACTTTTTATCTCGGATTTAGCAAGCAATGTGAATGAGTGATACTTTAAAAGAAAGAGCAATAAACAGGCATGTTTTTAAAAATGTTTGAACATTTCCAGGTTTTTCTTTTTTTTAAATTTATGGCACAGAAAAATTACTCTATTCCAAAATAAGACATTTTTAGTAATTTCGAATGCCTCCATTTTGTTTATGTGGCAAGACAGACACTTAAAAATTATTTCATTTGGTCCAATACACATTAAACTATCCGAAATAAAAGATTTTGTTTACAAGTTAACGCCCATTGGTGCAATATTGACACGTTTCTATCAAATTCTGGGTATTTTCATAATTTTTTAAAATTTTCAATTTAAAAAAAGAATATCAAATTTCGGCTATGACAAGAATGGCTCAAAATGCTCAAAAATACCTCGGCTATCACCCCCTTAAGGCTTTGCACCTGGCTACCAAACACCCTGTATATTCTCGAATGGTACAATTATCGAATGCTTAAATTTTGAAAATCTGAATATCGATAGCTAAATTATCGAAAATCAGAATGTCGAACGATCATAAAGTCGAAATTCATAATCTCGAAAGTGTATATTATCGAATGCTTAAATATCGAAAATCAGAGTGTCGAACGATCATAAGGTCGAAATTCAAAATATCGAAATTATATTATCGAATATATCTGATGCAGTCGCCATCGAATATATCTGATGCACAGGCAACATAGGTTAGGTTAGGTTAGTATTGCGTCAAGGCGCGAAGCGCCTCAACTAGGCGGAATAGGAGCTCCGTCGACTTTTCTCGTAGCTATTCAGTTATTTTTGTTAATCAAACATTTTACTTTGTTATACGAAACATTTAGTCGCATGAGAATTGAATAGCTACGAGGAAAAGTCGACGGAGCTCCGCTCGGCGGAGCTCCTATTCCGCCTAATTTAGGAGCTTCGCGCCTTGACGCAATACTAACCTAACCTAACCTACGATTGCCTGCGCTTTCTTACAGATTTTGAAAATAGATATCTCAAGCTTCGGTATATCGACGCTAAACTATTTTAACCATTCGGCATTTGAGCTGTAGGAATGTGAGACGTCAATATAATAGCAGTAGATGTTAAGGTCGTTCGCTATTTCAATTTTCGGTATTTTATACGTTGGGTTTTTGATGGTCGATCTTTTATGTTTCGATTTTAACATATATCGAGCATTCGACTGTAGATATTTTGAACTTTCGATATTTTAGCCGTTCGGTATTTGAATTTTAGGTATTTCAGACGTCGATATAATGATAGTAGATATTTAGATCGTTTCGATATTTTGTCCGTCGATATTTTAACCTTAGATATTTTAAATTTTGATATTCAAATACGTGCCCGTGACGAGCGTGTCGTGTCGCAGGAGCCGGAGCCGGAGCCTCCGGAGTGCGGCGTGTCGGCGGCGCTGGCGGCGCGCGTGCGCGCGGCGTGGCGGCAGCTGCCCGCGGGCCGCCGGCTGCTGCTGCTGCGGGCCGCGGGCCGCGCGCTGGCCGCCCCCGCGCAGCCCCCCGCGCCCCGCGCCGCCGCCGCGCTGCTGGCCGCGCTGGCGCAGCCGCTGCCGCGCGCCGCGGACCCGCTCGCGCGCCACCAGGTGAGCCCCGCCCCGCGCCCCCCCCCCGCCGCGCTGCTGGCCGCGCTGGCGCAGCCGCTGCCGCGCGCCGCGGACCCGCTCGCGCGCCACCAGGTGAGCCCCGCCCCGCGCCCCCCCCCCGCCGCGCTGCTGGCCGCGCTGGCGCAGCCGCTGCCGCGCGCCGCGGACCCGCTCGCGCGCCACCAGGTGAGCCCCGCCCCGCGCCCCCCCCCCGCCGCGCTGCTGGCCGCGCTGGCGCAGCCGCTGCCGCGCGCCGCGGACCCGCTCGCGCGCCACCAGGTGAGCCCCGCCCCGCGCCCCCCCCCCGCCGCGCTGCTGGCCGCGCTGGCGCAGCCGCTGCCGCGCGCCGCGGACCCGCTCGCGCGCCACCAGGTGAGCCCCGCCCCGCGCCCCCCCCCCGCCGCGCTGCTGGCCGCGCTGGCGCAGCCGCTGCCGCGCGCCGCGGACCCGCTCGCGCGCCACCAGGTGAGCCCCGCCCCGCGCCCCCCCCCCGCCGCGCTGCTGGCCGCGCTGGCGCAGCCGCTGCCGCGCGCCGCGGACCCGCTCGCGCGCCACCAGGTGAGCCCCGCCCCGCGCCCCCCCCCCGCCGCGCTGCTGGCCGCGCTGGCGCAGCCGCTGCCGCGCGCCGCGGACCCGCTCGCGCGCCACCAGGTGAGCCCCGCCCCGCGCCCCCCCCCCGCCGCGCTGCTGGCCGCGCTGGCGCAGCCGCTGCCGCGCGCCGCGGACCCGCTCGCGCGCCACCAGGTGAGCCCCGCCCCGCGCCCCCCCCCCGCCGCGCTGCTGGCCGCGCTGGCGCAGCCGCTGCCGCGCGCCGCGGACCCGCTCGCGCGCCACCAGGTGAGCCCCGCCCCGCGCCCCCCCCCCGCCGCGCTGCTGGCCGCGCTGGCGCAGCCGCTGCCGCGCGCCGCGGACCCGCTCGCGCGCCACCAGGTGAGCCCCGCCCCGCGCCCCCCCCCCGCCGCGCTGCTGGCCGCGCTGGCGCAGCCGCTGCCGCGCGCCGCGGACCCGCTCGCGCGCCACCAGGTGAGCCCCGCCCCGCGCCCCCCCCCCGCCGCGCTGCTGGCCGCGCTGGCGCAGCCGCTGCCGCGCGCCGCGGACCCGCTCGCGCGCCACCAGGTGAGCCCCGCCCCGCGCCCCCCCCCCGCCGCGCTGCTGGCCGCGCTGGCGCAGCCGCTGCCGCGCGCCGCGGACCCGCTCGCGCGCCACCAGGTGAGCCCCGCCCCGCGCCCCCCCCCCGCCGCGCTGCTGGCCGCGCTGGCGCAGCCGCTGCCGCGCGCCGCGGACCCGCTCGCGCGCCACCAGGTGAGCCCCGCCCCGCGCCCCCCCCCCGCCGCGCTGCTGGCCGCGCTGGCGCAGCCGCTGCCGCGCGCCGCGGACCCGCTCGCGCGCCACCAGGTGAGCCCCGCCCCGCGCCCCCCCCCCGCCGCGCTGCTGGCCGCGCTGGCGCAGCCGCTGCCGCGCGCCGCGGACCCGCTCGCGCGCCACCAGGTGAGCCCCGCCCCGCGCCCCCCCCCCGCCGCGCTGCTGGCCGCGCTGGCGCAGCCGCTGCCGCGCGCCGCGGACCCGCTCGCGCGCCACCAGGTGAGCCCCGCCCCGCGCCCCCCCCCCGCCGCGCTGCTGGCCGCGCTGGCGCAGCCGCTGCCGCGCGCCGCGGACCCGCTCGCGCGCCACCAGGTGAGCCCCGCCCCGCGCCCCCCCCCCGCCGCGCTGCTGGCCGCGCTGGCGCAGCCGCTGCCGCGCGCCGCGGACCCGCTCGCGCGCCACCAGGTGAGCCCCGCCCCGCGCCCCCCCCCCGCCGCGCTGCTGGCCGCGCTGGCGCAGCCGCTGCCGCGCGCCGCGGACCCGCTCGCGCGCCACCAGGTGAGCCCCGCCCCGCGCCCCCCCCCCGCCGCGCTGCTGGCCGCGCTGGCGCAGCCGCTGCCGCGCGCCGCGGACCCGCTCGCGCGCCACCAGGTGAGCCCCGCCCCGCGCCCCCCCCCCGCCGCGCTGCTGGCCGCGCTGGCGCAGCCGCTGCCGCGCGCCGCGGACCCGCTCGCGCGCCACCAGGTGAGCCCCGCCCCGCGCCCCCCCCCCGCCGCGCTGCTGGCCGCGCTGGCGCAGCCGCTGCCGCGCGCCGCGGACCCGCTCGCGCGCCACCAGGTGAGCCCCGCCCCGCGCCCCCCCCCCGCCGCGCTGCTGGCCGCGCTGGCGCAGCCGCTGCCGCGCGCCGCGGACCCGCTCGCGCGCCACCAGGTGAGCCCCGCCCCGCGCCCCCCCCCCCCGCCTAATTTCTTTTAACACAACAAACATTTAACCTAACTGAAACAGCTGCAAAACATTGTTTAATTTTCGGCGAGCGAGCGAAGCGAGCGAGCAAGACGGTACGGAGCGGAAGTGACTCGGATAGATTAGGTTCAAAAGCTAATGCGGGAGCGTAGCGCAGCGAATCTCCCGCATTAGCCTTTGGTGTTAGTTATTTTTTTTATAACCACCTAGAAAACCCCCTAACCACAT
Organism: Pandemis heparana; assembly: GCA_963854515.1. Classification (NCBI taxonomy): domain Eukaryota; kingdom Metazoa; phylum Arthropoda; class Insecta; order Lepidoptera; family Tortricidae; genus Pandemis; species Pandemis heparana. The sequence goes on from OY978028.1 coordinate 12,515,992, forward strand.
AGCAAATTCAATAAACAACTGTGCATTATGCTTTTGATGTTAGCTGTTATGAACATTATATGCTTTGATCGTTATTTTAATTGATACTATATATAAACAACGTTATACCTTACAAAATTAGATATTTTAAGATTATAATTTCCTGAATAAAAAAAAATAAAAAAAAAAAAATAATAATAATAATAATTTTCGTTCATTATATCCAGTAAACGTTATACTAAACGAATTTATTTAAAGTGAGCGAATATATTATGAACATTAGATAATAAGTTGTTATACCTTGGTTATACCTCGTATTACTTACCCCGCGGTGAGACCTCCGACCGGTCCCTCGGCTAACGGATCTCGTGTCGCAGGTGCTGAGCAGCGTGTGCAAGCTGCAGCTGCTGTTCCGCGAGCGCGCGGCGTCCGCGGACGCGGAGCACGAGCGGACGCGGGCTCGGGACGCGGAGGAGGACCGGGCGGAGGTGAAGCGGGAGCGGATACGGGCGGAGGAGGTCGAAGAGGAAGCGATGGAGGAGCCGCGCGCCGAGGGGAAGGAACGCTGCGCCGCGGGCGACGCGGGGAGCGCGCGGGCGGGGGAGGGGGGGGAGGGCGAGCCGTCGCCCGAGCGCAAGCGCCTGCGCCGCTCGCCGCGCACGCTCGTCGCCAAAGCGCGCCCCTGATGCACACTACCAGATTTCGAAATTCGTATCGCACCATCTCTCTCACTTTCAAATTGATGGCCATTATAGTGTGCGTGAAATGGCCCGAAACGAACTTCGAATATCGTATTCCGTCTCACACGAGGACGGACGGTGGACGGCAGCGGGCGGTACGGTCCTGCTGCTGCTTTTCCGACGCACACGCAGAGACAGTACAGTGCCGACTTGACAGTTAACCGGGACGGAACAGTTGACGGCTCGCCGGTGTGTTATTTAAGGGGGGGGGGGGGGGGAGCCTTGTGCGAGGGCGGTGCGTCGCCGTCAGGTCAGACACTGTTGTCTCGGCGGCGCGGCCAGCGCTCGGCGCCCGCGCGTGAAGCCGGCGCGGCGCGCGGTATCCGCGGGTTAGATTATAAAGTTAAAATAATATTTAAAATGAAACAAATGTGATACTTTCTAAAATAAGATTTTTATTAGTTTTGTATAAAAGCATTTTGTTATAACCCCTTAGTGACATTCGCCGTAGGCGTATTAAAATACAGTGCATACAACGCACCTTCTAAACAGTAATAATACGACTGAACCTGTGTATTACTTTACATATTACCTTACATAATAAAAAAAAGTTACCTAATATAAAAAGTTGATTTGAGATTGCTTGTATTCTTATTCTTAATCTACTTATGATACGTCATGCCCTATCCAATTATTATCATTCAGTCATGACAAAAAACGTCGTTATCGTTTCATTTACAGGCCGACATAAAAGTCTAGAAATGGAACTAATTTTATTTTTTCCTTGCAACACACTACTAGCTGTCAGTGCCAGTACAAGATATGTCAAATTTGAGGACTGAGACTCATTTCGTTACTATTTTGGCATATTATTAGCGTTGTTTTATCGAATAGTGTGAAAATGAGTAAAACGATTCGTAGTGGTACCAGACCAGTATGCTTATTACGTAACTCGCTCGCGATCACCATCGTCTTCATTTTGACAGTTCATGTATGGGCTGACAATTGGCATCGGAATCAGCTAGCTGTCACATTCATACAAGAACTGTCAAAATGAACACGATGGCGATTGCGAGCGAGTTACGTAATAAACTAGCAGAGTGGTCATTTATAAAGTATACAGATGTCTCGCAGAAAGCGAAGCAAAAAATCTTTTGACCCCACTAGACAATGATTACCGAAGAATCGCCGCTATGACAGGTTGGTAACGGTTTATTTTTACTATTTTGAGTCGAATTAGATGTTTTTAAAATAATCTATGTTGTTACAAATATAAAATATTCCATAATTAATAAGTGTTGTTTCTGATCGTTAAAATTGAAAAAGTTGGAGATTATGTTTACAAAATACGTACACTTGACGTACGCAAGATGTATTGATACTTGCTATGTGATACAATGTATTACAGAAATATTCCGTTTATTTTGTAATTGTATACTGTGTTGTAGATAGCTAAAACTCATTTCCCTTAAAGAGGGATTTCTCCAAGTGAGCGTAGTCACGGGCAAAACAAAGGTGTAAGTAGAGTATCAATATTTTTTCGTCGTACTATATGGTGTTGCTACAGATGCGACAGTGGCGCCCCTATTAATTTCTAGACTTTTATGTCGGGCTGTACTCGCTCGCGCCATGACGAGTCCGACTGAGCGAAGAATGGTGGTCGCCGATCGAGCGCACCCAAACCAAACGGTCGTATTAAGATGACGGACTGTAGTTAATACTTTAGAAAAATATTATTTACAACAGACTTGACAGTATTGGCTTTAATCCCTTTGTCTGCACTGCGATGGTAGAAGACAATTTAAAATAACATTGACACTGACTGACAAGACCACAGATTAAGTTAAGAGGGTTTATTCCTGCTGAGCTGGCAATGGCTTTTTTGCGATTATTTCACAGAAATTGAATGAGTTTCAAATATCCGTCTGTAGTGCACTTCGTTTTGAGTGTACCTATTAAAGTCGTCACAAAATAATAGGCCCGTTTTGACCATTTGTCTTCCCGACGTAACTAGTGATGTCACCGTACGACTCGGTACTCGATACTCACGATAAATCGATTCAAATTTGCATCAGTATTTGATCGATTTGAATTATGTATTGTAACTTAACTTAAATTGATATTGTAGGTATTTTGAAATGATACAATGTTAGGAAAGGTCTATTTTCTTTCATTTAATATTTTTATTTTATCTATTCACTCAAAGACAAAAAAAATCGAGAAAAAGTGAATCTTCAGTCAATCATTTTCTTAAGATGATGAAGACGAGCCACTCCATTGAAATCAGTGTTGCCATTGTTTACAGCTTTGAGCTCCAAGGTCATAATTTTCAGTAAAGATCACTATACAGCTGGTGAAATTCAGTAATTAATTGGGCTAAATAAAATAAATGTAACCGGCAAAGTGCGAGTCGGCCTTAAAAAAATATCAAGATCGATTTATTTTTTTCTTAACCGATTATTAATAGTCTGTGGACAATACGGAAAAATCTTTATGCACAGCACTTAGCCGAGTGAGCGATACCCATCAATGAAAAATGCAATTACCTTCAGAACGTTTCGATCGGTAAAAAATAGAGAACTTCATGGGCGTGAACTGTCAAAACGGGCCTTTTAAATTGTGACGACTTTAAAGTGTCTAATGCAATAATTGATTGTGATGAACTTTTATTTTTTTATTAAACGAGATATAGTATAATTTTTAAACAACACTAAAAATTAGAACACAGAAAAATCCGAAAAGTAAAGCTATGGCCGGGAAATATAGTATTTTATTTTTATCCCTTTAATAAGAAAATAAAAGTCCATCACGATCAATTATTGCGTTGAACACATTGGAACATTAAAAACGAAGAAGTTATATCTATAGACAACTGTTTTAAACTGTGTTTTAATTATTCAGTTTCTGTAAAATAATCATAAAAAACACCAAAAAGCGACGTTGCCAGCTCAATAGGGATAAACGCTGTTAGAAATCAGTAGGCTTATTGTCTAACTCGCTCGCAATCGCCATCGTATTCATTTTGACAGCTCATGTATGGGCTGACAATTGGCATCGGAATCAGCTAGCTGTCACATTCATACAAGAACTGTCAAAATGAACGCGATGGCGATTGCGAGCGAGTTAGACAATAAGTCTACAGGTTTAGTCCTTGTGGCTCTATGATATACCTACAAAATTTATTTATTTATCTTAAGTGTCAGTTATCTATGATTCAGTCTCTATTTACATATTACTCCCAGACAGAAACAGGCAGAGACGACATCATAGAAAACTGACACTTTAGATAACGGGAACTGAACAGGATGGTGAAACGGGCCCTAAGTAATCAAGTACAGAGAGAGAACCTAGCAAATATTTGGACGGACGTCGACAGTCGCGAGAGCGGCCCCGAGGCGGCGGCGTCCCGTCGCGGTCACGCGGGCTGCTGCAGCTCGCACTCGAGGCGCGCCAGCGGCAGCGACAGCGCCGCGCCCAGCAGCGGCCGCGCGTAGCCGCCGCTCAGCTGCCACCTGCAAGCACCGCCACATGTACACGCGCACACGCACACACGCGCACGGGGGCGCGCACACTCACCCCTCGTCGTGCAGCAGGCGGCGCGCGGCCGGCGTCAGCGCGGAGGTGAGCGCGTGCAGCGCCGGGTAGCCCAGCCCGGCCGCGCCGCGCCGCGCCGCCGCCAGCAGCGCCCGCGCCGCGCCGCGCCGGCGCCACTCCGCCGACACGCCCAGCGCGCCCAGCCAGCCGCCCGCCGCGTCCGTGCACGCCCACACCGACACCGTGCCCACGATCTGCTCGCACACAAGCCCCGCGTCAGCACGGGCCCGGCCGCGCTCGGCGCGCGCCGGCCCGCCCGCGCTCACCTCGCAGTGCTGCGGCGCGGCTTTGGGCGCGCGCTCCTCGGGCAGCACGGGCACGGCGGGCGGCGCGCGCGCTCCGGGCGGGCGCGGCGGGCCGCGGCGCTCCGCCACCCAGCCGGCGCGCTCCCGCGGCAGCCGCGCCGCCGCGCGCCCGGCCGCCGCCTCCAGCGCGAGCCGCGCGCCGCCCAGCACCAGCAGCGCGGCCGCCGGCGCCGCCAGCAGCGCGCCGCCCCCGCAGCCGCCGAAGATGAACAGCGCCGCGCCGCCCAGCACCGCGCCCTGCAGCGTCGCCTGCGCACACACGAGGAGTGGGAGCCGCGCCCGGGGAGCCGCCGGCGGGCCCGGGGCCGGTCGGGCGAGACGAGTTCGTTCCGTGTGCACCGTAGATAGACTTGTCGGTTTGATTACAGAAGCGATAAAGATTAAAAACTGAGCTGGAACCTATCGAGCGAACGGGCTCCGTTCTCTTTGACGCTTCTTCGAAGTCTAACTTGAAGATCGAACCGACTCGAGATAGTTGGATATTTTGAGCGAAATGATGCTTGGACTACGACTTTTTTTTTCCTCGAACTCGACTCGATTGCAAAGTTTAGTTTGACCTGACCTACTTTTTGTATTTTTTTTTTTTTTCAATATATAATTAATTATAATAATTTATTAAAATAATCATTTGTACAAATAAATTATAAATGGTTAGTAAGTACTATAATTATGTCTATCTATGAATTAGTAAGTACACAACAAAGTTAAGAACTAAACTAATGACTCGACATAAAACAAGTGCGCCTGCGCTTACAACGAAAGTATATTATAAACTGTGCGTAGAGTAATTAAATTAAATGCCTAAACTAGGATACGAAAGTAGCCTGTATCTTAGGCAAAAGATAGGGTGTATGATAAATAGAAATAAAATTTAAATCGATAATCGCTATTGATGTGATCTTGATGATGGGACATATTCGAATAGCCGTCTGCACGACTTCAGAAACTGCTAGTACACAAATGAAGCGAATGAAAAGTAAATAGAGTGGAAAGAGAAATAATTCTTGGACATGCAGTGATACATCATTAATCTCTTGAACCACACCGGCAGCAGCCCTGACCTCGACCTCGATAAAGATAAAACAAGGATCTCTTTCGTTGAGCCTGAAGAGGTCCGTTTAACAGTGCGCCTCTCAAAACCTTGCACGCCTCGCCACCTAATAACGGTTTAGGCATTTCCATAAGAATCAATATAGTAATATTATTTTCAAACACATATTCGAAATCTCTGTTTCTTCATCTTCGCTCGGGACCTAAACACGGTCTGTTGATAGTAACCGATAAAGGAGTGCCGGAGGCCGAGCGCCACCGCTCCAACCGCGATACCTCGTGGAAGAAGAAGTAGCAAAAGGCGTCCGCGGTGAGCGAGAGCAGCGCCTCCCGCAGCAGCCGCGCGCGCGCCGCCGCGTCCCCGCTGCGCGCGCGCCGCACCACCAGCACCTCGCCCGCCGGCGCCGACATGCCGCCCGCAGAGACGAGCCCGCGTTACACACCCGTTATGATCGTCTTACTTAGTTAGCTTAATAGATTGCCGCGCCTCAAAATACTATTATTTTTATTTAACACTTCGATTAAACAAAACGACACAAAATAATCAACTCTCTCGTACACTTCCCCCTGTCACCTGTCACTCCTGTCAGCCAAAGTCGAATGTCAAATCGATTTGTTTTAACTTCCTAATTAGAAAGGCAAAGGTACTAGACCCTTACAGCTACAGATGACTAAGATATTTTAAAAAGAAGTATGAAATTTGATTTAATCATCAACCTATTCCCGTGGTCGTCAAACTCCGGCCCGTAGCTGTTATTTGTGAGGCCCGCGGCAAATTAAATTGTTTCAAATAACGAAATAAGCTGAATATATATTATGTATAAGTGTGCAAAGGCTCTTGGAGCGCCTTCACATACTTACTCTGCGGCCCGGCCCTGGAACTCACACTGTCATAATGTGGCCCTTGGCCCGTAAAGTGTGACGACCGCTGACCTATTCTTTTAAAGTGTGAATCAATTACGAAATTAAATGAAATATTTTTTCCTACTCCTGTACTACTCGTATTATCTGTGATTTATGTTATCACGAGTACCACTATAAGAATACTCATAATAAGACTGGATAAGTCTATATTGTCTATTCCCTCTAAAAGCACTTGTTGGCTTATGGTTCTAAAAGTGCTCCATCATTACTCTGCCAGCCATAGATTGCCAGACCTAGGTAAAACTTTTACACGATCAACATTAAATTTATGGTGAAAATGCATGGCTACCAACTTAACAAATAATTTAATTCATACGGTTTTTTAAAGAACTAAAACTTTCTGAACTAAATGCATAGCTGCCAACATAACAAACAAGATATTATAGCACTGGAGACTATTTAGAAGGGGTACGCCACTGCCGGCAGGCAGAAAATGAGAACTCAGGGGTGTTTTCGGGAATTTAATATAAAAGTTATCGAACTTATGGATTAGTGGTTAAAGCAGCAATGTACAGAAAGTCACTGGAAGAGTATAAGTATGAGTTAAGTAGAAACTAAAACACTGGACAAACAAGGTAATAATGTAAACCCGACTTTTCCTTATTGGCTAGTTTGGCTGTAGGGAAGTGGGTCGTCTGATACGTTAGTATCCCTTAGTAGTTTGTGCTCGACTGACTATGGCGGCCGGCGCGTGAGCCGTGCTGGCCGTTACAGCGCGGGGCGCGGGAGACGGAGAGGGGTACCGCGGCGTGTATACTACACTACACTCACACTAGCAAGTAATCTAGCTGGTGTGCGTCCGCGAGAGGCCCGCTCGGGTAAGATACGGCTCGGGATTGAAATACGGTTTGCTATAATATTTTAATAACGTCACTGGGAAGTTGGTGAACGTTTTGGCTAAATGCGCCAAGAAGGCAAGGCTATAAAAAAAGTAAGCGTTAATTAAAAACAAAGTTTACTATAAACAAACAAACTTCCAATTGGGATTGTCTAAAAAAAAAAAAAAAAAAAATACCTGTCCTTTTTATTTATTTTTTGGATAGCGAAGTCAATTATAAGTTCCTATGCCCCTGCCACACATACGCTTATTTGATAAATTGATCATAATACGTATGTGTAGCAGCGGCATCAATGTATTTTCTATCTGTGGCCAAGTTGAGATACTGTCATTAATGCCAATGTCATTTTTAGGCGTAATCAATTTCTATCGGCGTTTTATTAAAAATGCCGCTGAAACGCAAGCGCCACTTCATAATCTTCTCAAAGATGGTGTCAAAGGTAATGACGCTGTGTGTCTCTCCACGCTGATGCTACATTTGATGCGTGTCGGCAAAGTCTCGTTCACGCGACCAGACTCGCATACCCTAAACAAGGCTGCGAACTCGCCCTCTTTACGGACGCTTCAGACACAGCAATGGGAGCTGCACTTCACCAGAGAAGTGATAAAGACGTCTCCCAAACGTGGGCGGGCCAAACGCGAGCTGCCGCCGACTGTATACGGGTGTTGTGCGGTCGATGGCTTTGTATGGCGCACCCATCTGGGTGGATGCCCTCTCCGTCCAGAACAAGACCCTCCTGCGGCAACCGCAACGGGTCATGGCGGTTAGGGCAACAAGGGCGTACCGCACCACTTCGTTCGAGGCGGCCTGCGTACTGGCGGGCACACCACCTTGGGAGCTAGACGCCAAGGTGCTGGCGGAGGTCTACCGGCGGATAGCCGAAGCACGCGCCAGAGGGGAACAGCCGTGTCCGGAAGAGATAAGGCGATGGAGAGAAATCTCCCGCCAAACTCTCTTCCGGAAGTGGCTGGAGGCTCTGGAGCGGCCGAGCGCCGGCCACTGTACCATTACGGGAGTCCGACCCGTTCTGCGAGAATGAGTCGACAGAGAATGGGACGGCTATTCGAATATGTCCCATCATTAAGATCACATCAATAGCAATCATCGATTTAAATTTTATTGAAAAAAAAAAAAAAAAAATTAGGTTAGGTTAGGTTAGGTTAGGTTAGGTTAGGTTTCGCCGAGGCAAAGCGGAAGGTCAAGTTAGAAGACTTTGGGATACCTGGCCTACGCTTTCGCCAGGCCCAAACTGGGGCCTACCTCATGGAGGTGCCCGGAGCCACCAGCGGCGACAAGGCGGATGCTCTGGCCAAAAAGCTGGAGGAGGTCGTAGACCCCGAGGTGGTTCGAATATCCAGGCCCAAGAAATGCGCAGAACTGCGCATCTCGGGCCTGGATCAGTCGGTACTGTTCCCCGAGGTGGTGACAGCGGTCGCACGAGTGGGAGGCTGTCGTGAGGCCGACATAAAGTCCGGAGAGGTTGTCTTCACCCCCGCCGGAACTGGAACGGTCTGGCTCCGCTGCCCTGTCCCGGCAGCGAAAAAAGTGATGGAGGCGGGAAGGTTGCTGGTGGGCTGGGTATCGGCGCAGGTCAAGCTGCTCGATGCCCGCCCCCTGCGGTGCTTCCGATGCCTTGAAGAAGGCCACGTACGGGCGAAATGTAAAGCGGATGTGGACCGCAGCCTGCTGTGCTACCGCTGCGGACGCCCTGGTCACGTCGCAAACGAGTGCTCAGCACCTGCGCACTGCACGCTCTGTGCGGAAGCTGGGCTGCCGGCCAACCATAGGGTGGGAAGTAAGGTATGCAACCCACCCAAAACAAAGCAGAGAAGAGCTGACGATGGCCCCCGGGTCTCCTCGCAGCCGAATACCCAGGTAGGCAGCACTGCTGAACCCCGGGACGAGGAGGCCGAAGAAATGGCTGTAGGATAATATGGCTCCGACTCGCTTCTTACAGGTCAACATCAACCACTGCGCCAGAGCTCAGGACCTTCTGTTCCAGAGCATGGCGGAGTGGTTGATACAAATAGCGGTAGTGGCGGAGCCATATTCAGTTCCTCGCAGGGAAAACTGGGCGGGAGACCTAGACAGCCTCGTGGCTCTTTCCTCTCAAACGTCGGCTGGCTCTGCACCGCTCGAAAGAGTAGTGCAGGGCCATGGTTACGTGGCCGCCTACGTCGACAAGATGATGATTGTCGGGACATACTTCTCGCCGAACAGGAGCCTAGCCGACTTCGAGGTTTACCTTGATGAAGTGGGGGCCCTGATCGGCAGAAGTAATCCCGAACAAGTGCTCGTTGCAGGAGATCTCAACGCCAAATCCATGGCGTGGGGCTCCCCCGCGACAGATGTTCGTGGGCAGACGTTGCTGGAGTGGGCTGCTGCGTGTGGACTGGTGGTGCTTAACCGAGGGGCGGTAGACACGTGCGTGCGGCAACAGGGCGGATCCATCGTGGATGTGACATTCGCGAATGGTGCCCTGGCGCGCCGTGTCCAAGGCTGGGAGGTTGTGGAGGGCGTAGAGACGCTCTCGGATCACCGATATATTCGGTTCGAAGTCTCCGCCCACCACACTACCCCAGACGGCCTGAGCCGTCCTCGGAGAGCAGACGGCCCTAGATGGGCGTTGAAGCAGCTCGACCGGGACATGCTCCACGCGGCTGCCCTGGTCCAAGCCTGGCCGGAAGTGCCGGACCCAGTCATTATAGAAGAGGAGGCGACCTGGCTCGGCGAGGCCATGACCCAGGTGTGCGACGCCGCAATGCCCCGAGTCAAACCAACGGGTCCGAGGCGGAATGTGTATTGGTGGTCTGCAGAGCTCACGCAGCTGCGCAAAGAATGCGTGGCTGCGAGACGCCGTTACACAAGAAGCCGAAGGCGCAGAGTACGAGACCATGCGGAAGAAGAGAGGCTTCACGCCGCTTATAGGTCAGCCAGCAGGTCCCTGTGCACGGCCATAGGGAAAGCCAAAGACCTGGCAGAGGAAGAGATGCTGGAGGCTCTTAACAGCGACCCGTGGGGGCGTCCGTACAAGGCGGTGAGGTCTAAACTTCGCCCCTGGGCCCCCCCACTTACGGAGAGTCTCCAGCCGGATCGGCTGAGCCAAATTGTGGAAGTCCTCTTCCCCCACCGGGGCCAACACCTACCCCCAAGGATGGCTACCGCACGTACAGTGACAGAAGCCAACCCGCCGGAGGTGACAGAAGCAGAACTGGAGGCAGCACTGCTGAGGCTCAAGGCTAAAAATACTGCCCCTGGACCGGATGGCATCCCTGGCCGGGCGTGGGTGCTAGCACTTGGCCCGCTAGAGCAAAGAGTTAGGGCACTCTTCACAGCGTGCATGACGCAGGGCCTCATTCCACGCAGCTGGAAATGCGGCAAACTAGTGCTCCTTCGGAAGGAGGGACGACCGGCTGACTCCCCCTCGGGGTATAGGCCGATCGTCCTTCTTGATGAAGGGGCAAAGCTCTTCGAGCGGGTGGTGGCAGCCCGCTTGAACAAACACCTCAGGGAGCAAGGGCCGGACTTGAGCGAATGCCAGTACGGATTCCGCCAAAGCAGGTCCACCATCGACGCGATCGTGCGGGTGAGGGCTTTGGCGGATGAAGCTGTTTCCCGGGGGGAGGTGATCTTGGCGGTATCCTTGGATATCGCCAACGCCTTCAACACCCTTCCCTGGGAAACCATCAGAGAGGCGCTCAAGTACCACAACGTGCCGGCGTACCTGTGTAGGGTAGTGGAGTCATACCTCTCTGAGAGGGCAATCCGCTGCCCTACTCAGGAAGAGTGGGTCGAACGTGAGATGTCGTGCGGTGTCCCACAGGGGTCGGTCCTAGGACCACTCCTGTGGAACATCGGGTACGACTGGGTGCTGCGCGGAGCCAACTTACGGGGGGTCGACGTAACTTGTTACGCCGACGACACCCTCGTCACGGCCCGCGGTGCCACCTTTCGGGAGGCATCTGTGCTGGCTACGGCCGGTGTGGCCCTCACGGTGGACAGGATCAGGAAGCTGGGCCTGGAGGTAGCCCTGCACAAATCCGAAGCCATCTGCTTTCATGGGCCTCGGAGGGCACCCCCAGAAAACTCCTGCATCGTAGTGGGCGGAGTCTCCATCGGCGTCGGGAGGACCCTGAAATACCTTGGGCTCGTCCTCGACAGCCGATGGAACTTCGAGGAGCACTTCCGGCGCTTAGCTCCGAAACTGGTTGGGACTGCGTCGGCACTGAGCCGGCTACTCCCGAACGTGGGTGGGCCGAAAGCAGGCTGCCGCCGACTGTACACGGGTGTGGTGCGGTCGATGGCCCTCTACGGGGTGCCCATATGGGTGGATGCCCTTTCCACCCGAAACAGGACCCACCTGCGGCAACCGCAAAGGGTCATGGCGGTTAGGGCAGTGAGGGCGTACCGCACCACCTCGTTCGAGGCGGCCTGCGTGATGGCGGGTACCCCACCGTGGGAGCTGGATGCCGAGGTGCTGGCCCAGGTGTACCGACGGGTAGCCGAGGCGCGCTCTAGAGGGGAACAGCCCTGTCCGGAAGAGATAAGGCGATGGAGAGAAATCTCTCGCCAAACTCTCTTCCGGAAGTGGCTGGAGGCTCTGGAGCGGCCAAGCGCCGGCCACTGGACCATATCGGGAGTCCGACCAGTCCTAAAGGACTGGGTCGAAAGAGGGTGGGGCGCTGTTTCTTTCCACCTAGCGCAGGTACTGTCGGGGCATGGTTGCTTCGGCAAGTACCTGTGCAAGGTTGCAAGGAGGGAAACAGCGTCACGGTGTCACCACTGCGGGAACGCGGAGGACACGGCGCAGCATACGCTGCAGACGTGTCCCGCGTTCGCCGAGCAGAGGACTCGCCTCACGGCGATTGTTGGTAGCGACCTCTCGCTGCCGGCCGTGATCAAAGCCATGACCGGCAGCGAGAGGTCGTGGGACGCGATGGCCTCCTTCAGCGAGGAGGTCATGACGGCCAAGGAGGGTGCGGAGCGGGAGAGAGAGGACGACCCGTCCTCCCAACCCCAGCGCCGCAGGCGAGTCGGGCGAAGGCGGCTCATCCAAGAGCGCCAAATTCCGCCCTGATGAGGACTGCGGGTGGTGGGCATGGGGATGCCCGTCCCCGCCAATGAGTCCTCGAGCTGGTAGACGCACCAAGTGTTCCGGTGCGTCTACAGCGTAGGAGATAGGAGACACTTGGTCTCCTGAGGCCGGGCCCTCACATAGGGCGAACTGCCGTGCTACCGGGGCCATGGATGCGTAGAGTTCCCACTGCCCCGGAAGCAATACGGCGGAGATGTGGAACACCCTGGGGTTTTTAGTGGGTAAACCGCCCACTTCAGGGGCGGGACTCCCACATAACCACCGGCATCCCCAAGCCGGTGGTATCCATAAAGGATTTTCCCCAGGCCAAAAAAAAAAAAAAAAAAAAAAAAAAAAAAAAAAAAAAAAAAAAAAAAAAAAAAGATTAGGTTAGGTTAGGTTAGGTTCCCCCCCGATGGGTATCCACCTTGCCGTGGTGGGGGGGCTCACCGTCGCATGCCTTGTGTCCGGCCTGCGGCGGTGCCAAGAGGTACCCTGAGGTGGGCCGCTTTCGGTACCCCTCTGACCCAGCAGAGGGGACTGGGAAGCGGCAGCGCTTCGGCGCGGGGGTTGCCCCTTTGGGGCGTGGTGGGCAGCCATGACGGCTGTCGGGAGAACGCTGGCTCTGAGGGCCATTGTTCTCTAAGGGGACGGTGGTAGAAGCATTAGCTTCTACCGAGAGGGGACTGAGCGTCGGCAGATCCGGCCGCTCGGACACAAGTTCCCTCAGGGAAGGGCGCTTAGGCGCAGGATGGGGAGGGTAAAAGTCCCTGCGCGATCCCGTAAGCCAAAGCGGTGGTGGTACGCGGCGGTGATGCGGTGAATAGCGCGGGTCGACTTTTACGTGGTGGGGATGCTCCGGGGGCCTCCTGGAGGAAAAGTATCCTGGGGACTGAGTTCCCTGGGTGACCTAAGGGTTGATGCCCTTAGGTCTTTTCCGGGTCCCAGTGAGGCGAGCTATCCCCGCCCCTCTCAGTGGGACATCGGGTGGCGGATCGGGGGATCCGTCGCTCACTTCAGATGTCCCGAGGTTGTAAGGCGCTCCAGGTGTTTCCGGAGTGCCTTAGCCGGAGTCCGTGGGGTATAAGCCCCACAGTGGTGGGCCCGAAAGGGCAACACGCGGGGTAGAGTGCCGCGGATGCCGGATCCCGCTCCCGTAGCCTCTACCCGCGCGTACAGTGGAAACACCGGTGAGTTTTTTAATGGGTAGGCCCCCACTAGGGGGGAGAGTCCCATACACCCCCCGCGTCTTCCCCCAAGGCGCGGGGATAGTGCGTAATCTGCATTTTCTCACCGAATCAAAAAAAAAAAAAAAAAAAAAAAAAGGTTAGGTTAGGTTAGGTTAGGTTAGGTTAGGTTAGGTTAGGTTAGGTTAGGTTAGGTTAGGTTAGGTTAGGTTCCCCCCCGGGTGTCGCCACCTTGTCGTGGTGGGGGGGCTTGCGTGCTGATGATCCCTACGAGCCATGCCGGATAGGGCTTCCCATACCGGACGGGTCTAGGGGGAGGCCAGACTAAGAGCGACACACCCCGGCGGGGCCCGCAAGGGCCTGCCAGGCGGGACGGGTGCGCCCTCGTTAGGGCGCACTGACGGGAGAGCTCACTCCCGAAAAAAGAGACGACGATGTGGAGCATTGGTGTTTGGGTATGGCAGGTTGTACAAACGTAATACCCCAGGAGGGTACCAGAAATGGAGAATCCCTCGGCGTCGCTTCGGCGGCGTCCAGCCCCTCGTACTCTGGGGGGGGCAACAACTGCCTCGTAGGCCGGCAAGATGCCGGCCTCCGTGAACACGACACTGGCAACGCACAACGGACGGACCGTATGGAGAGCTCACTCCGCAAAGAGACGACGATGTGGAGCATCGGAGATGGTAATACAATGGACTCAGCAGATTGTAAAAATGTATTACCCCAGGAGGGTACCTTAACAGGAGAATCCCTCGGCGTCGCCACCTCGGCGGCGTCCAGCCCCATGTACTCTGGGGGGGGCAACAACTGCTTCGTGGGCCGGCAAGACGCCGGCCCTCGTGAACACGACTCGGCTATTGCAAAATGGACTTCGAACATCTCGGGACTGACCGGGATAGGGGGGGGGGAGTAGTAAGGGGGGGGTGGAGACCGGATCGTCCGCAGTATCGGACGGTGGTCGAGACCCCCGCCCATCGAGCGGCTCAGCCGCGGCAAAGGTGTTGCCGGGACCTTCGGGATACCGGCTCTTATTTGCCGGGAAAGGCCGGAGGGGGAAGAAGGGGCCAGTTCGCTCCATCCTCAAGGACCTCGCAGGGGGAACGACGTCCACGTCGGAGGCCCGCGAGGGGGTCGCGATGGAGTCGGACCATCTGGTCCGGATGGAGGACTGCTCCGAAGCCTCCGAAGCTGAGAGGGAGGAAGGGGGGCCAATCTCCTCAGCACGCCTGCGCAGTACTGGGAGGCAGTATGATGGTGCGGCGGGAACGACTTCCCAGTCGGAGGCCTTCGAGGAGCCCCCCGAGGAGCCCTTCCAGGAGCCCCCCGAGCTGTGGGAGCAATGGCCGGAATCCGAGGTCGAGATTGTCGACGTTTCCGAAACCTCCGATATGGAGGCCGTTGCCTGCCAATTCTTCGCGGACGGATCCAGGGGGGACGCCCAAAAGGCCCAAAAGGCCCCCCGGAAAAGGATCTATGTGGGGAAATCCGGCGGTGCGGAAGAGGTGCCCGTCAAATTCACGACGAGCAGCAGGGGAGGCCTCGGAAAGCGCTCCATGGGAGCCTATTCCCACTCGGCCGGTGCGAGGAGGGAGCTGGAGGGGCTGGGGTCGGACGAGGAGTCGTTCGACAACGAGGATGTTCGGGGCAATACAGGCCGCCCCAAACGATACACACGCCGAGGGGGGAAGTCGCCCATTTTAGGCGGCGACGGAGACGGCTTCCGCACCCCCCAGAGTGTTATGCGGACTAGGGAGGAACTGGCCGCCGTTGCACTTCGCAATGTTCTCTCGGTTCGTGGGAACATTGCCAAGTGCAGCAACGTCAATGGACGAATTAAGGGCCTCCTCAACGATCAGACGAGCGAGGCCCTCTCGGCCATTGAGGAGCTGAGGAGCGTCTCCCCGACGGAAGACCAACGAAGGCTCCGCGCGGACAACGCCCGGCTCACCCGAGAGCTAGAGATTGCCCGCGGGGAGCTAAGGGCGTTCAAGGCCGCCTACAAAGAGGCGCAAGAAACAGCCTCCGCGGCGAGAAGGGAAGCCGCAGGTGCTGAAATCGGGGGGGGCCTCAAAGAGGCCATCGAGGATTTGAGGCGCGACCTCCTTACATCCCTAGGCGGAATGATTAATGCCCGCCTAGGGGAGATGGAGTCACGTCTCCCGCCGGAGCCGGTCTTCAGGCCGTCGCTAAGCGCGGACAAGAGGACCCCGCCTCCCCCCCGTCCCAGGGCCCAGTCAGGCCTGGTAGGGGGGGACATGAGAGAGCCTCCAAAGGCAGCCCAGCCGAAGGCGAAGCAGGCGGCGATCCCCTTGCCCCCTCCTCCGACCCCGTCAGCCCGAAGTGGCAAAAAGGCGGGTAAGGAGACGGGAAAGAAGACTGGCCCAACGCCGGCCCCGAGGTCCAAGGCGGTACAGCGGCCTAACCACGCGCCACCCAATCCCCCCCCTAAGGCGGGGACAAGCCGGAACAGTGAGCCCCAACCCCAGGCCGCTCCCCAGCCCCAGGAAGAGTCTTGGGCAACGGTGACGAGGAAGAGGAGGAAGAAGGGTAACGCCACCGTACCCCCGGGTCCCTCCCCAAAGACGGCCCCCAAGCCTAAAGTGGTTAAGGTGGTGGTGCCCCGCACCTCGGCCGTGGTGCTGACTCTCAAGGAGAGGGCACAGAGGGGGGGCAAGTCGACCACCTACCCAGAGGTGATGGTTTGGGCCAGGGAGGGGGTCAAGCTGGCTGACTTCGGCCTGGAGTCGGTCAAAATAAGGGCCACGATGACCGGATCCAGGATGCTCGAGGTGAGGGGAGACACCCCCGACACCACCGCAGACCGCTTAGCGGCAAAACTGCGTGAGGTGGTGGGGGATGTGGCTGAGGTGACCCGGCCCACAAAATTCGCCGAGCTCAAACTGACGGGGCTCGACGAGACCGTGGGCCGAGACGAGGTAGCGGTGGCCATCGCAGCCAAGGGGGGCTGCGACGTGGCCCTCGTCAAAGTCGGGGCCCTGAGTGAGAGGGCTTTTGGGCGGGGCGCCGTCATCCTGCGGTGCCCAGCGACGGCCGCAAAGGCCATCGCCAAGGAGGGCCACGTCCAAATTGGATGGACGAAGGCCACTGCGACGCCCCTTGTGGCCCTGCCCATGCGCTGCTTCAAGTGCATGGCGCTGGGCCACACCAGGGCCATGTGCCCCTCCGCTGCGGAGCATGGGGCAAAGTGTTTCCGATGTGGAGAGGAGGGGCACCGAGCGGCGGCGTGTACGGCGCAGCCCAAGTGCGCGGTATGCGCAGAGGCGGGCCGGCCACATGGCCACGTAATGGGTGGGGACAAATGTGCCCCGCCCAAGGTTAGGGGGAAGGCCCACGTGACCCTGGCCAGCACCCCCAACGATGACAGCCCTAGGGCTCAAGAGGAGCTCGTAATGCAGGTGTCTTAATGCCAGTACACCCGCATTACGAGCTCCTACAGGGGAACTTGAACCACTCCGCCCGCGCTCAGGACCTGTTTATGCAGGCCATGGCGGAGTGGGGCATTGCGGCTGCGGTAGTGGCAGAGCCGTACTATGTCCCTCCCCAGCCGAACTGGGCTGGGTCAACAGACGGCCTAGTAGCCGTAGTAGTCCCGACGACCGGAGACCTCCCCCCCCTCTACAGGATAGAGGAGGGACCGGGGTATGTGGTGGCCAAGTGGGGAGCGGCCGTGATCATTGGGGTTTACTTCTCTCCCAATAGGCCGCTCTCAGATTTCGAGTCCTTCCTCGAGGGCCTAGGGAGAGTGGTCGGAAGGGTTTCCCCGGCACAGATCATGCTGATGGGAGACCTAAACGCGAAGAGCGCCGCATGGGGCTCCCCCCATACCGATCCAAAAGGGGCGGTCCTACGGGACTGGGCGGTTGCCACCGGGCTTGACGTGGTAAACCGGGGGGCTGCCAATACGTGCGTGCGTCGGCAGGGGGGGTCCATCGTGGACATCACGTTCGCGACCCCTGCCCTAGCCGCACGTATATTGGATTGGCGCGTCCTGGAGGAGGTGGAGACCCTCTCCGACCATCTATACATTCGGATGAGGGTCTCCGATTCGCCGCTGCAGTCGCAGCCGCCTCCGAGGAGGGGGATGAGCTTCCCGCGGTGGGTCCTGACGAGGTTTGACCCGGGAATGGCGGAGGAAGCCGCAGTGGTGGAGGTGTGGTGCGCCCCCCCACCCAGCAGCCTGGGGGTGGACGGGAAGGCGGCCCGCTTCCGCGAGTCACTCACCGCAGTCTGCGATGCTGCCATGCCCCGGGTCGGGAGGATGCCGGCCAAGCCGAGCGTGTACTGGTGGTCGGAGGAGATCGCGGCCCTCCGAGCCACCAGCAACCGCGCCCGCAGGGCATATACGCACTGCAGGCGGAGGCGGGTCCACCCTGCCGAAGAAGAGGAGCTCCTCCATAGGAGGCTGAAGGAGGCGAAGGAGGCACTTCAGACGGCCATCGCAAAGGCCAAAGATGCGGCTCACGAGGAGTTCCTGACCACACTCGACAGGGATCCATGGGGGCGTCCGTATAAGCTCATACGGAACAAAATGAAGCGCGCACCTCCTATGGATTCCCTGGAGCCGGAACTCCTCAACAGAGTGCTTGAGACGCTCTTCCCGCCGGCGCCAGACTTTGCTCCGCCGAGGATGTCGGCCCCCTCGGAGGAGCGAAGAGACCCACCCGTCCCCGTCCCGAGGATCAACGAGGACGAGTGGATGATGCTGGTTGACCGTCTCCGGGCTTGTAAGAAGGCCCCGGGGCCGGACGGGGTCCCGGCTAGGGTGATACCCATCGCGCTGAAGCACCTGGGGGGGCGCCTCAGAGACCTCTATGACGAGTGTCTGGAGGTGGGGCGCTTCCCCCAAATCTGGAAGGAAGGGAGGCTGGTGCTGATCCCCAAGCCGGGACGTGCGCCGGATTCGCCCTCGGCCCACCGACCAATCGTCCTATTGGACGAAGTGGGAAAGTCGTTGGAGCGTATAATCGCGACCCGAATACGCATACACATGCGGGAGGTGGGTCCGGACTTATCGGACAAGCAGTTCGGATTCAGGACTGGCAGGTCGACGATGGACGCGCTGCAAACTCTGAGGGACTACTGCGACTTGGCGGCCAGTGAGGGGGAGGGGGTGGTGGCGGTGTCTCTTGACATCGCCAACGCCTTTGGCTCTCTCCCCTACACGGTGATCCAGGAGTCCCTCCGGTACCACCGAATACCGGAGTACCTTCAAAGGATTGTAGGGCACTACCTCGTGGGACGGGTGGTGCTCTACGATCACGGTGGAAGGCGGAGGAGTCGGCCTATGGCCTGTGGCGTGCCCCAGGGCTCCGTACTCGGCCCCCTCCTATGGAACCTGGGGTTCGATTGGGTGTTGCGTGGCGTGCAGCTTCCCCGCATGGCCACGATCTGCTACGCCGACGACACGCTCGTGGTCGTGCGGGGAAGAGACATGGGGGAAACCTTGCGCAGGGCGACCGTTGCGGCCGAGTTGGTCGTCGACCGCATCGGGGCGCTCGGCCTGGAAGTGGCTGTGGCGAAGACGGATGCCATGGTCTTCGGGGCCCCCCGTTGGCGAATCCCGGCCAACACAGTGCTCCCGATCAGAGGCGAAGCTGTCCAGGTCAAGGCCAACATGAAGTATCTTGGTCTTGTCCTGGACAGGAAGTGGAAATTCGAGGAGCACTTCACTCGGCTTGCTCCCCGCCTAGTGGGCACTGCCTCAGCCCTGGCCAGGCTGATGCCGAATGTGGGCGGCCCAAATGCGCCCTGTAGACGCCTGTTCGCCGGAGTGGTGCGAAGTATGGCGCTCTATGGGGCGCCAATTTGGGCAGAAAGGCTCTCGGCCAAAACAAGAGCCCTCCTCCGACGGCCGCAGAGGGTGTGCGCCATCCGTATCGTAAGGGCCTACGTTACGGTGGCGCACATGGCCGCATGCCTGCTGGCCCGCACTCCCCCGTGGGACATTGACGCCTGCGTCATGGCGGAGTCCTACCGGGAGCAGCGGGCAGCCCAGGCGAGAGGCGAAAGGCCGGCGCCCCAAGAGCTGCTGCACGCCCGCCGCATGACTGTGCGCAGAATGCGCGACCGGTGGAAGAGCGAGCTGGAGGACTGCCGCTATGGAACGCGCACTATAGCGGCACTCCTCCCCTCGCTTGACCTGTGGCTCGATAGAGAGTTTGGTACGCTCACCTACCATCTCGTACAGATCCTGTCGGGCCACGGGTGTTTCGGTGCCTACCTCCACCGGATAGGCAGAGAGGCCAGCGCGCAGTGCTGGAACTGCGGCGCGGCGGAGGATACTGCCCAGCACACGCTCGAGGAGTGTCCCTGCTGGGAGTATGAGCGTCGCCAACTCGTGGCGGCCATTGGGCGACAGGACTTGTCACTCCACAGCATAGTGCAAGCTATGCTGGATAGGGGTGACGAGTCCTGGGAGGAGGTGGCTTCCTTTTGCGAGTGCATAATGCTCCAAAAGGAAGCCGAGGAACGGGAGCGCGAGGAGTGCGTCCATGCGCCCCCGTTCCGGCGCAGACGAACGGGGCGAAGGCGGCGGCAGTTTGCTGCCCGCTTGAACCCCTAGTGGGACTAGCGGGCGGGGGGCGGGGGCCCCTCGCTCGCATTGCACGGTCCTGCACGTCTGGGGGGGGAGTCGAAGCGTTGCGACACCTCCCTCCTTGGCGCGGGTGGCCCTGGCGAAAGCCGGGGCAGCCGGGGGGCGTCGTCGGCTCGAATCTTCGGGATCCCACGGCGCCTTCCTAAACCCGGCGGGCGGACAATGCCGTAGTGTTTTTAGTGGGTATGCTCCCCCCTCCCCTTTCCGCAGGGAAAGAGGTCGGGGGAGAGAGTCCCACATAACCCCCGGGCCCCCCCGGTCTCTGGGGTACTCGTAAAGAGTTTTCACTACGTTAAAAAAAAAAAAAAAAAAAAAAAGGTTAGGTTAGGTTAGGTTCCCCCCGAGTGTCGCTACCTTGTCGTGGTGGCGGGGCTTGAGCCCCTTAGTGATCTTCGGGCCCTAAAGCTCGAAGTGAAAGGGTGACCAAGAGCGGCACAGCTCCGGTGGAGCCCACGTTGGGCTAGGCGGGGCGGGCGCGTCCTGGTGAAAGGACGCGCCACATTCCTGCTCCCTGTCTCTCCTGTAGCAGGGGACTTCGGGGATGCAGAGGCGGTGGGTCCGCTCCCGGTACTTCTCTGAATAGCAGAGTGGACTGGGATGCGGACGTGGCTGGAGGGACGTGGCCGGTATGGCTGCGCCACATACCTGCTCCACATGGTTCCCTAAACAGGGGATCGCTGGAAGCAGAGGCGGTGGGTCCGCTCCCGGTACCTCTCTGATCAGCAGAGTAGACTGGGATGCGGACGTGTACAAGCGCAGGGCTCTTTTCAGAGCTCCCGTGCGAACCCGCAATCCGGCCCGCTGGTGCCGGAAGTGGGGGTCGTCCCCATGAAAGGGAGGACCACGAGGAAGGAAAACCTCTATAAAAACCGGGGCCTAACCGCACCTTAACGCGGTTCTGGATGCGGGTCGCAGCGCATTCAGTACCAAGCCGGAGACAAGTAGGTCATTTGGACCGAACGGGTCCGGCTTGGACTAGCGGCGAGCCGGATGTACCACACTAGTGGCGAACGGGTCGGCGTAACTGCGACACAGGGGAACTCACCCCTCAAAAAAGAGGAGTGCGCTCGCACTTTAAAAGGAGCAGGGGACCTCACCCCTTCATCAAAGGTCATGGGTGACAATAAAGAGATATTACCCCAGGAGGGTACCCTTCGGGGAGAATCCCTCCCTGCGTCTCAGACGCAGGCTGCCCCACCGTATTCTGGGGGGGGCACTTGTCACTCCGTGGGTCTAAACAGCCCACGTCTAGATTTAAGTTCTGCGGTGTTCCAAATCCCGCCTAAGTTCACGACAGAAATGCGCACGCCCGAATGTCGCGTCCAGCTTACGCGCCTTTCGATGTCGGACACCAATGCTGAGCCCGAACCGAGGGCAATAACGAGCTCAGATATCAGCTTGGCTTCCCAGGGGACAGGAGGACGTGAGTCCTCTGGAAAGAGCAAGCTGGAGAATATCCCGGAGGGAGCTGAGAGGATGAAGCAGGTGCGGAAAAGATTTCGCCCTGCGTCATTCGCTCTCAGCTCAAGCGACGAAAGCCTCACAGGCCAGTCGGCTGGAGACCAGAGGCAACAACCCAGGGGTAGAGGCCGCCCACCTACAACAGGGAAATACGTCGGACTCGCGCAGGCAAAACAAGCCTATAACAAGGCCTTGAGGGAGCAGCTCCGGCTTGAGGCAGAGAGGGATGTGCAGAAAGATCTGCGTATCAGGACTCGTCAAGGCTACCAGATGGATACATCCCCTCTGGGCCCACCGAGACCTGAGGTCAATAAGGACCTTGCTCAGCAGGTGGCGGACAGCGTAGCCGCCATAACGAAAGTAGCGACCAAGTCGAGCAACCTTTCTGGCGGCTACGTAAAGTGCCTGAAGAGCGCAGCTGTGGCTATTGCCGACGCGTTCGCGGAGCTGAGCAAGCGAACAGCCACTGAGGAGACGGCTCGGCTTCAAGCCGAAAACACCCGGCTGCAGACTGAAATGGCCAGCCTCCGAAAGGAGATGGCCGAACTCAGAAAAGGCATGGAGGAGATGCGGAAGCAGGTACGCCCGCCATCTCCTCCCATCGGACAAGACCGGGAAGTGATGCCCCTTGCGCGGCTTTGCCCAAAAGGAAGTACAAGAGGACAGGGTGTCACCGCCCCACCGACGTCGCAGACGGAGGAGATTTGCCACGCGGTAATGGCCCAAGTGGGAAGATATCTGGACGCTCGCTTTGCCGGAATCCAGGACAGGCTGCTGCCTGAACGGACTGAGCGGCCTCGCTTGGCCGCAGATGCCAAGAGGGCCGAACGGGCTGCGGATGCTCCAGCCTCGGATTCCGGCACAGCGAGCTCAATGCCGCGTAAGGGGAGAAAAGTAAAGGGGGCTAAGAAAGCATCAAAAGGAGATGCAATCCCCCTTTCTATCCCTATGCCTCCACCACCGGAGAAACCAGCTGCGTCGACGCAATGGACGACGGTGGGGAAGAGGGGGAAGAAGAAAAAGAAGGAGACACCAAAACCTGGCCAGAACGACCAGAAGAAAATAGAGGAAAAGAGGCAGAAGACCAGGAAGCTCCGCCCTCCACGCTCGGCAGCCGTAGTGCTCACGCTGCTGGAGCCGCAGGCGAGAGAGAAGGGCGCCGATCTGGGCACAATTATCGCTGAGGCAAAGCGGAAGGTCAAATTGGAAGACCTTGGGATAACTGGCCTACGCTTTCGCCAGGCCCAAACGGGGGCCTACATCATGGAGGTGCCCGGAACCACCAGCGTCGACAAGGCGGATGCCCTGGCCAAAAAGCTGGAGGAGGTCGTTGACCCCGAGGTGGTCCGAATATCCAGGCCCAATAAATGCGCAGAGCTGCGCATCTCGGGCCTGGATCAGTCGGTACTGTTCCCCGAAGTGGTGACAGCGGTCGCACGAGTGGGAGGCTGTCGCGAGGCAGACATAAAGTCGGGAGAGGTTGTCTTCACCCCCGCTGGAACTGGAACGGTCTGGCTCCGCTGCCCTGTCCCGGCAGCGAAAAAGGTGGTGGAGGCGGGAAGGTTGCTAGTGGGCTGGGTATCGGCGCAGGTCAAGCTGCTCGATGCCCGCCCCCTGCGGTGCTTCCGATGCCTCGAAGAGGGCCACGTACGGGCTAAATGTAAAGCGGATGTGGACCGCAGCCTGCTGTGCTACCGCTGCGGACGCCCTGGTCACGTCGCAAACGAGTGCTCAGCACCTGCGCATTGCACGCTCTGTGCGGAGGCTGGGCTGCCGGCCAACCATAGGGTGGGAAGCAAAGTTTGCAACCCACCCAAAACAAAGAAGAAGAAAGCTGACGATGGCCCCCGGGTCTCCTCGCAGCCGAGTACCCAGGGAGGCAGCACTGCTGAACCCCGGGACGAGGAGGCCGTAGAAATGGCGGTAGGATAATATGGCTCCGACTCGCTTCCTGCAGGCTAACATCAACCACTGCGCCAGAGCTCAGGACCTTCTGTTCCAGAGCATGGCGGAGTGGTTGATACACGTAGCGGTAGTGGCGGAGCCATATTCAGTTCCTCGCAGGGACAACTGGGCGGGAGACGTAAATAATCTCGTGGCTCTCACCACACAAACATCGTCTGGCTCCGCACCGCTCGAAAGAGTAGTGCGGGGCCATGGTTATGTGGCCGCCTACGTCAACAGGATGATGGTTGTCGGGACGTACTTCTCGCCGAACAGGAGCCTAGCCGACTTCGAGGCATACCTCGATGAAGTGGGGGCCCTGATCGGCAGAAGTAATCCCGAACAAGTGCTCGTCGCGGGGGATCTCAACGCCAAATCCATGGCGTGGGGTTCCCCCGCGACAGATGTTCGCGGGCAGTCGTTGCTGGAGTGGGCTGCTGCGTGTGGACTGGTGGTGCTTAACCGAGGGGCGGTAGACACGTGCGTGCGGCAACAGGGCGGATCCATCGTGGATGTGACATTCGCGAATGGTGCCCTGGCACGCCGTGTCCAAGGCTGGGAGGTTGTGGAGGGCGTGGAGACACTGTCGGATCACCGGTATATTCGGTTCGAAGTCTCCGCCCACCACACTACCCCGGACGGCCTGAGCCGTCCTCGGAGGGCAGACGGTCCTAGATGGGCGCTGAAACAGCTCGACCGAGACATGCTCCACGCGGCTGCCTTGGTCCAAGCCTGGCCGGAAGTGCCGGACCCGGTTATTGTTGAAGAGGAGGCGACCTGGCTCGGCGAGGCCATGACCCAGGTGTGCGATGCCGCAATGCCCCGGGTCAAACGAACGGGTCCGAGGCGGAATGTGTATTGGTGGTCTGCAGAGCTCACGCAGCTGCGCAAAGAATGCGTGGCTGCGAGACGCCAGTACACAAGGAGCCGAAGGCGAAGGAGACGTGACCAAGCGGAGGAGAGTAGGCTCTATGAGACATATAGGGCAACCAGCAGAGTCCTTTGCACTGCTATTGGCAAGGCCAAGGATCTGGCAGAGGAAGAGATGCTGGAGACTCTTAACAGCGACCCGTGGGGGCGTCCGTACAAGGCGGTGAGGTGTAAACTTCGCCCCTGGGCCCCCCCACTTACGCAGAGTCTCCAGCCGGATCGACTGAGCCAAATAGTGGAAGTCCTCTTCCCCCATCGGGGCCAACATCTGCCCCCGAGAATGGCCACTGAACAGGCAGTGACAGAAGCCAATCCGCCAGAGGTGACAGAAGCAGAGTTGGAGGCAGCACTGCTGAGGCTCAAGGCCAAAAATACTGCCCCTGGACCGGATGGCATCCCTGGCCGGACGTGGGTGCTAGCACTAGGCCCGCTAGAGCAAAGAGTTAGGGCACTCTTCACAGCGTGCATGACGCAGGGCCTCATTCCACGCAGTTGGAAATGCGGCAAACTGGTGCTCCTTCGGAAGGAGGGACGACCGGCTGACTCCCCCTCGGGGTATAGGCCGATCGTCCTTCTTGATGAAGGGGCAAAGCTCTTCGAGCGGGTGGTGGCAGCCCGCTTGAACAAACACCTCAGGGAGCAAGGGCCGGACTTGAGCGAATGCCAGTACGGATTCCGCCAAAGCAGGTCCACCATCGACGCGATCGCGCGGGTGAGGGCTTTGGCGGATGAAGCTGTTTCGCGGGGGGAGGTGATGTTGGCGGTATCCTTGGATATTGCCAACGCCTTCAACACCCTCCCCTGGGAAACAATCAGAGAGGCGCTCAAGTACCATAATGTGCCTGGGTACCTCTGTCGGGTAGTGGGGTCATACCTGTCTGGAAGGGTGATTCGCTACCCCACACAGGCGGAGTGGGCTGAACGAGAGATGTCGTGCGGTGTCCCACAGGGGTCGGTCCTAGGACCGCTCCTGTGGAACATCGGGTACGACTGGGTGCTACGCGGAGCCAATTTACGGGGGGTCGACGTAACCTGTTACGCCGACGATACCCTCGTCACGGCCCGCGGAGCCACCTTTCGGGAGGCATCTGTGCTGGCTACGGCCGGTGTGGCCCTCACGGTGGACAGGATCAGGAAGCTGGGCCTGGAGGTTGCCCTGCACAAATCCGAGGCCATCTGCTTCCATGGGCCTCGGAGGGCACCCCCAGAAAACTCCTGCATCGTAGTGGGTGGAGTCTCCATCGGCGTCGGGAGGACCCTGAAATACCTCGGGCTCGTCCTCGACAGCCGATGGAACTTCGAGGAGCATTTCCGGCGCCTGGCTCCGAAACTGGTTGGGACTGCGTCGGCACTGAGCCGGCTTCTCCCGAACGTGGGTGGGCCGAAAGCAGGCTGCCGCCGACTGTACACGGGTGTGGTGCGGTCGATGGCCCTCTACGGGGCGCCCATCTGGGTGGATGCCCTCTCCGCCCGAAACAGGACCCACCTGCGGCAACCGCAAAGGGTCATGGCGGTGAGGGCAGTGAGGGCGTACCGCACCACCTCGTTCGAGGCGGCCTGCGTGATGGCAGGTACCCCACCTTGGGAGTTGGATGCCGAGGTGCTGGCCCAGGTGTACCGACGAGTAGCCGAGGCGCGCTCTAGAAGGGAACAGCCCTGTCCGGAAGAGATAAGGCGCTGGAGAGAAATCTCTCGCCAAACTCTCTTCCGGAAGTGGCAGGAGGCTCTTGAGCGGCCAAGCGCCGGCCACTGGACCATATCGGGAGTCCGACCAGTCCTGAAGGACTGGGTCGAGAGAGGCTGGGGCGCTGTTTCTTTCCACCTAGCGCAGGTACTGTCGGGGCATGGTTGCTTCGGCAAGTACCTGTGCAAGGTCGCAAGGAGGGAAACAGCGCCATGGTGTCACCACTGCGGGAACGCGGAGGACACGGCGCAGCACACGCTGCAGACGTGTCCCGCGTTCGCCGAGCAGCGGACTCGCCTCACGGCGATTGTTGGTAGCGACCTCTCGCTGCCGGCCGTGATCAAAGCCATGACCGGCAGCGAGAGGTCGTGGGACGCGATGGCCTCCTTCTGCGAGGAGGTCATGACGGCCAAGGAGGGTGCGGAGCGGGAGAGAGAGGACGACCCGTCCTCCCAACACCAGCGCCGCAGGCGAGTCGGGCGAAGGCGGCTCATCCAAGAGCGCCAAATTCCGCCCTGATGAGGACTGCGGGTGGTGGCCATGGGGATGCCCGTCCCCGCCAATGAGTCCTCGAGCTGGTAGACGCACCAAGTGTTCCGGTGCGTCTACAGCGTAGGAGACAGGAGACACTTGGTCTCCTGAGGCCGGGCCCTCACATAGGGCGAACTGCCGTGCTACCGGGGCCATGGATGCGTAGAGTTCCCACAGCCCCGGAAGCAATACGGCGGAGATGTGGAACACCCTGGGGTTTTTAGTGGGTAAACCGCCCCCTTCTGGGGCGGGACTCCCACATAACCACCGGCATCCCCAAGCCGGTGGTATCCATAAAGGATTTTCCCCAGGCCAAAAAAAAAAAAAAAAAAAAAAGGTTAGGTTAGGTTCCCCCCCGAGTGTCGCTACCTTGTCGTGGTGGGGGGGCTTGAGCCCCTTAGTGATCTTCGGGCCCTAAAGCTCGAAGTGAAAGGGTGACCAAGAGCGGCACAGCTCCGGCGGAGCCCACGTTGGGCTAGGCGGGGCGGGCGCGTCCTGGTGAAAGGACGCGCCACATTCCTGCTCCCTGTCTCTCCTGTAGCAGGGGACTTCGGGGATGCAGAGGCGGTGGGTCCGCTCCCGGTACTTCTCTGAATAGCAGAGTGGACTGGGATGCGGACGCGACTGGAGGGACGCGGCCGGTATGGCTGCGCCACATACCTGCTCCAAATGGTTCCCTTAACAGGGGATCGCTTGAAGCAGAGGCGGTGGGTCCGCTCCCGGTACCTCTCTGATCAGCAGAGTAGACTGGGATGCGGACGTGTACAAGCGCAGGGCTCTTTTCAGAGCTCCCGTGCGAACCCGCAATCCGGCCCGCTGGTGCCGGAAGTGGGGGTCGTCCCCATGAAAGGGAGGACCACGAGGAAGGAAAACCTCTATAAAAACCGGGGCCTAACCGCACCTTAACGCGGTTCTGGATGCGGGTCGCAGCGCATTCAGTACCAAGCCGGAGACAAGTAGGTCCAGTGGACCGAACGGGTCCGGCTTGGACTAGCGGCGAGCCGGATGTACCACACTAGTGGCGAACGGGTCGGCGTAACTGCGATACAGGGGAACTCACCCCTTAAAAAAGAGGAGTGCGCTCGCACTTTAAAAGGAGCAGGGGACCTCACCCCTTCATCAAAGGTCATGGGTGACAACAAAGAGATATTACCCCAGGAGGGTACCCTTCGGGGAGAATCCCTCCCTGCGTCTCAGACGCAGGCTGCCCCACCGTATTCTGGGGGGGGCAATTGTCACTCCGTGGGTCTAAATAGCCCACGTTTAGATTTAAGTTCTGCGGTGTTCCAAATCCCGCCCAAATTCACGACCGAAGTGAGCACGCCCGAATGTCGCGTCCAGCTTACGCGCCTTTCGAGGTCAGACATCAGCACCAATGCTGAGCCCGAACCGAGGGCAATAACGAGTTCTGATGTCAGCTTGGCTTCCCAGGGGACAGGAGGACGTGAGTCCTCTGGAAAGAGCAAGCTGGAGAACATCCCGGAGGGAGCTGAGAGGGTGAAGCAGGTGCGGAAAAGATTCCGCCCTGCATCATTCGTTCTCAGCTCAAGCGACGAAAGCCTCACAGGCCAGTCGGCAGTAGACCAGAGGCAACAACCGAGGGGTAGAGGCCGCCCACCTACAACAGGGAAATACGCTGGACTTGCGAAGGCAAAAGAAGCCTACAACAAGGCCCTGAAGGAACAACTCCGGCTAGAGGCAGAGAGGGATGCGCAGAAGGATCTGCGTATCAGGACCCGTCAAGGGTATCAGATGGATACATCCCCTCTGCCAAGATCTGAGGCCAATAAAGATCTCGCTCTGCAGGTGGCGGACAGCGTGGCCGCCATAACGAAGGTAGCGACCAAATCGAGCAACCTTTCTGGCGGCTACGTAAAATGCCTAAAAAACGCAGCTGTGGCTATTGCCGACGCGTTCGCGGAGCTGAGCAAGCGAACGGCTACTGAGGAGACGGCTCGGCTTCAAGCCGAAAATACCCGGTTACAGACCGAAATGGCCAGCCTCCGAAAGGAGATGGCTGAACTTAGAAAAGGCATGGAGGAGATGCAGAAGCAGGTCCGCCCGACATCTCCTCCCACCGGACAGGACCGGGACGTGATGCCCCTTGCGCGACTCTGCCCCAGGGGGAGCACGGGAGGACATGGTGCCACCACCCCGCAGACGTCGCAGACGGAGGAGATCTGCCGCGCAGTAATGGCCCAAGTCGGACGTTACCTGGACGCTCGCTTTACAGGAATCCAGGACAGGCTGCTGCCCGAACGGTCCGAGCGGCCCTCCTTGGCAGGAAATGCCAAGAGGGCCGAACGGGCTGCGGATGCTCCTGCCTCGGATTCCGGCACAGCGAGCTCCATGCCCCGTAAGGAGAAAAAGGTAAAGGGGGCTAAAAAAGGTCCCAAAAAAGATGCAATCCCCCTTTCCATCCCTATGCCTCCACCACCGGAGCCGCCAGCGGCGTCGTCGCAATGGACAACGGTGGGGAAGAGGGGGAAGAAGAAAAAGAAGCAGAGACCAAAATCTGGCCAGAACGACCAGAAGATAGAGAGGAAGAGGAAAAAGGCCAGGAAACTCCGCCCTCCTCGCTCAGCAGCCGTTATGTTGACGCTGCTGGAACCGCAGGCGGAAGAGAGGGGCGCCGATATGGGCACGGTTATTGCTGAGGCGAAACGAAGGGTCAGGCTGGAAGACCTTGGCATACCTGGCCTACGCTTTCGCCAGGCCCAAACGGGGGCCTACATCATGGAGGTGCCCGGAACCGCCAGCGGCGACAAGGCGGATGCTCTGGCGAAAAAGCTGCAGGAGGTCGTAGACCCCGAGGTGGTCCGGATTTCTAGGCCCAAGAAATGTGCAGAGCTGCGCATCTCGGGCCTAGATCAGTCGGTGCTGTTCCCCGAAGTGGTGGCGGCGGTTGCGCGGGTGGGAGGCTGCGCCGAGGCAGACATTAAGTCCGGAGAAGTGGTATTCACTCCCGCCGGACTAGGAACGGTTTGGCTCCGTTGCCCTGTCCCGGCAGCGAAGAAAGTTATGGAGGCGGGAAGGTTGCTCGTGGGTTGGGTGTCGGCGCAGGTCAAACTGCTCGACGCCCGGCCCCTGCGCTGCTTCCGCTGCCTAGAGGAGGGCCACGTGCGGGCAAAGTGTAAAGCAGAGGTCGATCGTGGCCTGCTCTGCTACCGTTGCGGGCGTCCCGGCCACGTTGCCAATGCATGCTCCGCTCCAGCACACTGCGTGCTCTGTGCGGAGGCCAAACTGCCGGCCAACCATAGGGTGGGAAGCAAGGTTTGCAACCCACCCAAAACCAAGCAGAGGAAAGCTGACGATGGCCCCCGGGTCTCCTCGCAGCCGATTACCCAGGGAGGCAGCACTGCCAAACCCCGGGACGAGGAGGCTGAAGAAATGGCTGTAGGGTAATATGGCTCCAACTCGCTTCCTGCAGGCAAACATCAACCACTGCGCCAGAGCTCAGGACCTTCTGTTCCAGAGCATGGCGGAGTGGTTGATACACGTAGCGGTAGTGGCGGAGCCATATTCAGTTCCTCGCAGAGACAACTGGGCGGGAGATATTGACAACCTCGTGGCTCTCACCACACAAACATCGTCTGGCTCCGCACCGCTCGAAAGAGTAGTGCGGGGCCATGGTTATGTGGCCGCCTACGTCAACAGGACGATGGTTGTTGGGACGTACTTCTCGCCGAACAGGAGCTTAGCCGACTTCGAGGCTTACCTCGATGAAGTGGGGGCCCTGATCGGCAGAAGTAACCCCGAACAAGTGCTCGTCGCGGGGGATCTCAACGCCAAATCTATGGCGTGGGGTTCCCCCGCGACAGATGCTCGCGGGCAGGCAGTGCTGGAGTGGGCTGCTGCGTGTGGACTGGTGGTGCTTAACCGAGGGACGGTAAACACGTGCGTGCGGCAACAGGGCGGATCCATCGTGGATGTAACATTCGCGAATGGTGCCCTGGCGCGCCGTGTCCAAGGCTGGGAGGTTGTGGAGGGCGTGGAGACGCTCTCGGATCACAGATATATTCGGTTCGAAGTCTCCGCCCACCACACTACCCCGGACGGCCTGAGCCGTCCTCGGAGAGGAGACGGCCCTAGATGGGCGTTAAAACAATTGGACCGCGACGTCTTGAACGCTGCGGCCATGGTTCAAGCCTGGCCGGAAACGCCAGAAGGCCCAATACGCGTGGAGGAGGAGGCTGCCTGGCTGAATGAGGCCATGACGCAGGTTTGTGATGCAGCGATGCCGCGGGTCAAGCACTCAGGTCCGAGACGGAGTGTGTACTGGTGGTCCGCAGAACTCACGCAACTGCGCAAGGCGTGCATCTCAGCGCGACGCCAGTACACCAGGAGCCGTAGACGGAGAAGGCGAGACCCTGTGGAGGAGGAGCATCTTTATGCCACATACAGGGCGTGTAACCAGGCCCTGAGCGTAGGCATATCGAACGCCAAAGATCTGGCTGAAAAAGAAATGCTGGAGACGTTAAACCGCGACCCGTGGGGGCGGCCGTACAAGGTAGTGAGGTGCAAACTTCGCCCTTGGGCCCCCCCACTAACGCAAAGTCTCCAGCCTCAACTGCTGAGCCAAATTGTGGGAACCCTTTTCCCGCAGCGGGGCGAACATCAGCCCCCTCTTATGGCTCCAGTGTCCTCTGTCGAGGAGAATGCTGCACCTGAGGTGACGGAGGGAGAGTTGGGGGCGGCGTTGTTGAGGCTAAAAGCCAAAAATACCGCCCCTGGTCCCGACGGAACACCCGGCCGCGCCTGGGTACTGGCGCTCGGCCCGTTAGAGGAGAGGGTGAGGGCCCTATTTACCGCATGTCTAGTTCAAGGGCAAATCCCACGTAACTGGAAGTGCGGTAAATTGGTGCTGCTCCGAAAGGAAGGGCGACCGGCCGACTCTCCTTCGGGATATAGGCCCATCGTGCTCTTGGACGAGGGAGCCAAGTTGTTCGAGCGGGTTGTTGCTGCCCGTCTTAGCAAGCACCTACGAGAAGAGGGGCCGGACCTGAGTGCGTACCAGTTTGGGTTTCGCCAGGGCAGATCCACCATCGACGCGATTGCGCGGGTGAGGGCCCTGGCAGAGGACGCAGTCTCAAGGGGAGAGGTGGTGTTGGCGGTGTCCTTGGACATTGCCAACGCGTTTAACACCCTCCCCTGGGAAACCATTAAGGAGGCACTCAGGCACCACAACGTGCCGGCGTACTTGTGTAGGGTAGTGGAGTCATACCTCTCTGAGAGGGCAATCCGCTACCCTACTCAGGAAGAGTGGGTCGAACGGGCTATGTCGTGCGGTGTTCCACAGGGTTCTGTCCTTGGGCCGCTCCTGTGGAACATCGGTTACGACTGGGTGCTGCGCGGTGCCAATTTACGGGGGGTCGACGTAACTTGTTACGCCGACGATACCCTCGTTACGGCCCGCGGTGCCACATTCCGGGAGGCGTCCCTGCTGGCCACCGCTGGAGTGGCTCACGTCGTGGACCGGATCCGAAGGCTGGGGCTCGAGGTCGCCCTCCACAAGTCCGAGGCCATTTGTTTTCATGGCCCTCGGAGGGCACCTCCGGCAGACGCCCGCATAGTTGTGGGGGGAGTTTCCATCGCTGTCGGGAGGACAATGAAGTACCTGGGACTTGTCCTCGACAGCCGATGGAACTTCCAGGAGCACTTCCGGCGCTTGGCTCCGAAACTGGTCGGGACTGCGTCGGCACTGAGTAGGCTTCTCCCGAACGTGGGTGGGCCGAAAGCAGGCTGCCGCCGACTGTACACGGGTGTGGTGCGGTCGATGGCCCTCTACGGAGCGCCTATTTGGGTGGATGCCCTCTCCGCCCGAAACAGGACCCAGCTGCGGCAACCGCAAAGGGTCATGGCGGTTAGGGCAGTAAGGGCGTACCGCACCACCTCGTTCGAGGCGGCCTGCGTGATGGCGGGTACCCCACCGTGGGAGCTGGATGCCGAGGTGCTGGCGGAGGTGTACCGACGGGTAGCCGAGGCGCGCTCCAGAGGGGAACAGCCCTGTCCGGAAGAGATAAGGCGATGGAGAGAAATCTCCCGCCAAACTCTCTTCCAGAAGTGGCTGGAGGCTCTGGAGCGGCCAAGCGCCGGCCACTGGACCATATCGGGAGTCCGACCAGTCCTAAAGGACTGGGTCGAGAGAGGCTGGGGCGCTGTTTCCTTCCACCTAGCGCAGGTGCTGTCGGGGCATGGTTGCTTCGGCAAGTACCTGTGCAAGGTCGCAAGGAGGGAAACAGCGCCATGGTGTCACCACTGCGGGAACGCGGAGGACACGGCGCAGCATACGCTGCAGACGTGTCCCGCGTTCGCCGAGCAGAGGACTCGCCTCACGGCGATTGTTGGTAGCGACCTCTCGCTGCCGGCCGTGATCAAAGCCATGACCGGCAGCGAGAGGTCGTGGGACGCGATGGCCTCCTTTTGCGAGGAGGTCATGACGGCCAAGGAGGGTGCGGAGCGGGAGAGAGAGGACGACCCGTCCTCTCAACCCCAGCGCCGCAGGCGAGTCGGGCGCAGGCGGCTCATCCACGAGCGCCAATTACCGCCCTGAGGAGGACTGCGGGTGACGGGCATGGGGATGCCCGTCCCCGCCAACGAGTCCTCGAGCTGGTAGACGCACCTAGTGTTCCGGTGCGTCTACAGCGTAGGAGACAGGAGACACAGTCTCCTGAGGCCGGGCCCTCACAAGGGCAGACTGCCGTGCTACCGGGGCCATGGATGCGTAGAGTTCCCACAGCCCCGGAAGCCATACGGCGGAGATGTGGAACACCCTGGGGTTTTTAGTGGGTAAACCGCCCCCATCTGGGGCGGGACTCCCACATAACCACCGGCATCCCCAAGCCGGTGGTATCCATAAAGGATTTTCCCCAGGCCAAAAAAAAAAAAAAAAAAAAAAAAAAAAAAAAAAAAAAAAAAAAAAAAAAAAAAAGGTTCCCCCCCGATGGGTATCCACCTTGCCGTGGTGGGGGGGCTCACCGTCGCATGCCTTGTGTCCGGCCTGCGGCGGTGCCAAGAGGTACCCTGAGGTGGGCCGCTTTCGGTACCCCTCTGACCCAGCAGAGGGGACTGGGAAGCGGCAGCGCTTCGGCGCGGGGGTTGCCCCTTTGGGGCGTGGTGGGCAGCCATGACGGCTGTCGGGAGAACGCTGGCTCTGAGGGCCATTGTTCTCTAAGGGGACGGTGGTAGAAGCATTAGCTTCTACCGAGAGGGGACTGAGCGTCGGCAGATCCGGCCGCTCGGACACAAGTTCCCTCAGGGAAGGGCGCTTAGGCGCAGGATGGGGAGGGTAAAAGTCCCTGCGCGATCCCGTAAGCCAAAGCGGTGGTGGTACGCGGCGGTGATGCGGTGAATAGCGCGGGTCGACTTTTACGTGGTGGGGATGCTCCGGGGGCCTCCTGGAGGAAAAGTATCCTGGGGACTGAGTTCCCTGGGTGACCTAAGGGTTGATGCCCTTAGGTCTTTTCCGGGTCCCAGTGAGGCGAGCTATCCCCGCCCCTCTCAGTGGGACATCGGGTGGCGGATCGGGGGATCCGTCGCTCACTTCAGATGTCCCGAGGTTGTAAGGCGCTCCAGGTGTTTCCGGAGTGCCTTAGCCGGAGTCCGTGGGGTATAAGCCCCACAGTGGTGGGCCCGAAAGGGCAACACGCGGGGTAGAGTGCCGCGGATGCCGGATCCCGCTCCCGTAGCCTCTACCCGCGCGTACAGTGGAAACACCGGTGAGTTTTTTAATGGGTAGGCCCCCACTAGGGGGGAGAGTCCCATACACCCCCCGCGTCTTCCCCCAAGGCGCGGGGATAGTGCGTAATCTGCATTTTCTCACCGAATCAAAAAAAAAAAAAAAAAAAAAGGTTAGGTTAGGTTAGGTTAGGTTAGGTTTTTTTTTTTTTTTTTTTTTTTTTTTTTTTTTTTTTTTTTTTTCGATCTACCTCCAACATGATCGGAGCCTATTTTTACTTATTTCCTTACATTCCAGTTCTCACATTTGCTACATCTCGTACTTTCATGCTTCATACTTTGTCTTTCTTTCTTCCTTCCTCTTTCTTACTTTTGGGCTTTTCACCCTTATAACTATTCTATCTATTCTAACATAATTTTGTTTATTTAATTATATATATTTTATTTCCTTTCTTTCATTCCGGCCTCTTTATCACTCCATTCCATCTCATAATCTGTCCACTTTGTCATACCTCATCTTATTTTCTTTCTTAGCCTATTGTAGAGGAGTGGGTTCCAGGGTACAATTTTTATATTTATTTGTCTCAACATACAGCACTGGTTTTTTATACTATTTTTCTTATTCTAAGGTATTTTTATTTACAGTTTTCCTTGCTTTTGGTTAAACAGGCTTTCGCAGGCGGGTTTTCAGATGTATTTCAAGCCAAAATTCCTTCTTGGTATTTACAATCTCAATTTCATACTCTATATTTACATTATCTTAACTACTAACATTATTCATCTATTTATTGTATGCTAAGTTTATAATATATTACAATATATTATCTTAGCATACTGTAGCTACCTATTTTTATTTTTAGCGTTCGTCTTATTTGCTATATTCACACAGTACTCAATAAACTTGTCTCTGTATTTCCCCTTTATAATATCTTTCATGCTATCTTTTGTTAAATTAATGTCTATTTTATATTCTAGGTCAAATCTTTCTCTACTATACCTAGGGCACTTCAGGATAAGGTGAGTACCCGTCTCTGGCACCCCTGGTTCACAGGAGCACGATGGGTCCTCCTTGCACTTAAAACGATTTAAGTACTCAGAGAATCCACCGTGCCCTGTCAACACCTGTGTTAGTGTGCCTCGTGGAACAATCTTTCTAACCACCCTGTATGCCTCCACCGCATCCGGAAAGAAGAGTTTCGTGGTCGACGCGGTTGTGCCAGCTACATACCTCCGGTTCCACTCATCAAGCGTATCCATTCGAAGGATTCGCTTGATGTGTGATATCGGGCAAAGATCATAGTTGGGTCTTTTCTTGGATCCCACAGCGGCTTCCTTGGCTAGCTGATCAGCTCTTTCATTGCCCTCCAAACCCGCGTGAGCCTTGATCCAGAACAGAGAGATTTCTCGGTCCTGGAGGGAGATGGTTCTGATGTTCTCTCGTGCAGTTATGGCCAGCGGGTGGAGGCAATGGTTATTCATGACGGTTTGTAGAGCCGCCCTGGAGTCGCTGTAGATCCCAATGGAAGACCCACTGCTGTTTAGTGCTACAACCGTAGCTTCGCGCAGCGCCAGGAGCTCGGCCTGGTACACGGTGCAATAATTTGAGAGAGCAAGCTTGGCGGCTCCGGTCTCGGCGTCGCCCTGCCAAATTGACAACGCGGCACCAACCCTACCGCCAATCTTGCTCCCATCAGTAAATATTTTGGTATGGAAGTTCCCGTTATTTTCTAGTGCCTCTTGGTCACCTAGAACTCCAAAATCCATCCTTGTGAGCTCCGCTGGGTGGGGCGCCTCCAGTGCCGAGCCCATCCGCTCCACCTCCCTGCCACCTAGCTCCGGCAGGTCAACTCCCTTCTTGGCCTCATACAGTGAGGCCACCTCACGGACTCGGAGGTCGAGAGGGAGCATCCCGGCCAGCAGCATCGCGGCGTTCAGGGAGACGGTGCGGTAGGCTCCACACTGCTTCTGCGCAACGCCACGCTGCACCACCTCAAACTTCTTCCTCGACATGATTTTTTCCGCAGCCGGCGCCCAGACACTTGCTGCGTATAGGATCACCGGTTCGATGGTGGCCACATAGATAGTCCTGATCACCTCGGGGTGGAGCCCCCAGCTCACCCTTGCCGCTCTCGACAACTGCTTGAATATTCCCGCCGCCTTCCTACACACGTTGGTAATGTGGGAGTTGAAAGTGAGCTTGCTGTCTATTGTCACTCCTAGTAGTTTTATCTCGTCAACTAGACTCACCTCGGTTCCTCCCATGACCAGGCGTGGGGTGTCATACTTGAGCTTATTTGTAATGACCATCGCATTAGTCTTCTGTGGCGCAAACCTTAGTTTGTTCTTGACTCCCCACGCCCAGACACGCTCGAGGGCGAGATTTGCCTGCCTTTCAATTTCCCCTGATGTTCTTCCTTCAAAAGCCAGGACAACATCATCCGCGAATGCCTGGCAAAAACAACCCATATCGTCCAGACCTTTCAGAAGAGGGTCCAGCAGGAGGTTCCATAAGATTGGGCCTCCAATGGAGCCCTGTACGCAACCTTTCTCCGTAGCTCTTACATGTTCCTCCCCTGCGTACCTGACGACTACCTCACGGCCACTGAGATAGCTGTCGATGACTCTCCTCAAGTTCAACGGGCAGTTTTCCTCCGCCAGTCGGACTCTGATTGATGGCCACCATGCGCTGTCGAAGGCTCCCTCTATATCCAAAGAAATTATAGTAACAATTTTCTTTTCGTCTAGCTTCCTGCGGATGTACTGCATCAGATTATAGAGGGAGTCTTCGGTGCTTCGCTGTGGCATGAATCCGTACTGACGAGGGCTCATCCTTGGCAACAGGTGATACTTGAGGCGAGTCACCAGCATCTTCTCGTATGTCTTACCCAAAATCGACAGGAGGCCTATGGGTCTATGTGACTTAGGGACAGAATAGTCGCTCCTGCCAGGCTTCCGCAAAACAACAACTATCGCTCTCTTCCATGCGACAGGAAAATGAGAGAGCTCCAAACATTTGTTCAAGAGCAGCAAAAAGAGCTCCGAGTGGGCTCTCACAACGCGGAGGCATATGTCCGCGGTGAAGCCATCTTCTCCCGGTGCCTTCTTCGGGTTGAACGACTCACACGCCGTGACAAGTTCCTCCATAGTGAATGGCGGGTCACAGGTATCAACTTGTCCCCCGGCATTCACCTTTTCGGCTTCCTGTCGGATGCGTTGATGATGAGTGCTCTCGCCGTTTCTGGAGTCCTCCGGGTAAAAGGTCTCGGCCAGTAGTTTGACAGATCCCTTGGCATCCAGGGTCTCGCCATCCTTCACCAGCGGTAAGTCTTCGTTTCTGCGTGTTGTCCTACTTATGACCCTATAAATACCGTCCCAAACACTCTCCCTATCCTGTTTGCCGCAAAACTCCTTCCAGCTCTCTATCTGGGCCCGGTCTGCCTCTGCCTCATATTTACTTTTCTGTTCCAGATACTCCTGGATGACTTTGGACCTCCGGATTGGGGCCGCACATCGGATCCTGCGCTTGCGTCGAGTGACTTCCCTCTTCATTTCAGCGAGTTCCTCGGACCACCACGGCACGGTAAGCATTTCCCTGGACTTTTTACTTGGCATTGAGTGTATGCATGCTTCTGTTATAGTTTCTATGAGTTTTCGTGTTGTTGATTCTAGTTGTGTTGTGTTGTGTATCTGTTCGATGTCTGTGACTGTGATTTTATTTCTGGTTAGTAATTGGTTGAGTTTCTCATGAAACTCGTCCCAATTAGCTTTCTTGGTATTGTACTTCCGTGTTGTTCTATGTATGCGTGTGCCTTTTGATTTTTGTAAGTCCAAGTGAAATACAATACCATTGTGGTCCGAGCTGGTGAGGTTTTCTGCTACTCTCCAGTTGTCAACGAAGCCCAGGATGTCCAATGAGCAGGCCGTGACGTCAACAAAGCTCTGGTATCGCTTTCCCCCTCTGATTGTATCAAAGGTAGGTATCTTCCCTTGATTCAGGATGGCCAGACCTAGCTCGTCAAGACAGCCGGCGAGCTCTTCCCCTCTGCGGTCAGTTATGGGACTCCCCCACCTCACACTCTTAGCGTTCACGTCGCCTCCGACGATCCAACCCGACGATCCGATTTGCCGACTTATTTGGGTCAGGCGATCCAGGTCCGCATCCATGGGGTGATCATGTTGGGGGCACTCAAAATAGACGGAGACTAGGGTGATCCCCCAGGCACCAGTTTGGATCCTCACCACCACGATGTTATTTGTGGTGAGTTTCGGAAACTGTATCACGTCTAGATCTGGGTCAAAGACCGCTATTGCGGCTTTTACAGTTCCCTCGCCCACACTGGTGTTCTGGAAGATTCTCACTCCTCTACGACCGCGCATCTCCCTAATCGACCCCACATATGGCTCCTGGATTAGTGCGACTGCCATCTTTTGCCTCTCTGCCTCAATCATCAGCTCGTCGGTCGCCAGTCTGGACCGCCCGAGGTTCGCTTGTGCTATGTTGTAGCTCTTTTTTCCTTCCTGGCTGCCCTTAGCAATAAGCCACGGTTGCCCTCGCTATCTCATCCCACCTTTTCATAGTTGGGCAATCGTGGCTAAAAGCATTATGTTCGGCACGTTCCAACCCGCTCCTCACGCAGTTTTTACAGCTCGGGGGTATGTTGGCTAGAAAGTCAGCGCACTCGTTCCTCAGGTGCGGACCACCGCAATGACTGCATAAGTCAACAGACTCAGTACAGTACTTCTTGCCGTGTCCGAATCCCAAGCAACGAGTACATTGCATCAGCGGGGTCTGATCTTCGACCCGGATGCGCTGGAGATCCACATGTGCATAACCCTTGTCCAGCAGTCTGCGCCAGATGGTCGGCGAGACGCTGACTACTACATGGCTGGTGTGGGGATTCCGTGTCCTTCTCCGATACCGAACCTTTATTCTGTCGTTCTCAGTATCGAGGTCGCTAAAAACACCCCGATTCTGGTTCCTCAGGGCGTTCTCTATGTCCTCGTCGGTGTTGGCTGCGAGCACGCTCCTGAGGACCAGCAACGGGTCCTTGTTTTCCACTTCCTCGACACTCAGATCGGCTCCTTTAGTTCTTAACCGTTCTTTTATTCTCTCCCTGTCTTCTTTCGTCCTTAGTCCGATTATAACTTTCCTATCCTTGGCTTTCCTCACCCTTTCCACCTTTATCCAGCCCTCCTTTGCATCCACAGCCCTCCTAATCTTGTCAAGAACCACCTCTCCAGTTTCCGTCTCAATCTTCGAGGACACACACACCGAGTGTAAGGTTCCCCTTCCCCGAGACGGATCCTCAGGACGGCTGGCGGTTGCTTCGGCATAGGTCTTCTCGGCCATTTTTTCCAGGGTGGACTCTAGTGTCTCTCTGAGTTCATCCATCCTCTTGTTGTTATCCAAGATCAGTAGTTGGTGCTCATCTAATTTCTTCACCAATTCGTGGTCTACAAGGTAGTTCGGTTTTTCGGTGGTGGTTTTCTTAGGCTCTGTTCTTGTCGGGCCTACCGGGTCTACTTTGGCTTTAGTCTTGCCGTCGATCTTTGCCTCATTGGAGCTCTTAACCATCTGGTACAATTTATCGAGGGCGGTTG
This sequence comes from Pandemis heparana, assembly GCA_963854515.1. Classification (NCBI taxonomy): domain Eukaryota; kingdom Metazoa; phylum Arthropoda; class Insecta; order Lepidoptera; family Tortricidae; genus Pandemis; species Pandemis heparana. The sequence goes on from OY978028.1 coordinate 12,556,068, forward strand.
ACAGTTCGGTCTTGATCTCTGTCTTGAGATTCCTTGAGGCGTTTAGGTGGGTTTTTGCCTTGTGGAGGATTTTCCTCGCCTCCGCTACCCTATCAGAAGGCGGCTCTTTTGTGGGGCTTAAGATTTTCGACACGATCGGCTGTTTGGCGTTTTGTTGCGAAGCTGATTTACTCCCTGAGGGTCCTGCTTTGATAGTTTCGTCATCCAAAGTCTGAGTGGTACTAAGCCTACCGGCTTCCCAATTCCCAATGCTGCGTCTCACGTTGGCTTCAGGGCTCGCTTCATTGGGGGAGGATTTGTCGGCTGCGGCCTTTCCTGCAGGCGTCCTATAACCGAACATGTTGGAAGTTCAGTCCGTACAAAGTAGGTGAATACAGCTGATTCCGGGTAGTTGTAGAAGTTTTATATACGGTATCGGCTGTGTCCCTTGTATTTGTCAATTCAGAATTATACTAAATATGCGAGTTCCTGACTCTGTCCTTGGTAGGCAGTTGTAAAAGGACTGCCTGTCGAGAGAAGTAATAGTTACAAGAGAGAGACAAGTTTATTGTCACTGGACTGAAAGTGACTTAAGTTTTTGGTTAAACAGATTTAATAATCTTAAGTTTAAAAAGAATAGATAAAACAATGTAGAGCCGCAGACTCCTTGTTCCTTATAATTTTTTGTCACAAAGTAATGAAAGCTCTATGTAGAGCTTATATCGACAAGATAATCTGCGCTATACAGCACAGGTCTTAAAACTAATTACGGCTAACAATAGAAAATAAAAATAAAATTTTTCGTCTTAATGCTAATTCGGCTCTATGTAGAGCCGAATACTACCGCCCAACAGATAGCCCTCCTCGAGCCCTGTGCGGGGACACCAGTCCCGTGCTCCTAGCTCCAAGGGCTCCGGAGATACAAGCAATCGTAATTAACCGGTATATTTACCGGTGAAAACGGTAACGCCTCTAACTCCGGATCCAGTGGTCCCAGAAAGCCGTGCTTGGGTTCCCCGCACCCGCCCCGAAGAGCCCTGTCGACCGGCACTCCAAGCTTTCCAATCCGGGTCCCGGAAAATCCGGGTGAAAATTTTTCCCGGATGGGCTCCCCCGGTGCGCCGCCCGGCAGAGGGGCTGGCGCCAATCTCCCACCCGAAAACCGCAGGTTCCCACGACCTCCGGTTCGCGAGATATCCCCAATCGAAAATTTTCAAAATGGCGGACGAACTGTCAAAGTCGAATTTCGATTGCGGATATCTCCCGACCCAGTGGTCGTAGAGCGTCCCGGATTGAAGCGTGGCGGGAAGACTGGACCTCGCCAATACGTTGGGCCCACTTCCGGGATCCGGATTTTCCGTGGCTCCTATCGCCCCCAAATTTGGGGAGGGGGTAGATGGTCACCCTCGCTGGTCGCCAGTGAAAACCGCAGGTTTCTAGGACCTCCGGTTCGCCAGCTATGAGCCACCGAAAACTTCCAAGATGGCCGCCGAACTGTCAAACTTGGACTTTGGGAGCCGATTTCTCGGCAACCAAGTGTCACACGGAGGCGAGACTACCTCCGTTGAGTTCGGCGTCACCTCTTCTATCCGGCGAAAGTGGTCCCAGCCTCAAAAAGTTCCGACCCGGGAATCCGGAAAAAACCGGATATGTTTTTTAGAGTTAAAAATGGCCGACCCAGAGGTGGAAATCCCGGTTCTCTAAGTCTAACCGTTCAGGAGCTATATAATTTTGAAATTTTTCCGAAACTTTCGGTAGTAACCGGTTTTGGCAAAATTTGCCTACAGGGACGCTAGGTGACCCTGGTTTTGGGTTCCCTAGGGATAAACACACTATGTAATGACAATACAATACTAAAAAATTTGATTTTTCAAATACTTTAAGAGGGGGGGGGCAAAAACCTTAAAAAATCCCTATCTCCGGAACGGTTAGTCGGAAAATTTTGAAAAAAATCTTAAAATTAGCAGTAAAGAGTCGTCTACAATATACAGTTATAAAATAATTAAAAGAAAAGGAAAAAGTCCGGTTTTTCAGCAGAAGACCGACTTTTCGCGGAATTTGACCCCGCACCTTTCCTGGTCGGTTTAAAAATCCAATTTTTGCTAGGCTGTCTTAGGCCTCGTACTAGGCGACTTTTGGTAAAGACAGAACCCGCGCGTCTTGATTGGTTCAGAAGATATACGGGGTCAAAGTTCGCAACTTTATATAAATTTTTTACTTAAACTATCTAACCTAAAATTTTTCTTCTTCCTGTTTTCAGGTGCTGCTGTCGTCCTCTTCCTTGCTGCCGAAGACTGGCTCCGTAGCTCAACGGGTTCGTCGACCACGCCACACGTGGTTTTTAGTTTTCCTGGTTTTTCTCCGGGAAACCCTCACTGGAAAAATCCGGGAGTGGGCTCAAAAGATAGGGCGCGTTCATGCGCACACGACGACGTAACACAGGCGGGGAGTCACCGCGCTAAAACAAGCGCCGCACGCGTTTTAAGGTGTAAATTCACAATTAACCTCAAAATTCGAGGTTATAACACAAAAACTTTTTTGTTTTAGCACTTTTTGCACATCCAACACTGAATCCAGATAGGTGGCGTTCACCTGATCTCGGGGACGTATCGTACGTCTTCGTAACTCAAAAACTTCCACTTTTTTTGCGATTTTTAAATGCGGAGCGCCCGTATTTAGCTGCTGCTCGGTCGGCGGATGGCAGACGACTCTGGTTAGGTTAGGTTAGGTTAGGTTAGGTTAGGTTAGGTTAGGTTAGGTTAGGTTAGGTTAGGTTAGGTTAGGTTAGGTTAGGTTAAGGCAAAAGTTGATGTAAGGCAAAAGTTGATGTAAGGCAAAAGTTGATGTAAGGCAAAAGTTGATGTAAGGCAAAAGTTGATGTAAGGCAAAAGTTGATGTAAGGCAAAAGTTGATGTAAGGCAAAAGTTGATGTAAGGCAAAAGTTGATGTAAGGCAAAAGTTGATGTAAGGCAAAAGTTGATGTAAGGCAAAAGTTGATGTAAGGCAAAAGTTGATGTAAGGCAAAAGTTGATGTAAGGCAAAAGTTGATGTAAGGCAAAAGTTGATGTAAGGCAAAAGTTGATGTAAGGCAAAAGTTGATGTAAGGCAAAAGTTGATGTAAGGCAAAAGTTGATGTAAGGCAAAAGTTGATGTAAGGCAAAAGTTGATGTAAGGCAAAAGTTGATGTAAGGCAAAAGTTGATGTAAGGCAAAAGTTGATGTAAGGCAAAAGTTGATGTTACTTAGCGGTTAGCCTTGCGATTTGTGGAATATTTTGATTGTAGTGGATAGAAAACGACCTTGGCTTTCGTCCCCTACCTCGATCTTCTTCCTAACACGTGATTTGGCTTTTTTATCAACGGATTTCTGATTTTGCACTTTGATAAAATTAATTCAATCTTTTTGCTAACTTTTACTATTTGGCGTCTAATAACTTCCATACCCGTGGACCTACCCCCACCAAATTTTTGTGGTGGGTAGAGTTGGGGCTGAAGTTATTACCCTGCTAATTAGCATTCTTAGCAATAAGCGGTTACCGAGTTATGAATTTTTGAAAAACGCTTTGCGCCTGCACTTTTCTTCATAATAGCGCCTAAGAAAGTGTCAGGGCAATCTTTTCAAAAATTCATAATTTATTCAGTTGACGTCCAAAAATTCTGTTTTTGGCGTCAATAGATCGGGCTCGTCGAGCACAATATTTCCGGCTTGAGTTGTGGGTGGGTATCTCCGTCGTGTACGGAGATACGAATTTTTTAAGTTACGCCGAAATAACACCTTTTGGTGAAATTTTCACCTTAGTGTGCGTATGTGAGAGGAGGCTTGTGGGAACTCGGACGACCAAAAATTGATATTTTTGGCCGGGGAAAAAGGGGGAAAAATCGGTTTTGGTCGGGAAAATCCCGGAGTGGTCTCGGACGGCAGGGGTGGCTTAGCCCTATCGTCTGAAACTACTTTCTGGACCCCGAACCTCCCGGAAAAGGGGAATTTGAGGTAAAAGCCTCAATCCTCTTTCCGACTTCTGGGATTTTTTAGGTGTCCTGCCCCATCAAGGGGCTTCTCATATTAACGGTTTTTTCCGCTCTCCCGTTGAGGGGGAAGAGTGGAAAATGGCGGATAGTGGTGGAGATGGGTTTTCGGACGCCATGGAGTTGGTGTCCGACCCAAGTAAGAGGGTGACCACGGAGGGAACCTCTATTGGGGAGGACGTGTTCTCCCCAAAAGCAAGAAGCTCAGTCAGAGGGCGCACGCCTGCAGGTTTCGGAGCTTACTCCGGGCTGGCTGCCGCCAAGGCCAAACTGCGGAACTACGACAGCGAGGACTTCCGTTCCCAGGCGGACAAAATTAAATCCTTCCGCCTGGAGTTCCCAGCACTGCGTTCCCTCTCGCAAGGGAACAGGAAAGCCATTAAGAGGGATCGGAGCCCCGTTCGCCCCGTAACGATGGTGGATGCGTCCGAGGACGAGGACGAGGACGACTCCCGCCACCAGCAGCATAGCAAGCGCAGCCCGGCTTCGGAGAATGACCGTTTGGTGTCCGAAGAAGCCGGGGTAGTAGAGTGTGCGCGCAAGGCGGCATGCCTTGTGCTCTCCGAAGCTGCCAAATCGGGCAACTTGAACGGAGTGGTGCGGAAAAACATAAACGCGGCCTGCCGAGAGATTCTCCAGTGCATGGAGTCTCTCGACGGCCGCGTTGAGAGCGAAGAGATCCGCAAGCTCAAGGCGGACAACAAGAGGATGCGGGAGCAGCTGGCCTTACTCACGGAGGAGACCAAGGCGCTGCGCACCGCATTCTCGGAGCGTCGGGGGAACGCCCAACCCGCGATCCCGGGACTCCCTGATGGACTGCAAGAGGCACTGGCAGTACATTCCAGAGAGCTGTTCCTCAGCTTGGGGAACATGATAAATGCTCGTCTTGAGGCAGTAGAGGCACGCCTGCCTCCGGAGCCTATCATGCGCCCGTCGCTGGCAGCGGATAGGGCCAGCCGAGCGCAAGAGCCCCCAAAGGCAAAGGCAAAGCAGAACAAGAAGGCTGGGGGGGGCCGTTCCGCCAGCCAACCCGAATCCAGACCGCAGACGCAAACAACGGTTGAACCCAAAGTTAGGCCTCAGCCCAAGACCCAGCCAAAGGTTCAGCCTAAGGCCCAGCCGAAGCCTCATGCAAAGCCGGATAACCGGACTGAGAATAGGCAGGAGAAGGAGCCAGTGCCCTCAACCTCCACAGCGCAACCCTCGTGGACAGAGGTAGTAAGGCGCAAGACAAAGGCAAAGGCCAACAGGCCTCAGCCACCTGAGCCGAAAGCAGCAGCCAAAAAGCCCACCAAGAGCGTTAAACTGACCACCCCTAAAAGCTCCGCGGTGGTCGTCACGCTTAAGCCGGAGGCCCAGGAAGCCAAGGTGTCATACCTGGACATCATGCAGAGGGCCACCGCGTCTCTCCGACTTGCGGACGTTGGTCTTGAGAGTGTGAAGATTCGCAAGTCGGCGACGGGAGCTCGTTTAATTGAGGTTGCGGGGGCCGATAGTGCCCGAATTGCAGACGATTTGGCCACAAAGATCGAAGGGGTGATTGGCGAAGTGGCCACGGTCAATAGGCCTTTTAAGACGGCAGACCTCCGAGTTACCGGCTTTGACGAGTCGGTAACCTCGGAGGACGTCAGAACTGCGGTGGTCCTCAAGGGCGGTTGCGCAATGGACCAGGTCAAGGTGGGCCCGATCCGGATCCTGGCCAGTAGTACCGGATCAGTCTTGGTACGATGCCCGGTGGCAGCCGCCAAGAACCTAATACAAGGAGGGAAGCTACTAGTAGGATGGTCGGCTGCCAGGGTGGCTGCACTTGAGCCCCAACCGATGCGGTGCTACCGCTGCATGGGAACGGGACACACGAGGGCGCGGTGCCCATCAGCAGTAGAAAGGGGTGAGCTGTGCTTCCGGTGCTCGAGGCCTGGACACAAAGCCACAGACTGCACAGCGGAGCCATTCTGCGCGGTGTGCCACCACGCCAAGAAGCCAGCGGGTCACGTGATGGGAGGGCATGCATGTGCTCCCCCCCCCACAAAGGGACGCGATGAAGGGCAAAAGACCCCTCAAAGCCCCGCGGCTCCCCAAAGGGGAACAAATGAGGAGGAAAGCATGGATGTCTAAATGCCAGTACACCAGCATTTAGACATCCTGCAGGGCAACCTGAACCACTCCGCCCGCGCTCAAGATCTGCTCACGCAGGTCATGGCGGAGTGGGGCATTGCGGTTGCGGTGGTGGCGGAGCCATATTTTGTCCCTCCTCAACCCAACTGGGCTGGGTCAGCGGATGAGAGAGTGGCAGTGGTGGTCCCTGTCACAGGAAATTTCCCCCCTCTCTCCAAAATGGAGGCAGGACCAGGGTATGTAGTGGTCAAATGGGGTGGGACCATAGTCATAGGGGTCTACTTCTCCCCCAACAGACCACTCTCCGATTTCGAGTCCTACCTCGAGGGCTTGGGGAGAGTGGTAGCAAGGATGGCCCCGGCACAGATAGTGCTACTGGGGGACCTCAACGCCAAGAGCGCGGCGTGGGGATCCCCCCAAACAGACCTCAAAGGGGCGGCCCTCCGAGACTGGGTGGTGGCAAACGGGCTGGAGGTCCTGAATCAGGGCAGCGCCAACACGTGCGTGCGACGGCAGGGTGGGTCCATCGTGGACATCACGTTTGCGACCCCTGCCCTCGCCGCACGGATTGTAGATTGGCGCGTCCTGGAAGACGTAGAGACCCTCTCTGACCACGTATATATTCGGATGAGGGTCTCCGCATCGCCACTGCCACAGTTGCAGCTGCCTGCAAGCGGTAGAACGAGCTTCCCACGATGGGTCCTTAAAAAGTTCGATGCGGGCATGGCTGAGGAGGCTGCTATCGTGGAGACGTGGCACGCCCTCCCATCGGATGCCTTAGGAGTGGACCAAAAGGCGGCTCGCTTCCAGGAGGCAATGACGGCGGTGTGCGACGCGGCAATGCCGCGAATTCGCAGATTCCCGGCCAAAACAAGCGTGTACTGGTGGTCTGAAGAAATTGCGAATCTTCGGGCTGCCAGTAACCGCGCCCGCCGAGCCTACACCCATTGCAGGCGGAGAGCGTCGCACACCGCGGAGGAAGAGGAGCTTCTCCACGGCGCCCTCAAGGAGGCAAAAACGGCTCTCCAGCTGGCCATCTCACAGGCAAAAGACGCTGCTTACGAGGAGTTCTTGGCCACGCTGGACAAGGATCCATGGGGGCGCCCGTATAAAATGGTGCGCAATAAAATGAAGCGTGCTCCCCCCATGGACTGCATGGAGCCGGAGCTCCTTAACAGGGTAGTAGGGGCCCTCTTCCCGCCGGCGCCGGACTTTGACCCCCCGAGGATGTCGCCCCCCTCGGAGGATCAAGGAGAATACGTCGTCCCAAGGGTCAACGACGACGAATTCATGTGGATAACAGATCGACTCCGCAAATGTAAAAAGTCTCCGGGCCCAGACGGTGTACCTGCTAGGGTAATACCAGTTGCCTTAAAGTACTTAGGGGGGCGCTTCCGGGACCTCCTCGACGAGTGCTTGCAGGTGGGGTGCTTCCCTCAAGTGTGGAAGGAGGGGCGATTAGTCCTTCTGCCCAAGCCGGGACAATCACCCGATTCGCCCTCCGGCCATCGGCCCATTGTCTTGCTGAACGAGTCCGGCAAGGCATTGGAGCGAATAATTGCTTGGCGGATACAGAAGTGTCTGCAGGAGGAAGGCCCAAATTTGTCGGACCAACAGTTTGGGTTCAGGGCGGGCCGGTCCACTATGGACGCTCTGAAGGCCCTGAAGGACTTCAGCGATCTAGCGGCAAGCAAGGGGGAGGGAGTAGTGGCGGTGTCCTTGGACATCGCCAACGCGTTCGGCTCACTCCCCTACGCTGTAATAAAGGAGGCATTGCGGTACCACCGACTACCACCGTACATTCAAAAGATCGTAGGGCACTACCTCGAGGGAAGGGTAGTGCTCTACGATCACAGAGGGAGGCGCATGAGCCGGTCAATGTCATGCGGAGTCCCCCAGGGTTCCGTACTCGGCCCGCTGTTGTGGAACCTTGGGTTTGACTATGTGATACGCGGAGTGCAGCTTCCCCGCATGACCACCATATGTTACGCGGACGACACAATGGTGGCCGTGCGGGGAAAAGAATTGGATGAGACCCTTCGCAGGGCGTCTGTCGCGGCCGAGTTAATTGTAGACCGCATCAGCTCACTCGGCCTAAGGGTGTCGGTCGCCAAGACCGACTCCATGGTCTTTGGTGCACCCAGGTGGCGTGTTCCGGCCAACACGGTGCTCCGGATTGCGGGTGAACCTGTCCAGGTCAAGGCTAACATCAAATATCTTGGCCTTGTCCTGGACAGAAAGTGGGACTTCGGGGAGCATTTCGCCAGGCTTGCTCCCCGGTTGGTCGGTGCCGCATCGGCTCTTGGCAGATTACTGCCGAACGTCGGTGGACCCAATGCGCCCTGCAGAAGGCTATATGCGAGGGTGGTCCGTAGTATGGCCCTTTATGGTGCACCAATTTGGGCGGACCGGCTGTCGGAACGAACTAGGGCACTCCTCCGACGGCCTCAAAGGGTCTGCGCTACCCGGATGATACGGGCATATGTGACCGTCGCGCATATGGCTGCCTGTCTAATAGCCGGCACACCTCCCTGGGACGTCGACGCCAAGGTCATGGCGGAGTCGTACAGGGAGCAGAAAGAGGCTCAAGAAAGGGGAGACAGACCAGCCCCGCAAGAGGTGCTGCATGCCCGCCGGCAGGCAGAAAAACGCATGCGCGATAGATGGAAGGACGAGCTGGAGGGTTGTCGATATGGCACGAGAACCATAGCGGCAATCCTCCCCTCGATGGACCAATGGTTGGACCGACAGGGCGGGTCCCTAACGTATAGGCTCGTCCAGGTCATGACGGGCCATGGCTGTTTCGGCCACTACTTACACCGTATCGGTAAGGAGGGCAACGCGCAGTGTTACAACTGTGGCGTACTAGATGACACGGCCCAGCACACATTCGAAGAATGTCCCTGCTGGGATTATGAGCGCGGCCAGCTAATGGCAGCCCTTGGACGCACGGACTTGTCGCTCCACAGCATAGTCGAGGCTATGCTTGAGAGCGACGAGTCCTGGGAGGAGGTGGCCTCCTTTTGCGAAGCGATAATGCTTCAGAAGGAGGCCGAGGAACGGGAGCGCGAGGAGGACGTCCATGCGCCCCCGTTCCGGCGCAGACGAACGGGGCGAAGGCGGCGGCACTTTGCTGCCCGCCTGAACCCTTAGTGGGACCAGCGGGCGGGGGGCGGGGGCCCCACGCTCGCATTGCACGGTCCCACACGTCTGGGGGGGGAGTCGAAGCGTTGCGACTCCTCCCTCCTTGGCGCGGGTGGCCCTGGCGAAAGCCGGGGCAGCCGGGGGGCGCCGTCGGCTCGAATCCTCGGGATCCCACGGCGCCTTCCTAAACCCGGCAAGCGGACAATGCCGCAGTGTTTTTAGTGGGTATGCTCCCCCCTCCCCTCTCCGCAGGGAGAGAGGACGGGGGAGAGAGTCCCACATAACCCCCGGGTCCCCCCGGGCTCTGGGGTACTCGTAAAGAGTTTTCACTGCGTGGAAAAAAAAAAAAAAAAAAAAAAAAAAAAAAAAAAGGTTAGGTTAGGTTAGGTTAGGTTAGGTTAGGTTAGGTTAGGTTAGGTTAGGTTAGGTTAGGTTGAGGAAAAATTTGAGCGGAGGAAAAATTTGAGCTGTCTTGGAGGTGACCTTTTTCTAAAACGCTCAAATTTATTTCTTGCCGGTGCTTTTTTGCAACTTTTTATATCTTCCTGCCTTCCGCGTTAGATACTCGATTTTTTGGACATTTTTCTGGTACTCTAGCTTCTCTGGATACCCCAAAATTAATTTTTGAAATTTCACCTCAAAAACCTTCTGTTTTTGCTGTCGGAATTTCAAAACACAACTCTTCCAAATTTTTTCAAAAATTCGTAACTTCTTTTTGGCTTTAATTTTTTAGAATCTTTTTGCTGGGGAATAGAGCGAATTAGTGGTACTACCGAATACCGTTCACTGAATAATTTTCGAACTTACCATTCGGAAGTTATTCGGTGAAACGTCGGTTGCGGCTAGATTCGCCATAGGCGCTAGTGACTTTTTTGTTAAGTTTGTCGGGGCTTTCAAAAAATCACTGCGTCTATACCGTAACGGTCCGGGATTTTGTTGCTAGGGGGTCTAATAGGAGGTAGTTTGCGCCGCCTAACGGCACCTCACACGACCCCGTAGCTACTATAGTCTTGTGGGAATCCGGGGAAAACTACCAACTTTTTGATAAGTTGGTAATTTTCCACGGTTCGCACTTGACCGTTTTGAGTTTGGTTTTGCCCTTCTGGCAAAACCACTCGGTAGGGGGGGGGTTTTATAGGTGGGTGGGGGGCTTTAGCCCGAAAGGGTGTGGGGGGTGTCTCCGATCGGGAATCGGACGGGAGGGGGGGAAACTATGGGGGACCATAGTTCCGGAGTTAGGTCTGGGGGTAAATCCGAAACTGCGGGTACTACGGGGGCGGGTAGTATGGGGGGGGGGAAGGCCGGTCCATCGGCCGTTCCTGACAGGGGTCAGGATCTGCGCCCCAGCAACGGGGCAATCTCTGGGAATTTTTTCCCGGGGTCAGCCGGGTACCGGCTCACCTTCCCAGAGATCTCCAAAAAGGGGAAAAAGGGGCACATAAAAAATGCCCCCATTTTTGAGGATTGCGCGGTGGAAACGACTTCCCAGTCGGAAGTCTTTGAGGAGACCTTCCAGGAGCCACCCGAGCTGTTTGAGACATGGCCTGAACCTGATGAATCCGATGTTCAGATTGTCGACCCCTCCGAAACCTCCGATATGGAGGAGGAGTTGGCGGGGGCTGTTGCCTCCAAATTTTTCGTGGGGGGATCCAGGGGGGACGCCCAAAAGGTCCCTCGGAAACGGGTCTACATGGGGAAATCTGACGGTGCGGAAGAGGTGCCCGTCAAAGTAACGACGAGCAGCAGGGGGGGCCTCGGAAAGCGCTCCTTGGGGGCCTATTCCCTCTCGGCCGCTGCGAGGAGGGAGCTAGGGGGGCTGGGTTCAGACGAAGAGTCGGTCGACGCCGAGGATGTTCGGGGCGATATAACAAGCCGCCCCAAGCAATATACTCGCCGAGGGAGAAAATCACCCAAAGGTGATGATGAGGAAGACCCCCGCACCCCCCAGATGCGGACAAGGGAGGAACTAGCGGCCATTGCGCTCCGCAACGTCCTCTCTGCTCGTGGGAACATCGCCAAATGCTCCAACGTGAACGGACGCATAAAGAACCTCCTCAACTCTGCGATGAGTAAGGCCCTCGAGGCCATCGAGGAGATGAGGTGTGTCTCCTCAACAGAGGAGCAGAGGCGGCTCCGCGCGGACAACGCCCGGCTCGGAAGAGAGCTGGAGATTGTTCGAGCGGAAGTGAAGGCGTTCAAGGCGGCCTACCACGAGGCGCAAGATAGCGCCTCCGCTGCGCGGAGGGAGGCCGCAGGGGCCGAGATCGGTGGGGGCCTCAAGGAGGCCATCGAGGACTTGAGGCGTGACCTCTTGACATCCCTGGGTGGGATGATTAATGCCCGCCTAGGGGAGATAGAATCGCGCCTCCCGCCGGAGTCTGTGTTCAGGCCGCAGCTCGCCGCGGACAAGAAGACGCCTCCACCCGCCCGTCCCAGAGCCCAGTCAGGCCTGGTGGGAGGGGACACGAGGGAGCCGAAGAAGCAGGTGGCAATCCCCTTGCCCCCTCCTCCGACCTCGCCAGCCCAAAGTGGCAAAAAGGCGGACAAGGAGACGGGCAAGAAGACTGGCCCAACGCCAGCCCCGAGGTCCAAGGCTACTAGCCATGCGCCGCCACCCAATCCCCCCCCCCGGGTGGAAACAAGCGGCGAGAGCGGGCAACAACCTGAAGCTGCCCCCCAGTCCCAGGAAGCTCCCTGGTCAGAGGTGGCAAGGAGAAAGGGGAAGAAGGGGAACGCCACCCACCCGAGTCCTCCCCCCAAGACGGCTAAGAAGACCCAACCTCAGTCTCAAGCCGCTGGGACCAAAAAGCCCGTGAGGACTAAGCTGACTGTCCCCAAAAGCTCAGCGGTGATAATCACCTTAAAGCCGGAAGCCAAGGTCACATACGTCGAAGCGATGCAGAAGGCCACTGCGTCGCTTCGGCTTGCGGATATTGGCCTCGAAAGCGTCCGTATTCGCAAATCGGCGACTGGGGCCCGCCTGATTGAGGTGCCGGGCTCAGACAGCGCCCGAGTTGCGGACGATCTGGCCGCAAAGATAGAGGGAATAATTGGGGAGGTGGCCATAGTCAACCGACCCTTCAAGACAGCGGACCTCCGAGTTACCGGCTTTGATGAGTCGGTAACCTCGGAGGATGTTAGAACGGCGGTGGTCCTCAAGGGAGGCTGCTCGTTGGACCAGACCAAGGTGGGCCCTATTCGAGTCCTGGCGAATAGCACCGGATCGGTGCTGGTGCGATGCCCGGTGGCCGCCGCCAAAATACTGACGCAAGAAGGAAAGCTGCTTGTTGGCTGGTCATCGGCTAGGGTAACGGCCCTAGAGCCCCAACCCATGAGGTGTTACCGATGCATGGGGACGGGCCACACGAGGGCGCGTTGCCCATCAGCGATAGAGAGGGGAGATTTATGCTTCCGATGCTCCAGGCCAGGACACAGGGCATCGGACTGTAAAGCGGACCCCTTCTGCGACGTGTGCCACCAAGCCAAACGCCCGGCGGTCCATGTCATGGGGGGACACTCATGTGCTCCACCCCCCACTAAAGGACGTGATGAGGTCCCACGAAACTCCGCGGCTGCCCCAAGGCCTGAAGAAGAGGAAAACCGCATGGATGTCTAAATGCCAGTACACCGCCAACATTTAGACATCCTGCAGTGCAACCTCAACCACTCCGCCCGCGCTCAAGATCTGCTCATGCAGGTCATGGCGGAGTGGGGACTGGCTATGGCGGTCGTCGCGGAGCCGTATTTCGCTCCCCCTCAACCCAACTGGGTTGGGGATACAGACGGAACAGTGGCGATGGTGGTGCCAACGACAGGTTACTTCCCTCCTCTCTCTCGAGTCGAGAACGGGCCGGGGTACGTGGCGGCCAAATGGGGCAAGACTGTCGTTATCGGCACGTACTTCTCTCCCAATAAGCCGCTATCGGACTTTGAGACATTCCTCGAAGAGATAGGACGAGTGGTGAGGAGAGCTGCCCCAGCACAAATAATAGTGATGGGGGACCTCAACGCCAAGAGCGCCGCGTGGGGTTCCCCCGTCACTGACCCGAAAGGGGTGGTGCTTGGAGACTGGGTGGTGGCTGCCGGGCTGGAGGTGCTAAACCGGGGCGACGCCAACACTTGCGTGCGTCGGCGGGGTGGGTCCATTGTGGATGTCACGTTCGCGACCCCCGCCCTAGCCGCACGAATAAGTGATTGGCGCGTACTGGGAGACGTTGAGACCCTCTCCGATCACCTTTACATAAGGATGAGGGTCTCCGTCTCGCCCTCACCGTCGCAGCAGCCGCAGCCGCCGGCAGGAAGGACGTCTTTCCCACGATGGGTGCTGAAAAAGTTTGATGCGAGCATGGCCGAGGAAGCGGCAATTGTGGAGACGTGGTGTACCCCCCCATCTGACGCCCTGGGCGTGGAAGGGAAGGCGGCTCGCTTCAGAGAATCCCTGACGGCGGTGTGTGACTCCTCAATGCCACGAATCCGCAGGTTGCCGGCCAAGACTAGCGTGTACTGGTGGTCCGAAGAAATCGCGAGCCTTCGGACCGCCAGTAACCGCGCCCGCCGCGCCTACACCCACTGCAGGCGGAAGAGGGTACACACCGCGGAGGAGGAGGAGCTGCTGCACAGGGCCCTGCAGGAGGCCAAGCAGGCCCTTCAGCTGGCGATCTCGAAGGCGAAGGACACCGCCTACGAGGAGTTTCTGGCTACGCTTGACCGGGATCCATGGGGGCGCCCGTTTAAGATGGTGCGCAACAAAATGAAGCGTGCCCCCCCTATGGACTCCCTTGAGCCAGAGCTCCTCAACAGAGTCATAGAGGCCCTCTTCCCGCCGGCGCCAGAGTTTGACCCCCCGATAATGTCGGCCCCTTCGGAGGATCAAGAAGAGGGAAGCACCGTTCCGAGAGTCAGCGATGACGAGTTCATGTGGCTTGTGGACCGTCTCCGGGCCTGCAAAAAGGCTCCCGGCCCAGACGGGGTACCGGCAAGGGTGATCCCTGTCGCCCTGAAACACCTGGGGGGGCGTTTTAGGGACCTGCTTAACGAGTGCCTACAGGTAGGGCGCTTCCCCAGAGTGTGGAAGGAAGGACGGCTCGTCCTCCTTCCTAAGCCGGGACAACCATCAGACTCGCCCTCCGCCCATCGGCCTATCATCCTATTGGATGAGTCGGGCAAGGCACTGGAGAGGGTGATTGCCTGGCGTATACTCGGCCACCTGCGGGACACAGGCCCAAATCTGAGCGAAAACCAGTTTGGGTTTCGGGCGAGGCGGTCAACTGTGGACGCTATTAGGGCCCTCAAGGACTTTTGTGACCTGGCAACCAGTAAAAGGGAGGGAGTGGTGGCGGTGTCACTAGACATCGCCAACGCGTTCGGCTCCCTTCCATACGCTGTGATTAAGGAAGCCTTGCGCTACCACCACCTGCCAGCGTATATACAAAAGATCGTAGGGCACTACCTTGAGGAGAGGGTAGTGCTCTACGATCACGGAGGGAGGCGCATGAGCCGTCCTATGGCCTGCGGAGTCCCCCAAGGTTCTGTACTCGGCCCATTATTATGGAACCTTGGGTTTGACTACGTCATACGAGGAGTGCAGCTTCCCCGCATGACCACCATATGCTATGCCGATGACACAATGGTGGCCGTCCGGGGAAGCGACATGCGGGAAACCCTCCGCGGAGCAACAGTCGCGGTGGAACTGGTGGTCGACCGCATTAAGGCGCTCGGCCTTAAGGTGTCAGTTTCGAAGACCGACGCTATGGTCTTCGGGGCACCAAGATGGCGCATCCCGACCGACACCTCGCTCACAATCGGCGGCGAACCTGTCCGGGTCAAGGCCAACATCAAATACCTTGGCCTTGTCCTGGACAGGAAGTGGAACTTTAGCGAGCATTTTACCAGGCTCGCCCCTAAGCTGGTAGGTGCTGCATCGGCTCTAGGTCGACTGCTGCCGAACGTGGGAGGACCGAGCACGCCTTGCCGCAGGCTCTATGCAGGAGTGGTCCGTAGCATGGCCCTATATGGCGCTCCGATCTGGGCAGACCGGCTGTCGGAGAGAACTAGGGCCCTCCTCCGACGGCCACAGAGGGTATGTGCCACCCGCATAATTAGGGCCTATGTGACGGTGGCACATATGGCCGCCTGCCTTATTGCCGGGACACCTCCCTGGGACATTGACGCCATCTGCATGGCGGAGTCACACAGGGAGCAGAAAGAGGCTCTTTTGAGGGGAAACAGGCCAGCCCCGCAGGAGATTTTGCACGCCCGCCGACAAACAGAGAGGCGCATGAGAGACAGGTGGAAGGCAGAGCTGGAGGATTGCCGTTATGGAACAAGAACCATAGCGGCAATCCTCCCATCTATGGACTTGTGGCTCGACAGAGAGTTCGGGCCACTAAGCCATCGATTGACCCAGATCTTGACGGGACATGGGTGTTTTGGGCACTATCTGCACCGCATCGGCAGGGAGACGAGCTCCCAATGCTATAACTGCGGTGCGGCAGATGATACGGCCCAACACACCCTAGCAGAGTGCCCATGCTGGGACTTCGAGCGGCGGCAGCTCGAAGTGGCCCTTGGACGGCAGGACTTGTCACTCCACAGCATAGTGCAAGCTATGCTGGATAGGGGTGACGAGTCCTGGGAGGAGGTGGCCTCCTTTTGTGAGAGCATAATGCTCCAAAAGGAGGCCGAGGAACGGGAGCGCGAGGAGGACGTCCATGCGCCCCCGTTCCGGCGCAGACGAACGGGGCGAAGGCGGCGGCAGTTTGCTGCCCACCTGAACCCCTAGTGGGGCCAGCGGGCGGGGGGCGGGGGCCCATCGCTCGCATTGCACGGTCCTACACGTCTGGGGGGGGAGTCGAAGCATTGCGACCCCTCCCTCCTTGGTGCGGGTGGCCCTGGCGAAAGCCGGGGCAGCCGGGGGGCGTCGTCGGCTCGAATCTTCGGGATCCCACGGCGCCTTCCTAAACCCGGCAAGCGGACAATGCCGCAGTGTTTTTAGTGGGTATGCTCCCCCCTCCCCTCTCCGCAGGGAGAGAGGACGGGGGAGAGAGTCCCACATAACCCCCGGGTCCCCCCGGGCCCTGGGGTACTCGTAAAGAGTTTTCACTGCGTTAAAAAAAAAAAAAAAAAAAAAAAAAAAAAAAAAAAAAGGTTAGGTTAGGTTAGGTTAGGTTAGGTTAGGTTAGGTTAGGTTAGGTTAGGTTAGGTTAGGTTAGGTTAGGTTAGGTTAGGTTAGGTTAGGTTAGGTTAGGTTAGGTTAGGTTAGGTTAGGTTAGGTTAGGTTAGGTTAGGTTAGGTTAGGTTAGGTTAGGTTAGGTTAGGTTAGGTTAGGTTAGGTTAGGTTAGGTTAGGTTAGGTTAGGTTAGGTTAGGTTAGTTCCGAGCCGGCCGCTGCTGAGTTCCGAGCCGGCCGCTGCTAGTTCCGAGCCGGCCGCTGCTAGTTCCGAGCCGGCCGCTGCTAGTTCCGAGCCGGCCGCTGCTAGTTCCGAGCCGGCCGCTGCTAGTTCCGAGCCGGCCGCTGCTAGTTCCGAGCCGGCCGCTGCTAGTTCCGAGCCGGCCGCTGCTAGTTCCGAGCCGGCCGCTGCTCCGATCGCCACGAAAATCCGACGCTCCGCGCTTGAAAAATCGGAAAAATAGGTTTTTTACGGCCGATTTCAGTGATTTATACATCAAAAGATGCGGAGTGACGTTCCGCATCCAACGGTGTAAGTGTCAAGTTCCTCAGAGTGATCCTCGAAGTACAAAGTGGGAGAAAAGTGAAATTTGTGATGTGCAAAATCTTCAAAGTGAAACGCTGCTCGATTAGTCGCCTTGAGGTGATGGTTTTTTGGTGTGTGCGTATCCGTCTCATCAAGACCTTTCATTTGATACCTCGTTCAGATTTTTCTGATGAACCAATAAAGCACAATCCCCAAAAAACCAAATCCACGCGGCCACGAGCTTTTGAGTCGGAGCTTTTCGGTTGATTCCGAATATACAGCCTTGTGAGGGACACTAAGCTGACCACGGATCAGTTTTCAGAGTTGAAAAAAGTCAAAGGGAAGCTGAGATATCGAGCTTCGAAAAACCCACTTCAGGTCAGTCAACTTTCCCCCCTTCTATCTCTTAAAGTAGATCTGTTACCCCCCATTTTGACAATTGCGTTCGATAGCCCACTTATTTGAGATCATATATTCCAAATTTCAGATTTTTCTAAGCTGTAGTTTTTGAGTAAAGTAATTTTAGCTGAAACAGGTCCCCGCTTCGGAGACAATTTACGTAATTATAATTCCATTTTTGCCTTTTTTCCCTTTGACTTTTTTCAAAATTTTTGAACTGTTTAAGATTAGGCTATGTCTAAAAATAAGATCTATGTTGGTCCCAACTCTGTAGCCTAATTATTTCTATGTTTAAAACGTATTTAAAATTATGGGACGTTGAAATTTTAGTGTAAGTTTAAACACTTCTATCTCGCTTCAAATACAAGATTTTTGCTGAAATTAGTAACCTAGGTCTAAATAGATTCTACCTTAGTGTACGGGAGCTGCGCCCCCCCCCCTTTTGCTACTCGGTTGGTAGTTAATGCCTCTTAACTTCTCCCCCTTATAACTCGCAAAGTTAACATGCTACCTCCGAATTTTTAATTGCATATTATAGCTCATCTAATAAAGATCATATATTCCAAATTTCAGACTTTTCTGAGCATTAGTTTCTGAGTAAAGCATCTTTTTCTAAAGCAACTCCCCTGCTCTAGCTCGAGACGGGCCTGGGCACCCCAAATTCGAATTAGGATGAACATATCCCTATAGTCTGTTCATTTTTGCGCGTCTCGTCATGTAAGCGGACGCATTACCAAAGTTTAACAAATTATAACACTATTTTACTTTTTTGGTGGTGGCTATTAGTCCAATATTAATATCTTATATGTCAGTTAAACTCACAATTACAGATCATTGCTTAATCCAAAAGAAATCGAGATAATATACTTGAGAAGCGACTGATTTCATGATGGGACGCGTAGAGTTCTGCGAGGCTTGCTAAATGTGTGAACAAGCATCGCTAGCTAGTCAAATATCATTGCTAATTAATACATCACTTAAAATAATTTCAATATGGCGGCTCGGTCGCATGGTTGGCGCGTCTCATTGAACACACTATAGTTGCAAGTAGGCGTGACATGGGCGGGGCATGGGCGGAGCGTCTTATCGCGCGTTATCACGCTATCTTGTGTTATCGTACCTACGACTGATTTCATAGCAAATTGATGAATTTGATAACTAATTAATTAATATTGTAGTTACATACAACTATTGTATTATTGTCATTTAGGGTGGGTTTGTTTGTTTGTTTGTTTGACTGCTTGTTTGTTGTTCTTTAAAATATGTAACTACGTAAGTAATTACTGGTGGCCCATACCTCCTATGGGTTCTGCAGATGACGATGACGATGATGATGATGATGATGATGATGATGATGATGACGATGATGATGATGATGACGATGATGATGATGATGAAATTGATGGGCATGTAACTATATAAATCACGCGTTAGTGTAAATATATTATTGTTTATTGTTTAATATAAAATATATAATTTTACTTAGCAACCTGACTTAATTGGCGGCGCTTGCTCCTGGGTGGGTGCGTGGATGATGATGATAATAACGATGATGATGATGATGTCTGGGTACCGAGCTGTGAAATCATGCGTTGTGTATGTTTTATTATTGTTATTATAGCTTCACATAATAATTTAACTAATTACTGGCAGCCCATGCTCCACCCCCCCCCCCGCCCTGGGTGGCACAGACGAGGACGATGATATTAATGATGATGATGATGATGATGATGGTGATGATCTGTATGTAGCTACATAGGTATGTAAACTGTGTTTGCGCGCCGCGCGGGGTGAGTACCTTGTTGGCCGCGGGGGTCGGGGGGGGGGAGGGGGGGGAGGGGTCTCCAGGCGTGTGACATATCAAAAGATGCGGAATTGAATCGCGTACACAACTGTACCTTTTTCAAGTGCGAAAGTGGAAGGGTCAAATATTTAAGTGGGGAAAAGTGAAGTTTTTCGAGTTTTTAATTGTGGAGTGGAAATCTGAGTGAAATCAAGAATTCGCGAGGTGCAGCGCACTGCGCACTGACGAGGCCTACAAATCAAGGCCTAAGCCAGGTCTCTACGACGTCCCATCGAGGCATGGTGGTTGAAAAACTAAAAACCACGTGATGCGTGGTTAGTGATCCCGTTGAGCTACGCAGATGTGATATATATCAAAAGACGCGGAATTGGCTGCGCATGACGATTATACTATTGTAAATGCAAAAAGTGAAAGTGTTATGGTTTTAAGTGGAAAAAAGTGAAATTTTGGGAGTTTTTCAATAATAGAGTGAAAACCTTAGCGAAAACAACAAAGTGAGCGGTGCAGCGCACTGCGCATTGATGAGCCCTACAAATCGAGACCTAAGCCAGGTCTCTACGACGTCCCATCGAGGCATGGTGGTTGAAAAACTAAACCACATGATGCGTGGTCAGTGACCCCGTTGAGCTACGCAGATGTGATATACATCAAAAGACGTGGAATCACCTGCACATGACGACTATACTATTAGAAAGTGCAAAAGTGAAAGTATTATGATTTTAAGTGAGAAAAAGTGAAATTTTGGGAGTTTTTCAATTATAGAGTGAAAACCTTAGTGAAAATAACAATTTAAGTGGTGCAGCGCACTGCGCATTAATGAGCCCTACAAAACGAGGCCTAAGCCAGGTCTCTACGACGTCCCATCGAGGCATGGTGGTTGAAAAACTAAACCACATAATGCGTGGTCAGTGACCCGTTGAGCTACGTAGAAGTGATATACACCAAAAGACGCGGAATCGGCTACACATGACACCTATACTATTAGAAAGTGGAAAAGTGAAAGTGTTATGGTTTTAAGTGAGAAAAAGTGAAATTTTGGGAGTTTTTCAATTATAGAGCGAAAACCTCAGTGAAAATAACAATTTGAGCGGTGCAGCGCACTGCGCATTGATGAGCCCTACAAAACGAGGCCTAAGCCAGGCCTCTACGACGTCCCATCGAGGCATGGTGGTTGAAAAACTAAACCACATAATGCGTGGTCAGTGACCCCGTTGAGCTACGCAGATGTGATATACACCAAAAGACGCGGAATCGGCTGCACATGACGACTATACTATTAGAAAGTGCAAAAAGTGAAAGTGTTATGGTTTTAAGTGACAAAAAGTGAAATTTTGGGAGTTTTTCAATTATAGAGTGAAAACCTTAGTGAAAATAACAATTTGAGCGGTGCAGCGCACTGCGCATTGATGAGCTCTACAAAACGAGGCCTAAGCCAGGTCTCTACGACGTCCCATCGAGGCATGGTGGTTGAAAAACTAAACCACATAATGCGTGGTCAGTGACTCCGTTGAGCTACGTAGATGTGATATACACCAAAAGATGCGGAATCGGCTACACATGACGACTATTTTATTAGAAAGTGCAAAAAGTGAAAGTGTTATGGTTTTAAGTGAGAAAAAGTGAAATTTTTGGAGTTTTTCAATTATAGAGTGAAAACCTTAGTGAAAATAACAATTTGAGCGGTGCAGCGCACTGCGCATTGATGAGTTCTACGAAACGAGGCCTAAGCCAGGTCTCTACGACGTCCCTCGAGGAAGTAGTTGTCGTCAACGTGTTAAAAAAAAAAAATTTGTACTGCGCGCGGCGCGCAGTCACACGCAAGCAGGAGTGGACGGTAGATCTGGATCCATGCACATAATGCCTAAATCATGTACTAGAATAAGTAATATATATGAAGTGTACTATGCTATGCTATGTTATGATTAGTTTAGACATAAAATCTTAATACTAGTATAAGTATTAATCCGTGGTCAGCACCAATAGTGTCAGCATTTATGATGGTGTTGTTAATGTATCGAATCGAACACCCTATGTAAACAATTGATATTAATAGCAAATTGATGGCTATTCCGTGTATTATCTATGTATATATCTGTATACGGTGGTGGCGGACAGGGTTGTCGGAAGGGACGGATGGGCTGAGGGCCGTTAACGTCCGTCTTGGAAAACAACCACGTGCGTAGATAGTAACAGTAGTAGTAGTGGTGATGATGGTGGCGGATGGGGTTGTTGGAAGGGGCGGTCGGGCTGAGGGCCGTCAACGACCACCCTGGAAAGCAACCTCGTGTGTAGATAGTAACAGTAGCAGTAGTGGTGATGTGGTGGCGAATGGAGCTGTTGGTGGCGGATGGGGTCGCTGGTGGCGGATGGGGTTGTTGGAAGGGGCGGTTGGGCAGAGGGCCGTTAACGACCACCCTGGAAAGCAACCTCGTGCGTAGATAGCAACAGTAGTAGTAGTGGTGATGATGGTGGCGGATGGGTTGTTGGTGGCGGATGGAGTTGTTGGTGGCGGATGGGGTTGTAGGTGGTGGATGGGGTTGTTGGTGGCGGAAGGGTCTGTTGGTGCTGGATGGGGTCGCTGGTGGCGGATGGGGCTGTTGGAAGGGGCGGTTGGGCTGAGGGCCGTTGGCGACCACCCTGGAAAGCAACCTCGTGCGTAGATAGTAACAGTAGAAATAGTGGTGATGATGGTGGCGGATGGGGTTGTTGGTGGTGGATGGAGCTGTTGGTGCTGGATGGGGTCGCTGGTGGCGGATGGGGGGGTTGGTGGCGGATGGGGTTGTTGAAAGGGGCGGTTGGGCGGAGGGCCGTTAACAACCGCCCTGGAAAGCAACCTCGTGCGTAGATAGTAACAGTAGCAGTAGTGGTGATGGTGGTGGCGGATGGGGTTGTCGGAAGGGGCGGTTGGGCAGAGGGCCGTTAACGACCCCCTGGAAAGCAACCTCGTGCGTGGATAGTAACAGTAGCAGTAGTGGTGATGGTGGTGGCGGATGGGGTTGTCGGAAGGGGCGGTTGGGCAGAGGGCCGTTAACGACCCCCTGGAAAGCAACCTCGTGCGTTGATAGTAACAGTAGCAGTAGTGATGATGGTGGTGGCGGATGGGGTTGTCGGAAGGGGCGGTTGGGCTGAGGGCCGTTAACGACCCCCTGGAAAGCAACCTCGTGCGTGGATAGTAACAGTAGCAGTAGTGGTGATGGTGGTGGCGGATGGGGTTGTCGGAAGGGGCGGTTGGGCAGAGGGCCGTTAACGACCCCCTGGAAAGCAACCTCGTGCGTTGATAGTAACAGTAGCAGTAGTGATGATGGTGGTGGCGGATGGGGTTGTCGGAAGGGGCGGTTGGGCAGAGGGCCGTTAACGACCCCCTGGAAAGCAACCTCGTGCGTTGATAGTAACAGTAGCAGTAGTGGTGATGGTGGTGGCGGATGGGGTTGTCGGAAGGGGCGGTTGGGCAGAGGGCCGTTAACGACCCCCTGGAAAGCAACCTCGTGCGTTGATAGTAACAGTAGCAGTAGTGATGATGGTGGTGGCGGATGGGGTTGTCGGAAGGGGCGGTTGGGCAGAGGGCCGTTAACGACCCCCTGGAAAGCAACCTCGTGCGTGGATAGTAACAGTAGCAGTAGTGGTGATGGTGGTGGCGGATGGGGTTGTCGGAAGGGGCGGTTGGGCAGAGGGCCGTTAACGACCCCCTGGAAAGCAACCTCGTGCGTGGATAGTAACAGTAGCAGTAGTGGTGATGGTGGTGGCGGATGGGGTTGTCGGAAGGGGCGGTTGGGCAGAGGGCCGTTAACGACCCCCTGGAAAGCAACCTCGTGCGTTGATAGTAACAGTAGCAGTAGTGATGATGGTGGTGGCGGATGGGGTTGTCGGAAGGGGCGGTTGGGCAGAGGGCCGTTAACGACCCCCTGGAAAGCAACCCCGAGTGCGGTGGACGGGGCTGTTGGAAGGGGTGGATGGGCAGAGGGCCGTTAACGTCCACCCTGGAAAACAACCTCGTGTGTCCCACGGCGTGTTCTTGGCAATCGACGAGAGCACTGCTGACATGGGAGGCAATGGGGGTCACTCGAAATGGCGGTAACGCCCGGTGAAACTTGCGGGTGACGCCGGGTAATCCCGTCGTGGAGGGTACTCTCACTGTGGCGGCGTCCCTCGGGACTTGTGCGGGAGGGGGTAGCTCGAAGGGACATTTTCTGTCCTGAAGAGCAACCCCCGCATTGTGACGGATCCTTCGGGACTCAATGAGGGCAGGGGCTGCTTAAAAGGACATTTTCCGTCCTGGAGAGCAACCCCTTTTTCTGTGGGAAGGGGTGGCTCAAAGGCACATTTTCCGTGTTGGAGAGCAACCCCCTCGTGAGGGATCCTTCGGGACTTTATGAGGGTGGGGCTGCTTGAAGGGACATTTTCCGTCTCGGAGAGCAACCCCTTTTGTGACGGAGGTGCCTTACGGTGCCTGTCGTGACTACACGTAACCTCGGTGTTCCTAATGCCGAGGCCGTGGGTCGCTACGGTGACTAAGAGGAGTAAACCTCTATAAAAAATCCAGCGGCACCTTGCGGAGGAGGGCGGGAATTCCCAATCCCGCATTGCACAAGGTGTTGCAGAGAGGTAGCCCCATTCCCGGGGCGGGCCAGTGGGGCTGATGTCGGTAGAATGCCAGTCGTTC